>JAPQRN010000025.1:18814307-18829574 GCA_037367275.1 Coranthus polyacanthus | reverse complement strand
CTTAGTATGTTGAGTCTGCTGGCCCCTGAACAAGAAAAAAATAACCATAATAAGGAGGAAATTGAGTTGTAGTGTGAGGAAAATGAGTGGAGAGCTGAGCAGGTGAGTGAGCAGCTTTAGCTAAAGCTGTGTTAACGTGGTGTTGTTTTCATTTCTATCACATGTACAGAACCAAAACGAGAGAGAATATGTCACAGTTTTGCAGTGAAGGCAAGTCAAAGAGCAGAGCTGGATACATAGGCCTCCATCCATAAGAAAAACTCTTTACTTTCACTGTTTAAAATTGTAGTATATACTGTGACAAGCGGTGTCCTATTCATCTCACCAGATGCAATAAAACAACTGTGATCTCCGTTGTGGAGAATCACATTTTTAACGCTGTATCTTTGATAACACGGGCATGGTTTTCAGCCCAATGACTCCGTGGGCTCACAGTGTCACGGCTTCGCTAATCTAACATCCAAAGTTAAAACGACACGTAAAGCTGAACTGTAAACACGACAGAACAGAGCATACACAGCCTATTAAATAGGTCATATTTTACAGATTGCTGCAGCATCACTCCAGTGCTCTACGTTAAAGACTGATTGTGTGTGGAGGACAGATGAGTTATCTAAATAAAAGTGTAATTCAACTGTGTATATGATGAAGAGCAAAGCCCTCTGCTGTCCACTGAAGAAAAAGAAGAGAAGGAAAAATGGGAAATAGTTTATCTGTTGCATATTCCTGTTACTAGCTTACTTTGTACTTAGTAATGTTCACTAATGCATATAATACTTTAACATCAATTGCTCCCACCTTGAATTCATTTGGTAAAGTTGTGTTTAGGAAATAACTTACAACCTAATAGCCTTTACACACCGGGGCTGTGACAAATAAATGACACGACACTATTCATACCAGCGGCGATGCAAATTTGTGACAGTTGCGACACTCGTTTAGTAAAACATTTTAATATATTCGCTCCGGTCCTTTTGACAGAAATATTAATGGGTTCAACATCACCTGGAGCCTCATCTGCAGCCTGTGTGTCTCCAGTCTGTCTGAGCCAGTGTCTTCTGCTCCTTTGGGTCTATGTGTCCAGGTAAAAAGAGACACACAGTACAAACTGGATCTCATTCATATGATGTTCACGTTACGGAAGCTCCCAGTGCTAGCCTGTAGTTATTTAGTGATGCGGCTCCACACATTGTCCTTTTTTTGCCACGTAATATTCTGACTGAATATTCTGAGTCACATAAACAACAGTTTGAAAAAATATTTTAAAAATGCCCCCAGTGTGTAAAGACCTTAAATCTGAGACATACACTTTTTAGATTGCGATCTCTGTAAGACGGTGTGTTGGTCTGTTTACACCCCTTACGTTTAAAACGCTATATCTGAGGAACGGTTTGACAGAATGTCGCGCAAATTTGCCACAAACATTCACTTTGATGCAAGGATGAACTGAAACAATTTTGGTGGCCAAAGGTCAAGGTCACTGTGACCTCATGTCTGTCCATTCTCAAGAGCGCGACATCTCAGGAACCCCCTGAGGCATTTTTTTCTGATTTGATACAAACATTCACTTAGACTCAAGGATGAACTGATTAGATTTTGATGACCAAAGGTCATTGTCACCACAACACTTTTTTGGTCTTCTCATAATTGGGAGAACTGCATGAACAGATTATGATGCAAGGATAGTGGACGCAGCTGATTAAACTCTTGTTCTCATAAGAGCTGCACGAACCATCCACTGTCTGCCTCAAGAGACTAGACATACATTTTAATTAACATCTTAATTTATTTAGTAAACGTGAGCCCTGCTTGTAAAAGTCAATTAAGATCCATGCCCTTTAGTAATTAATAGTTATACACCTTTCATTATCGACTTATTGACATGCATCATGTCAAAATGCGTAACGTGTAATTTCTCCTGCTGTTTGTTTATATAAAGTTTTAGATTATGCATCACAGCTACTATTATTACCCGTGACATCCAATGGTCGCATATTCTAAACAAAACTAAGAGTATACATATATGTATGTATATAGTATATTTAATCCCTCCCCTGCAAATCCTGGACCACCTGCAGACACCTCCACCTCACACAAGCTCAGCAATGTAGCTATAACTTGTTTCATTAATAGTTTTTTATTTTGTAGCTTTATTGTCTCTAAAATAAAGACAAAAGACATGAAGATACGCAGTTTCTGTGTGTGTGTGGACAAGATGATAGGAGGTGGAATTGGCTGCGATTCCAGAGGCTAACATCTCGCCTAAGGCACCAGATTGGTCTCTGGCAAAGAGGAAAGGAGGCGAATGATCTGCAAAGGTCTGAAATGGACGTCCCCTGAACTAGGATGAAAACAGAGGCAGGGTGTTTCTGTCTGGTGCTCTGACCCTCTGCTCCTCTGCTAAAAGTAAACACAGACTGCAAAACCCTTTTTAAAGCATCGCTGGTGCAACTTCATCTGTTGACTGACTGCTTGGCTGACGGCAGCCTCCAGGACAGACACTCTGTGCTTGTAGAACGGCAGTATGACCTCTTTGTCTTTGTGGGAATCTGATATCAAAAAATAGATACTAGCCGAGTGTAAAACCCAACTTGTATACTGTGAACTGTTGCAGGGGTTCAGTGTGGGACGGCTGCAGTAGATGTGAACTGGAACAAAGGAGTAACGATTTTTCTTACGGTTATGAGACAGAAAAAAAAGAGTTGTGTTGAAGAGAAAATATCCTGAGCAACAATATTCAGAAAAAGTTTCTACCGAGAGTGGATTTATAAAATGTTGTTTTATGTCTCACACGGTGTAACGTAGCAGATCAGAGACGACCTTATGTGATGGAAATGAATAAGGTTTTTAAGAGCAGTGTTGAAAACTGTGACTTTTTCCTCTGAATTTTTGTATTTATGGCTTGTAACTTCAGAAACTCTTTTCAGATAGTTATGTTATGGGTTTCCATTTAACATTATGCATAAACCCAGAGAGAAATCCAACATGCAAGTTGTGAAAGGAAAGGTGATTATTTATAAAATTGATTACAACAGAATATTATTAACATTCTCTTGATTATTTATATGGAGCCAAAGGCACTGATTGGTGCAGTTTTAGATTTTAGAGAAACAACACAAAATAAAAATATTAGTCAAATTTATTCTGAAGCAGGTTATTAAGACTGACTGAACGACAATGTTCACGCTGGTGTGGTTTGTTTATATGCTTGTTGGGTGCCTCTGTTTACACCTTTTCAAAATCAACATGTAATGAATATACCAGCTTCTCTGTGTAAAACGCATACAGCGGGTCATTCCACCGCACTCACCCAGAATTCAGAATGTTTCCCAGTTCATGTCATGGACTTTGAAAAAAAAAAAAAAAAAGAAAAGATAACTATCAAGCCCACAGGGCATGGCAAAATCCAAAAAACTCAGAATACTTAGTTATACATTTTTGAAAGTTTATTTGGGCCCCTAGAGCAACATTTCATCATTATTATTCTAAGCCTCACCAATTGCTCACTTTTAACTGAAATGGATTGGAATTTATATTCAACATCGAAGAAATAACAATAATTTGCAACAGGTATTCATGCAAACAGCTGTCAGTGAAATCTAATTAATACGCATATTTGTTACCTGAAGGGAGAGTCTTTCATTTTCAAAATGTAATATCTCCTTTAATTTTTCACTTTCTTGCTACCACATTTTGATCCAATGTAGTTCGGAAAAGTTATTTTCACCTGCATTAAAAAAACTGCCTTCTACAGATCTCATAAAATATATCTTCAGGGCTGAAAATCTATTTCATCTTAGTTAATTAATTCAATATACATACGGTACATTCTTGACTATTTAGTACAAATTTCAACCCAATCAAGTGAAAAATAAGAGTACACATACTAATGAAATTTAGCTCCGGGAAGAGTAGTAGAGGTTTAGGATTTTGCAAGGTCTTGTGAAAATAATAGAAGTTTTCACATGATTTCTTTCAACAACAGAGAATAGGTGGGTTGGTATTGTTGACCCATATGTGTCGTATAAGTGCACAACTGTGTGTACACTTTATAAATGTGACCCAAATGCAGGGCTATTGTAAAGTCTGTACATTAGAATTTACTGCAGATGAGGTCACGACATGCTTAACAGTAATAACATATTTTTGGCACAAGTGGATTTTAAGCAAGTTAATACAATCAAGACTGTAGGTTTGGTTTAAGGTCACTTTTTTTTTTGAGACAATCTGAAATAGTGACTCATTTGTGAAATACTGTGAAACAACCACTTATCAGAGTTGGGGTTCTCCTGTCTTGATATGAAAAATTGAGGACAAATTCACTCCAGCCATCTGTGAAATTGTGATAATATGTATAATTATAACAGGACGCGCTGCGGTGGAGACAGTCTTCTTCAGACTGGATCAAGAGCAACAGGAATGTATATGAAGATGTAAATGGACTGAACATTTTGTTATCTTTCAAGTTAAGTAGTATTGAAAAAGTTCTGGATTATTACAATAATAAAGGTAAAGCAATCTCTGATTACTACGTATGTAAATGTAAGTGCAGCTGGTTCAGTGTGTTCGGATAAGCTGACTTGTGCTTCTGCAGTCTTATACATTTACATGCCTCCTCTTAAATTCTTGACTCCACATTTATCAGTGGACGTTCTGCACAGCTCTTCATAGCACAAATTCAAAACGCAATAGTATATTGTTATCTGTGGCTTCCTATTTGTGTTCTTCTGTCTTCTAAAGGCTCACTAAAATAACTGTTTTCTGTTGCCAGATCTGTTTCATCAGTCCCTGATGGGGTTTCTGCTTGCCCTTTATTAAACTTGCTGCAAAGATAAAAAAATAAAAATAAAGCTGCTCCCTCTTGAGTTTAAAATGATGCTGGATAAAGAGTCTTGCGGGCAAACTCTGTATGTATTTGCTTTGGCCAGGCAAATTAAAATGGACCTTTTGACTGGTTTCACATTACACCGTTAGACTCCGGAGCTCTGTGGATTAAAAAAGCCTCATTTATGGTATTGCACCCTTAAGCAAGACAATGAGCCTGTTTTGTGGCCCACCATAGATGACTATTGTATATGTATGAGGCAGCTCTCAGTGTGTGATTGTGTATGCGTTATGAATGAAAGTGATCGTTCGACGGGGATTACTCCCCCATGTTGCTGCTGTTGACAGAAACGTGCTCAAGTCTAACCTGCAAAGTTAAATAGAATTATCATGAGTACCTGTACAATGTCTCTCTCAGCAAGACGTCCTCTGGAGGATACTCTCACCTCATCCCCATCCAGCTCCTCCATAGCTAGAGAGAGAAAGACAGAGTATGACTCAACACTGAGGGAGAATATGAAGCAGGCACAGGATGTTCTTTCTATGTTTCTTAATGTAATTGCTGCAATGGAACAGCGTGGGGAATTAAAATAGGTATTCAGTGGCAAAAACTTCACACACCAAATGTGTCATATCTTAAGCAAAAGCGATGCAAAATTTCTCTTGAGGTCATTTTGACACACACAAAAAAAACATATCTAAAATGGGACAGAGGTTGTCAGGTAGATGGAATTACCTTCACATATTCATTTCAATATAACAGTTTCAAAGTACAAACGCTGTATTATGCAATAACTGACACTTTGAGTCTTGATTTGTTTAGCTTTTTTTTTCATTTTTTCATCCAGTAAGCTAACAGCTGAGCTAAATACCATAGACCATCTTTATATAGCATCTTGTATAAAGATGGATGCTGGATTGCCGTTTCTTCTCACTGTGTAAAAATGAAGCCCAATCCTGCGGTCACAGGAGCTGCCATGTTGCTTGCATGACGTAATTTGGAGCCAGGGTTTGTGCAGTAGCGACGTGGAGACATCACATCCACCATCCTGTCGACTGATTGGTTTCTAACCATATGTTGAATGGATTCTTGGTGAAATAGTGACGTCAATGCCAATCTAACAATCTTTAGGTCTGAGAAATGAATCCAATGTGGAAGTGCCAAAAACCTGCTGTTTATTGAATCAAACATATTTTTTTTTTCCAGACAGCTCTACTGTAGTCATGGTTAAGGACTTACACCAATAAGACTGTCAAAGGATTCTGTCACACAAATGTGTCATAAACCTTAGCGGTACTACATTATCCTGCATGTTAGCATAATTTGGCTACATTATAAAATGTGTCAGGTGGACTGCTAATTAGGCCATCTAGGGATAATTGGTGTGTTTAAACATCACGCAAAGCTGACGTTACTGCAGCTCCAAACCTCTTGTCCGAATATGGTCACTTCTGGCTCCACAGTGACAAACTCGAGGCTTCAAAATAGCAGTCTGCAAACCAATGGGTAATGGGACGGTGGCTACGTCCACTTCTATTATTCAGTCTATGATCAGTGTATACACTCTGTTGGGGAAGCTGTGTAGCTTAAGAGTGGAGCTACAGGAGTGCCTTCAGACAGACATTTCAAAACTAGCCAAATATAGGTTGAAGTGCTGGCTTGAAAATTGCACTCCGGAGGAGATGTCATTCTGAGAGGTCTTCAACAACAGCACCTGCAAACTGTACATTCTGCAAGTTGTTCTGGCAAAGCAGCTTGGATATGTGGCGCTGTCATGGAAAGGAGGTGGAGGTCAAATCAGCACAAACCCAGATGATGTTAGAGGACAAATACTACCACTGACAGCAGCGACATGCCAGGTGCCAGGGTGAAGACTGCTAAAAATGAGAGGAAATAGAGCACGCAGATCCAAGACAAAGAAAATAAACAGAGGCAATTAGGCCTAGTAATAAGGTATAGGCACAAACACAACCATACATTCACATTCTGAGGTGTCATTAAGTCAGCCTGAACTAGTGACCTTCCAAACACGCCCGAGCAGTTTCACTAGCAATCCCACCATTCGATTGCTTAAACAAGTAGAAAATGATAGCCCATCCAACACAATGATGAGCTGTTAAGTCGTCACACCCCGCTGAGCAGTAACAGAGTGCGCACACACACACTCAAGCACACGAAACCTCTAAGCCTCCACTGTAAAGTCATTGATCTGTGGGCTGTAAGATGCCTGCACACTTGACTCCATTGACTTTCTACAGCAACTCTCCCCGGATGGGAAACGGCGCTCTGGTGTATAAAGAACCAATTATGACACAGCTGCTTCAGTATATAGCGCTTTCCTGTTTGTGCACAATCAAGTCAGGTAAATGTCACGTAGAATGTAAAACATCATGTCGTTGCCATTCCAAGGGTATTGAATTTAATTATACATCTTTACATTTCAAATATTTTCAGAGCACATATTGCTTCCTTCAGGGTCCTGGTCCACTTTTCTTCTGGCAAAAAGCACTGGCAGTAACTACTGCTCAAGAATACATAAAAAGCATTTTTAAACAGGAACACTAAGGAACAGCAAAAATGTGTGAAGGCCTTAACTGTATAATTGTCTACTTTGGGGCCAGTACATAAAAAACGTTGATGGTAGAATTGTGGCGTCAGACAGACATTTATTCTACTGTAAAACTGAAGTGATAAAATGGAACAAAGGAACTGACTAGAGCTTCCTGACAGACTGGAGAAAAATGTGAAACTCACCATCAAACTCAGCCGGCCCAACACCTACTATAATTATAGACAGGGGGAGTGATGATGCCTGTAGAGAGGACACGAGAGACACATTAAGACATCTGGAAGAGTTTCACAAAATGTTTCATCTCCCCGCACACGGCACAATGTCTATCTAGTTTTTTTTTTACTGGACATCTTAAACAGGAGAAGACTCATTATAGAAAAAAACTATCATTTAAAAAATTGAAGGTAGACTTTATGCAGTGATAAAAAGGTTCAGGTGTTTTTTAATCAATGTTGGGGGTAGTGAACAACATGTAATAAAACTAGTAGTTAAACTACATTCCTATTTGCATAGTGGGTACATTTCTTTTTACCATTTTTGTGTGGTTAACTTCTGCAATCTATACATTTTGGGCCATAAAATGAAAGGAATTATTTTTTTTAATTCTGTTTACCATTGCTTCTCTATGGTAGTTGAACTCCATTTGACCAGCCCTGCTCTCTTTTTCTTTCATCCTGGCTGTCAAGCAGCCACCGCCACACATTTGACCTTTGTGTAGTGCATGTGCAAAAGGGCAGACGCTGCTCAGTGAGCGCACATGGCGACATCCCCACTAACTGTGTTTTCACCTCTGCCAAAAATGTGAAAAGTCTTCAGAAAGTTCAACATCAGTATCCCAGCCAGTTCTGCATGTGAGCGGGTTTCCAGTGTTGGCAAGGACATGCTCAGTGCCAAACAGAACTGCCTGTCGGATAAGAACTGGCCCATGGTTTCAAGTCCTTTTAGTAGTTTTAAGGCATTTTCACACCTAACGGGCCAACAGAAGTCCAAAGACTGCTTCGTCCGGCCGTCATCATCTACGCGTGCCTTTGTCTCCCTATACTTGACATTGTTTGGTTTATAGACGGGTGTATGTCTGACAATGGGATGTTGTTTATTCATCCGAGAAGGGTTTTCACACTGCAAATGAACCGTACCGTGGTTCAGTTTGCTCTGAATTGAGAACACCTCTTCACACTTGCAAATTTGATGATGATGAGGTAGGTGACCAAACTATATTTCTCCCTAGGGTAGTTATACTCCAGTTCAGCTAATTCCAATGAGAAGTAGTTGATAGTTTGCACAACCATGCTTTCAAAGTAGTTTTCCCCAACACTGGCTCTTATTCCCTGCACTTATAAATAAATTAACAGAGAGAAATAACTTTCTTTCTGTAATCAGCGCTACCCATAACAGGAGCAGATGTTGTCCTTACAAGTGTGTGTGTGTGTAGGTATGTGTGTGTGTGTGTGTGTGTGTGTGTGTGTGTGTGTGTGTTTGTGCATGTTACTCACATTGACCACAGCCTCTTTGGTCTGGACCATGTCAGAGATCACTCCATCTGTGATCATCAACAGGACAAAGTACTGAGAGCCATCTGTAATCTCTGCCGCACAGCTGGGGAACAAGCGCACACGCACGAGCATCCACAGATTAGAGCTAACACTCATGGCAGACTACTAAGAAAAACAAAAAGCACAAACACGAATGTCTGCTGGTCTCACACATGCGTTCATCTTTTAATCTGGACAAACGTACATGTCTAAATCAAGCTTTCACATCCTTTTCTTATCTCTTTTCTGTTCTCTAGATGCTGAAACCTAAATCACTTTCTATAGGTTCTATGATTTAAACTCCACGGAAAATCAGTTTTATGAGGGTCATAAAATTCATAAGCAATAAAAGACTCTCTTGCTCAATACACTCAGGACACTTAGGTCTTGACTGATGTTAACTTTAGTATTTGCCAACATAAGCCAGTTCGGCAATACTGTCAATGCCAAAGGGCACTTTGGTCTTGGCTAATGTTTGCAAACTTTACTTTTTTAGTGCTATAGTTTTACTTCCTCTGGTCTGTGTAGATCATGCAGGCTTGTAGCAGACTTTTGATAGATACTGCTGTGTAACTGACAACCCAGGGTGAAGGCTCTTCTGTGTCTGCGCAGCAAATGGAACAGCTGTTCAAGACAACTGAAATAAACAATTAAGACTTAAAGGTACACCATGGAAGAGTTGCACATACTCCTGTGCTTACGTGAAGTTTATGTTGGAGCTGATCATTTGTTGCATTACATTTAGATATTCAACACATAGATCCCTGGAGATGTAAAATCTGGTTGATTCAAATTACAAAAGGTGTTCCACAAGGCTCGAGATCGGGACCACTCTTGTTCTAACTGGGTGTAATATACATCTTTATTCAGATGATCCCATCTTGTAGCTACTGTACTTGTAGATACATTCATACTTGTGGAGTCCCTTCAGTGCTGCTTTGCTCATTTAGAGGGAGCACTCAATAGTCATGAACTAGCTCTAAATGCTAAATGCAAATAAAACCAGATTCATATTCTTCTCTAGAGCCATTAAAAATGGGCCAAGAATTAAAAGAGTCACCGAGTCCAAGTGTCTTGCAGAGTGGTTTGATGAGAAGCTGACTTCTAAATGTGACAGAACTAGTGAATAAACTAAGACCGACAAATTGGTTTCTTTTATAGGTAGGTTTTAGCTTACGGTGACTTTCTATAGATCTCTAGGATTAAACACTGTTTGATGCAAATACAACTAAAGGACTCAGTGTAAATGGATTTGATTGCCTCCCACACACCATGGCAACCACTTTGTTCTGAGATGGTGCTTTCATGTAAGACCACTGAGTTGTTTACCACAGAAAACTCCAACCTTGAGCAACAGAGAGACATCCTTCAACGGTAACAAGCGCAGAAAAAAACACTGCATGAAGAAAATAATCTGATGCCCTTTTACTCATTTTTTTGCATCACTTTTTCTACTGTTTCCAGGACATGGGTTCGATAAGAACACAAATATATATCAACGTTACCAAATATCAGATATGGGTGGATTAGATGCCAGATGATGATTTGAGATGATGATGTGTGTGTGTGTTTTAATGTGTGTGTGTGTGTGTTTATGAGTGTTTATGTGTGTCCTTCACCTGCTGTGTGCAGTTTGTGCAAGGAGACAGAAGTTAATACCAGCAACTTAGCTGTTCTGCTTGGTTGAACATGGCATTGATGTGTGGGTCGGTTTCTTTGTGTGCATGTACAGTTTTGTGGTTTAAGTTTGATGTTATTTATGTTCTGCTAAGTTCTGTAACAAGTAGGATTTTTGTGTGTGTTTTTAATGCGGAATCGCTATCCCTTGCCAGACATTAACATATATATTGTTATTTTAGCTTTCGTGGTAGTTTTTTTTTTTGTTGTCATTTTGAATTTGAATTTCTCCTGTTAACTGACATATGTTGTTTTAAAAGGAATTACTTTAAATCAAACGTTCCCACTCAAATCTTCATTTCTGATTACACATTTAAGCATAAAGAATTTGATTAACAGCTGATGGGATTCTTTTAACCTCTCTGATCCTGCACATGTTGGATCAACATGTCCCTGCATGTTTCTTAGACGATGTTTTTTAGATGAAAATCTTTAATCTTGTGAAATGACGACAAGCTTGTGAGGCATGTTACTTATTATAAGCCCCAATCAAGGTCTATAAACAAACACTGAGAGGTGGAAACGGATATTAAAAGAAAAAAATGTTTCCTCCTTAGGCTCACCGTACCCATGTTGAAGAATGAACACAAACGCAAACTTACTTTGCCACTTTGTTGATAACAGGTGCAAAGTTGGTAGGTCCATAAAGCTGCACTGTCCTCAGGCTCTGAAAATAGGCCTCCAGTACCCCTTCAATGCCCACACAGTTTGGATTTTCACCATCACTGTTCTGTAACAGACAAAATACAGTCCAACAAAGGAATGCTCATGTGAATATAAACTGTATACTTTACAAGGTACTTCCATACAGCCGGAGCAATAAACAAAAAAGTGGTAATAAGTTAATTAACCTCTATTTGATGTACTGAGTTGTGGTAGTGTCAGTGTGTTACAACAGGTGGGAAATAAACAAAGACAACAGGAAAACTTGAGAGAAATCCTCGTTGCTGCTTGCATTTTTCAATCTTCCACGAAGAGCGGTGTCTTTCTGGCTAAATCTAACTGCGAAACCAGTCCCAGCAAATTGTTACTTTCTCGACCCAAGTGTCTCTAACTAAACAATGGAATTAGGAACTTGCCACTTTACTGCTATTTATTCGATAGTTATTGGTAATACAGGTCAACCAATAGCGGATTTGAAAGGGTGATATAATAATGATAGTTTATAACAAGGAAAAGTCAATAGCTGATCATTCAGCCAATATCATCGCATGTTGGGAACTAACTATTTACGACTTCATTAGAAACTGGATAGCCGAACATCAAACTAACTCGAGGAAATTCTAGGTGTGATTTTTATTTTTTGTACTACCTTTTAAAAGCTTTAAAAAGCCCGATATTAGCCATTGGCCAAGTTTCTGCTGATACCGATGGTTTGTAAAAAGCCCTATCAGCAACGATCGCCAAACCCATTAATCAATCTCTATCTCTAATTGATACCGCCACTGATTCTCATTATTCTTTATTTTAAAATAAATTGTCAGCTTAGTAAAGATGACTTCATTTAACCCAAATAAATAGACAGAAAGAAATGATTTTCATCTGGGGCTTCAGTTCAAGTTGGCATCTAGCAGTTTCTGACTGGTTGCCCTCATCCCTCAGGAGGATGTAAGGAGGAAGTGGAGAGGATGCTGGGAGATTTCCTGCTGGCAGGCAGATGAGCCAACTTTTCAACTTGTGTGACCAGCTGTTGTCACAGCGACAACTCCTGGTCCAAACCACACCCTGCTAGGGGTGATCGGTATGTGTATGTGGAATATATGAATATTTGTGTGTGCATTCAGATGTGTGCGTGTCCTACCAGTGGGAATGCATGGGAGATTTTGCCATCAGGGGGCAGCTTAGCTCCAAAGCCATAGGCAGGAAAGAGCTTGTCACTGTCGTAGTCCTGGATAATCTCACCCACTGCTTTCAGGGCCATGGCATATGCATTCATCTGGTAGGGACTCATATAATGGAGGGAGGTGGGCTGGGATGGGTTACCTTGAAGGAAAACACATTCATAGCGCATGAAAGTGAATGATAATGTGTAATTTCAATACTCTATCTGTTTAGGCAAGAAAAAGCTGCTACAGAGACAGGCTGTAATTGAGATGACCTACAAGAAAAATGCTTGGATGGAACAATTAAATCTATGTAAATGCTGCCTAAAGTCTGACTTCTCCAGACGGAATAAACCACAGTTTCTCCCATATGAAAACAAATGCCCTGCATTTTAAAGAGGAGGAAAGGGGGGGGTTGATTTGATTAGCAATGATAGAGGCGTACTGTGAACATACCTACTGATAATATATTCCTCCTAATCACATCTAGCTTCCAACTGCGCCACAGGTGCACCACACACCTCTGGTTATGAAAACACCAGGCACGTTCACCACGCCGTGTACTACTCGCACGGTCGACTGCACTTCTTACCGTGTGTGTGACAATGAAAACAAAAATGTCTAATAAAGACAGAGGTGTGCCCAACATAACAAGTTTAAACATACCTGCCATGAAGTATATTACATTATAAAACTGTGCATTTACATCACACATTTCACTATTTGCACAGGACTAGTAGCCTATAACCTGGGGACCTCTGATGATTTACAAATGAGCAACCCCCACGTCTGTGTTTCATGTGGCACATTTGCATGGGATAAGCAAAGTTTGTTTTTTACTTAAGATTTACCGACATTATTCCCCAGATCTGATGTCGAGGCTCACACCGTTGAGCCTGTTCCTTATAGTAGCTGACATGCACGGCATCCATCTCATCATCTTTTGAGATTTTACTCTTCTGAAGGATTTAAGTTTGCTCTGTCAGTGAATATCCATGCTATATGGTGACACAAACCTTCTGAATTTCCACCCAAAACACTTTTAAAACTTTCATTTATAATGACCAGTGCAGCCTCCGTAGTTCTCAACCAGGAAACAGGCACACAGGCGACCTCTGCAATTACTACAAATGACCAGTGTAACATGTAATACTAGTCCCCTATGATTATACTCAACAACGTTTAAAAATGTGCTAATTTCATGGCTATTGGAGGGTAAATCATTTTACCAATAAGAGCTAATCCTAGAACATTGGTCAATTCTCACATTCATTTGTACCATTTGCTAGCATGACAACATTACACATTATATTAATGGTTCAAAATGTAATATTCACACATTACGTGTGAACTTTGTGTTGCTCTCGGAGCTGGTCGTTGACGTTGATGTTAGCTTACTCCATTTCTGAGCTAACAGTAGCTAGTGCTGCACGCTGTTGTTGCTGTAGAGAAGCAGAAGGGAAGCATAGAAGAGCTCAAGAATGAGCATGAGGATTTTTGTTGAAAAAAGTACGAGAATCCTCTGCATAGAAATCAGTGTACAGGCTGTTATCATGGACGTAGGCAACTGAGACACTTGTGAGCTTACAAATGGAGTTAGCCAACATCCATAAACGACTCCAACACAAACTTCACTTAAGCACATGCAAATCTTACATTGAACCTTTAAACATTAGCAATGAACATTTCTAATGAATACTGTCATGGTGAGCATGTTGGCTTGGTGACATTTGCATTTAATGGAGCTCAGAACATTATGGTGCTTACATCTTCACAGAGTTGATAACATGAACATTTCACCTACACTAAGGAGGTTATGTTTTTGTTACTGACAAAACCACGATCTGAACCTGGCTGGTTTTCTAGGTGAGATTTAACTTCTAAATCCTTCTGTTTTGCTAGTTCCAAGTCTTTCAGCAATGACTCTCTCACTGTATCCTCTTCGTGAAGCACCAAAATGTCCGTCTTCTCCTCATCACACACTACTCCTCTCTTGGTTGAGTTCTTAAACCATACATATGTAGCTGCTGCACATAATAATGCTGCCTCAAAAATGGTCATTTAGTGTGAAATTTGGAAAATATATTACTTCAATATTTAGTGTTTTTATACATAATTTATTTAAAGTATTTTTTTATTATCAGATTTTGTCTTGCCCCTTATAAATTGCTGTATTTATGTAATCACTTATCATAATTATCAGTGCTGAAGGGCTGTTATATTACATTTCGACAGAAAAATCACAGATGGTCTCATAATTATTCCCAAAGCTGTAATGTCATATAGGCATTACACACGATCTAGTAATAGCTTACCATTGGATGCTGTGAAGTCTATAGCCACTGTGAAGTTCAGCTGTGTTCTGGTGCAAATAAAGTGGGAAACAAATAGGGAACGAGAGAACAAGAAATAGCATCACGCACTTGAATATACTGTACATGTTACACACTGCTTCATACACACACACACACACACACAATGAACTGCAAAATAATCTGGTTCACTGACTGTTTACTGCTTCACCGACTAATTAATATGGCAGGACACTATTCCCTTCACCATCTTGAAGGTCTAATTAGGTAGAACAAATGAAACCAGTAATTAAAAGTGAATGAACTGAATAAATTAGCTATTTACAAACACGATTTACCAATGAAAACTTCCCCAAAACTTTGCCCCTGAAGAGAAAATAAAGATTCAGTTTGATGCTCACAAAAGAACTTTTTTGGAAATTAAATCTAGCATCTTCAGATAACACAATACACACACACACACACACACACACACACACACACGCACACACACACACACACACAAACAACTCAAATGTTGGCTATT
>JAPQRN010000025.1:18737956-18774091 GCA_037367275.1 Coranthus polyacanthus | reverse complement strand
AAGTAACATGGTCTCAAAACCCAAACTTTTATTATGTATGCATTTTTCATTTCTACCACCTATTTGGGATCAGTAGGACCTATTAAGTATAAAAAAAAACAATGTCTTTGAACATGAAGTAGTTTTAAAAAAAAAAAAGATATCCTCATATGGGGACAATGAGTCTCTTTTAGTCTATTTTACTTTAACACCAGTGTGTCACCAATGTCAAAGTGTTTATAAAAGTGTTTGTTTCAATGTCCTGAAATGGCTCTGCAAAACACTGAATTGCAAACAAGGCAACAAAGCTAAAACCTTGAACATTCCATAACTCAGTCCATCTTCCTTGCTCCATTGTCCACACTAGGATTGTCCTTTTCATTTGAGGAATCTATCACACCTTTTGGCCTCTGTGAAATAATGCACAGTTGTGTTCGATTTGCAAGCACAGGAACACATTAGGTATGTTAAACACTGCACACAGTATTTCCCCACAACAGCCATGTTCTCTGCAACACACTGGAGTTTTCAATATGATTTCTACACCGTCATGGTGTCCTCAAACAAGTACTTTCTAATTAGCAGCATCCTAGTTTGTAACTGTTCCTGAAGGTTTTTAGGAATAGCTTTTCCTTTTGGAAATGTTTTTCCTGACAGACAACTTGACTGCAGTTATGGTTAAGAAGTTACGCTAACAAGACCATCAAATGTATTGGTTATGCAAATTAAGTTTACTGTTTTATCATGTCAGTGAGCTAGTGTTTAGCATTAGCTTCATCCTTTTGTCACTTCTGGCTCCAAAAAGGAACCTGGCAATGACCAAAAAGTAACTCCTGTCTGCAGGACAGCGGTTCAAAAACCAACAGGTGACCAACAGGTTTTGTACACTTTGTTTTAAAGAAATAAGTAGTGAGTTTTACCAATCAATAATAGGCTAACAGTTTGTAAACACCTTCAGTCTTTATGCTAAGCTAAGCTAAGAGATCATCTCCTGCTTCAAGCTTTACAAACATTAAACTGGTATCATCCTTCTCCTCTAACCCAGCAAGAAAGCAAATAAGTCAATTGTCAAACTCTTCTCTTAAGCAAGGCGAGTCAGTGAGGCTAACATGCCAACAGTAATCAACTACGTAAACATTTTTTCAGGTTGAAAAGTGCATGAGGTCTCCTAGCTCAGTTAGAAAAGTTCTCAAATACTTTGAGAGTTATCTGAACTTCAGGCTGGATTGTGTGTATTTTTTTTTTTTACTTTGACAGCTTCAGGTTGAGCGTTCTTCTGAAGTGTCACAGGTGGTGATGACCACCTGGAGGTGCACATCTCCCCACCACCACCTGGGACACTTCAGAAGAACGCAGAGCTACTGCACAGCTCAAACTGTCAAGGTGAACAGACGTGCTGGTCTGTAGGTAAGAACTAACTTAGAAACAGTGGACAGGAGAGGTTTTATTGTAGATTTGGTTTGCTACACTCACATGGCTACAATCTGAACAGAAAAGAGACCCAATCAAATCATTGCTGTATTTGATGGGTTTTATTCATGCAGGCACAATTGCTGCTGTGTTGCAGTTCTGCTTCTTCAGCCTCTATTATACAGTTTCTGATTTATATGCTGATGCTTTACAGTGGCTGTGTCTGTGACAATGTCAGGAGTGAAAAGTGTTTCCCTGCTCTGTCAGAAGAGAGGTGTGTATAGGGAGACAAAGAGGCATACCTTGTCCTTGCAACAAAAAAAAAATAAAGGGTTCAAATTTTGTTTGTGAACTTTCACAGCTTCACGTCTCTCTTTGTCTCCCAGCATTTATATTCTAGAATACATAGTGTTATCTAATATAGTACAGATAACACTATGTATTCTAGAATCTAATATAGTACAGATACATAGGTACGGAAACTTACAATGAATACATATTACTCCTACTTTTATTATCTGAGAAAAGCCTTGAAGGCTCTTTATTTTCTACCAAACATAAAACTTGTTCAGTCATGGTATCTATTATATTCAACAATATCCAAAGTTTTACTGACCACCTTCACATCCCATTACTGTAGCTGGCAACAGCTGCTTTTGTCTAATATCACAAAAGCTCAGCGCTACTTCTGCAACAACAGCTCAGTGTGTAATGATGCACCAGGCTGATCTGGCCCCTCGCTCTCTGTTCTAACAATATAATAGATGAGGTTATTTAAACCGGGTGAGTTTATACACATTGCATTAGTGAGATGGCCCTCAATGTTTTTCACAGCAGCCATCAATAAATATGGAATGAAAAACGGGAGGGGGCTTGTTTTATTCTCACTTTGTAGATCTGAAGAAATAATTTATGTGCACAATTTGTGTTCAAATTATTTACCTGAACAAAAAAGACAGCAATTTCTCTCACTAACTAAAGGATGGACAGTGTGATGGCTGGGGAACTTACGAGAGGGTTCTTTCCAGACGTCCTCCTGTCGATCCGATGATTTCTCCAAGGGTACAAAAGGTCTGGCCCAGAAAGTCCTTCAAGGGAAAAAGGTAGAAGAAAGAGAATTTATTGCATGACGGGGTGAGGAGATGGCAAGGGTAAAGGTTTCACAACAGACTCTAACCAACACAAAATAATCTGTTCAACCTGCGGATAAAAACGCTTCACTCGACTCAGGTATGGTGTGAATTAATTCTTAATTTTACAGCAGTATAAAAATTTAAACAATGCACCCAGTGCTGAGAGATTCACATTTATTTTGGGGGCTCAAACTTTTTCAAATAGTTGCTCTATTCACTAGGAACCAGCCCATTAAAATGTATGAACCTTAAACAATACACTGCACATTTCCAGACTTCTGTGGTTTAAAAGTTCAATATGGGAGATTCACACATGCTTGATTTCTAGGTAGAGAACTCTGGCCGATTTTTCCATAAAAAGCCTGAGTTCTTCAGTGCTTCTCTTTGTCCTCTGCAGCAGCAACAGTGTGCAACACTACCTGCCCTTAGCTTGGAGTCAACAACACAGAACAACACAGACTCCAACCATAGACTGTGTAAGGGTCAATGACGTTCACATATGAATTCACACATTTTTTAAATGAGTGGTTTTTGTGTTTTTTCATCTCGATTAATTGGCCGAGGCCTTAAAAACTGTCATGTTGTGCGACCGTGATTTATCACAAAATCAAGTCATTTCCTTCACATGCTTAACATTAACACAGCATGCACACAAATGTGAAAAGAAAATACTTCAAAGAAGACCTTTTACTTCAGAGAAGTTTTCAAAACATTAGATTATTTTCTCATGGACGGACGGGGCAACGGTGTGCAGCACTAGCTACCGTTAGCTTAGGAATGCAGTTAGCTCACGTCAACAAATGAGCAGCTCCCAGCACAAGACAGACTCCACACAAGTCTTCCATACTGAACCTTTAATAATCTGGGTTAACACTAAAGATCAAACACTCAATAGCAATTGTGCAAGGCTATAAAATCAAGAGGACTAGTGATAGGGATAATAAAGTTATTAAACCTTCATTAAAGTTTCATCTCATGTTATTGCCATGTCGCTTTGAATTAAAGGTTTAATATAGGGCTTAATTCAACCTTTTATGAGCATGCATTAACCAAAGTAGGTCAAGCCAATGAAGCCCTAGTGGGCTGCATTATTCAGGTGCTTGTTCACTGATTGATTGTTTTTAATGAAAGATGGCCTTTTCCCATTTCAATCAGGGGGTTCCATTGAACATCAGATTTTAGACTTTACAGCTTGCCCACACACAACAGCATATGGCAACACACACAGACAAAAAAAAAAAAAGACAGAGATGGCACAACACAATAAAACTCTGGCACTGCAACAAGGGCAGAGCGCTACGAGTTGAAGTGTTGTCGTGTGTGTGTGTGTGTGTGTGTGTGTGTGTGTGTGTGTGTGTGTGTGTGTGTGTGTGTGTGTGTGTGTGTGTGTGCGTGCGTGTGGGCGTGAGCAGGTGTGGGTGTGACGGGTCGTGTAAACCGGCGATGTGTGGCACTCCCCTAAATGTCCTGACATGCACAATCTGCTGTAGTATCCTGTCTCAAACAACAGCTGCTTCCACTTTGAAGTCGAGTTCTGAGACTTGGTTTACCTGAGCGAATGATCAAATGCAGACAGACAAAATGAGGAACAACACTACGGGAGAAGCTTTCCTGGTTGGGAGCTGTTGGGGTTTATCCTTGATGTAGTACAAGAATGAGAGACAAGCATAAATAAAATTACAGTGAAACACACACAAAAAACAAGCAAACAAGAAAACGGCTTTAATAAAGCTGAAATATAGTGGAAAATTAAAAAAAAAAAATGAAATGAATGAAAGATATAATAAAAGGACAGAGAAAAACACAATCTGCCCACTCACCTTCTACGCTCCCGTATGATTTGATTTGGTGAGAGAGAAGAGATGAGAAGTTTTTAAATACTCAATGGGATTCAATTATTCATGCTGAGTCAACAGTCTGCTGCTGCACTTGCTCACTATTAGCTTCAACGCTATGACTAATGCTGAACGCAAACATGCGATGGAAGTTAGCACTGTGTCAAACCTGTCATGAGAGTTTGACATGCTTACGTGTTTGGAAATGTTACAGCTCCTGGAGTCCACATTGTACCTGTGAGAATTAAACACGGGATAAGAAGGTGCATTAAGGTACCGCCAAATTTAACTTTTGTTTCAGATGAAATACATTTCTTTTGACAGTGGCCCAGACTGAAATTTCAGAATTGTGTTTGAGGTTCTAACATAGCTCAAACACATGTCATATGACCATAGGGGCTCCTAACACCACCGGACACAGGAAATTGATGGCCTGCTGTTAATGTAGTCAGCATGATAAAAAGTAGAATTTAACTGCACGAGAATTGCTTGCAGAGACGAAAAGGACTGTAACTCGGTATCCATGTTGAATTAACTGTACACATGATGAATCTGGGGGCAGCGAATATGGGAGTATATGTCCTAAGTATCTGTTGTAGGGATTCTAAAATGCCGGTGTAGCGTGGACAGTAGGTGTACACGAAGCAAAAGGTATAGGTTTTTCAAAGAAAAATGAAGTGTCAGGTATTTAGTAGGGGAAACTGGTTCAGAGCTAGGTTGTATAGGCAGCCAGCCTCTGCCAAATCTGCCAGAAAGGAATGTGCCTTCCAATAACATGTCCTCATCCATAAATGACAGAATAGGCAGATTGCCAGTGACCCCAAAATGACATATATGAGTATTTGCAGATTTGCAGGTCTCTAAAGGACAATAGATTTCCCTTGCTACCTCTACAGGTACCTCTTGCTACCTGGACACAGAACAAAATAAATGGCACAAAATTATCACCAATGACTTTAAAATGTACAAAATAAGTCTGAATTAGGCTGTGACGGTGTCATGGTGTGGTTAGGTTTAGGCCCTAAAACAACTTGGTTCGTGTAAGTAAAAGAACGAGCTTAGCAGCAACAGAGCTATTCTTCCGCTGTTATTGACTGAAAGCGGTTTTCAATAATCTCTGATAAGAAGTGAAGCGTGGCAGCAGAGCTAAATCTCCGCCATTTTTGGACTGAAAGCTGTTGTGAAAAAAGCACCAGAGTTTCACCTCTTTGCTTCTCTTACTCTTTGGTCTAAGTCCACAGATTTGTTATCCACCTGACCTGTGTCTTCTACTTCCTAAGGCTACATTCAGGAATTACCTGCGTTTAGTTCAGAGTTGGTGGGCAGTTTTAACTGCAAACTGGGGACTTCAACAGTAGCTGCTTCTGCTGCTGCTGCTCATCAGTAAATTATTCTAAACTATATTCAGGTTGCATGTTAAACTAGAGTGTGCAGGTTTTTTTTAGATATGTTAAATACTTGCTTTGGCAACTTTGGGATTTGTAATACTTTGTTTTAACTTATGAGTAAGTACACTTTAAAGAAACCTTCCCATTACTGTTCATCATTAGCAAAGTTTTTCTCAAAATAGGACAAAAAGTCAATACTGCTACAGACCCCACTGAACAAGAAGAGTTTTCTGTTTCTTGATTAAGGCTACAGAGGCTTATATGGGTGATCTTTCCCTACTATTGATTAAAGATAACAGGTAGGCGAACCGAACAGAATAGCCAAGTAGTTATAGTGAGGCTAATTTAATCAGCGGTGCAAGTGGCCTGTGTTAAATGTCCTTGCTTGAATCTCCTTGTGTGATTGAACACCCCAGCATCTAAATTTAGCAATGATTGGTCTGTTCATTTATTCTAATAGGGCAAAATTAGCTCTTCACCTCACTGAAGACCCGCAGAGACCGAAATTATTCAAATGCAATCAAAGTAAGGCATTGCAACCTTAGGTGGGTTTGGAAACAAAGTGAATGAAATACTGTCACATTACTCACACATCAAACCTCAGATTCTGCTTCTCTTCAAAGAAGAAATCCAGGACAAATTTCCTTACAAAGTCTGGATTCCGCGTGTTATCGATTACCTCCGTCCTTCCAAACTACAAAAATATAAAGACAGTAAAAATGGGTAAAGCAGAACTGATGGAAGAGTCAATGTATGTTATTCAGGCAAGATAAAAGAAATGGAGAAATAAGTGAATAAAATTCATGAGATTCAGCAGTAACCCTTATTACCATTGTAACATTTCATCCAAAAATATAAATCGTTTTCCTAAAAATATGACCACACTGTATCACACTGAAGTTCACTGTGCTATGTGCTAAATCTTGAGCCCCCAGAGAAATCAGACTACTACACTAGAGCGACATTAGAGGCCGCGGTCCACCCTGCTAGCCCGCAGAGCCCCAGTCCCAGCCTCCCTCCTGGGCCGGTCTGTCTCTCCATCTCCCTGACAATCACACCGGTAATCCCCCCGGTGGACTGCCAGGCTCGCCACCACAGCCCGGCCCGACAGCACCGTGTAATGAGCTATTGATCTTAGCACTGCCTCACCGCAGCCTCAATACCTCGACTCATGTCTTTAGTGCCCAGCGCACATAATCCACGCTATCAGCTCCGTCCCCAGCCTATCCATTACCATGGCCTCGCAGGGGAGTGTATTGGACCTCAGAACCTTCCTGCTGTATCGACCCAAAGGGAAAATCCCATGATATTTCCTTGTAGTGTTTCTATTTTCGGGGCTGGAGGCCTTTGGTTTATAATCTCACTCAGCCGTGATTGGTTAATAGGTGCTGGGGCATTGTGGGTGAAGGGTACAGAATTGCTTTGTTACAGGATGAGATATGTGTTTGATGTACAAGAGCGAGCAGAGCAGTTAAAAAAAGCAGGAGGCTTCAACATATGTACACAGAAACTTCAAAAAGATTTTTAACTGATACTGCTCACTTCTGCAAACCTTACTCCTTTGATGTTTTAGATAGTTTCTATGAAATCTTTTCCAACAAAAAATGACATTAAAGGTTCAATGTGTATGATTCGTGCGCTTGCGTGTTAGAGTCTGTTTGAAATTAGTCGACTCCATTTCTAAGCTAATGATTGTCTTGGTTGCCTTAATCCATGATAACAGTCTGTACTACTTTCTCTGTACAGGACTCTGGTCAGTTTTTCCATGAAAATCCTTATGCTCACTATCAAGTTCTTCTACAGCCCCAACAGTGTACGTAGCTAACGTTAGCTTAGAAATGGAGTTGGCTAACGTCAACAAACGGCTGGCTCCCAGTAAAAAACAGACTCCAACACAAACTTAAAGGTTCAATGTGTAATATTTTGTGAATCTGGTGAATAAAGGTCCTGGTAGATTGTTTCACTGGGTTCCATGAAAGGCACTATATAAATTTACACTATTATTATCATTATAAAATGGCTGTGATGTTTTTGTCATGGATGAGACCTGCCATGTTTTCACACATTATGGGAATAAACAGGAAGAAGAAACAGCTGATCAGTCATGTGAGTTAAATGTTTGCTACGTTAGAACTTATTTGGAAAAAGTGTTTCCATTTCCCATTGAGTGCTCTTTTTTTTAAAAAAAACACTTCAAGCATGTGTAAAAACCTTTTTGTGAAATTGAGGGAATTGTTTTTTCGAATTTTGCGGTTTCCATCAACCTCTTCTAATGCGATACTTCAAAATGCAAATGGAAGCACTATTGGACAATTGTTTGAGCTATCCATATGATTTATGATTATTAACTAACTGAAAACACTGACACCGTCTCAGAATTTTGACTTCGATTTTGATCTGGAGTCGCATACTTCTTTTCCCCTGAGATGGGCTTGCACGTCTTCCTTTTGAAATCCTTTTTATTCCGGGTCAGGAGTGCACTGGGTCACAAAACAACAGTAAAATAGTGACAACAGTGGGGCTCAAAAGAAGGATTGGGTTCTTCACAGTGTGTATGTCCGTTTGCTGCCGTCTGTTGACTTGTGAGAGATTTGCATACATTTTGTTTGGGATTTGAAATGGAGTCCAATAAGTGCATTAGTAGAAGGAATTTTGAACCAATTTATTGTGGAGGTTTTGCACTGAGAGATTTGCTCGCCTCTGCATGTCTGAGGTTGGCGACACGGTGTTATTGTGTATACGGTAGTGATTGGATTGCACGTTGCCTTTTAGCTCCGCTGACCGGAAACAAACTGGGCACATCAGTTGTATTTATAAAGCAGCAGAATGCCTTGAGCTGACACTGAATGTAGTACTTTGCACACGTTTCTTTCTTTAAATTTGGTGAAGATTATACAGACTCAAAACCCTGAAAGACCAGAGATAAAGATGCAAACAAGTTAGGAAGGTGAAATCTCAATGCAAATAAGAAAACCTGGAAATAATTCAGATCTTCTGTTTCTCTGGTTTTGATCAAGTTTTGGGTGTTGACCACTTTTCATTGCCTAAAAGAATACTGTTGCCACTCCTGGGGAAGACGATGATTTATTTGAGCCTGTGAGGATGATATCAACTGGTTGGGAAAAAAATGTCGTACTCGTGATCTGAAAACACAGCCTGAAGCAGGTGCAAGAGTTAACAGCCACCTCACACAAACCACTTGTCAATAAAAATTAATTGATTAAAAAAGAATCTCCTAACAGGAGGAGGGTGAATTGTTGGGGACACCATGTTCTCACTTCAGGATGTAACGATGTGATAAATACCAGTTGCAGGATTCAATTTTTCATTTACAAACATTTTTCCCTCAGGTCAAAATTGCTCCTACAAATTCTACAAATACAAGCACGACGTCAACAGCAAACAAAGGATTCATCAGGTTTCTCTTCAAGCACAATTATCTGCTCACACAGCGCCGATATGTGTACGACTGGCAGCGAGATGTTTACTCGGGTGATTGTGGTGCAGTTCATGCCGTGTTTTTGATTAAGTCCTGCACCATGTAATAAAAAGGTGTGAGGTGTCTTGAAGAGAGGGGATCAGCGGTGGCAAAGCCCTTACTAACACATCAAGGTTGACTTTGAATTTGTAGTTGCGGAAATAAACAGACCAAAGACAGATGTCTTGGGTGAACTACATAGGGAAAAGAGCTTATTGGTATGAATGTGTCTATGAGCATGGGGAGACGTAGTGAAAAAACTAAGTGAAAGAATCTAAGAAGCTATGATGAATGGAAGATCACATGATCCCTCTCGCTTAAGAAGAATGTCAGACAGTGAGATAGTGTGAAGTCATGGGGAGCAAACATTGCATATTTGATGACACCAAAAAGGCATCTCAGTCTTTTCTCTGCCGGCCCTGAGTCACGATGTGAATTCCTCTTGTGTAAGTTCTTAAGCCTGATTTAATGAGATCCCTTTAATTTATTTATTCTTTAACCTTTACTATTAATTCAACAGCAAGGGTCAGGTATAACGACCTACTTTCCTTCTTCAGTCAATTTCACAAACTGTTTTTACTTATGTTGGCAAGAGAGGAGTTTGACAGTTTCAATTTTCTGTAGCAAGGTTCTTGGGTGTTCGCAGTGAGTTTTCGCTAATAAACCCATTCTCTTAGCGTGGAGTGGAAGATACCGGCAATAAGAAAAGAGTTTGAGGTTAATACTTGTTTGTCAGCCTTTGTCAGCTAATAAAAAAATACAGACCGACCAAAGTATTCGCTATGGTAAGTAAATGTGTTGCTTAACTCACCTCCCTCCACTCTTTGGTTCCCACAGCCTGCAAATACAGCACGACCACTAGAAGGGAAACATGAAAGTAGGAAGCCAGAGGGGAAGAAGAAGAAAGAGAAAAGAAACTTTAATTTAATTTGAGTGAATGACCCTGACACATAAAAAAAAAAACCTTATAATAAAATCGTGATCCATTTCCATTAGATGCGACACACTGGCTAGGGAGTTTATTTAAGTCTGTGTATAATACTCTAGACTCTGGCAACACTAAAAGTGTTGTGTTAATTCGGTTTAACCTGCAGGAATTTGCGTAATGTGTTTTGCTGCTAATGACTTCAGACAATAAAGAACAACAGTAACTCTGAGCGGCTAATGGATGTAAACATCTGACACGCAGTAAGCCTAGTTTTACACAGACACAAAACACAACATTAGAGATCCTTTATGTTATATGAATTTTATGTCTAGATAATTAATAGTAAACACTGCAAGTTGTCAGAGATGTATGGTGCATCGGAAAACGTGAAGAGTTTGTTTACTTCATCACTAAGCACATTCGCTTCACTTTCTTCTAGCTATTATCTAAATATTCAACAATACTGGTCTAAAATGATGCAAAAATGCAGTTTTAGGAAAATAACAACAAAAAAATCCCTATCACAAACCATGACATCCCATAAAACCTCCAGAAACCTGTGAAAATGTGTTATAGCCTACATTTTAGAAGAGGAAGGAACACTTGTGAATCATGATTCTACCTCAAAAGATCATCATATGATCTCTTGCCCAGATTGCCATCAATAACTCCTTTCTCCAAACCTTACACTACATTTGTTAAAATGACGAACCCAAGGCAAACAATTTTAGGTGTTAGTACACATTGCATTTTTATTTCAGCGCATTGCCCTTAACCTCCGAACTGCGGGCCAGACTGAGTATTACATTTTAATGAATAGGATTTCATTTTGTTCTGCTGGAACAAAATACTACATTTGACCATCATCACCAATAGGATACAGAAGTCTACTGGATATTATGACAGACAGTTTTCTCATGGACTAATGGATGAATCAAGATAATAATCAGGAGTTACATGGAACATATTCATATCTGTGCCATGTCAACAGCAGCGCTTGATGTATTATACGGAACATTTAATCATTTTTGACGCAATGATAGGGGATGTTTCTGATTTAACTTACAGTTGATTTAAACCAATGGCAGGACTTGGTTGACAGACAAACTGTCACATATGCTATAATATGTCATGATATACCTCACTCTCAGAGCTCAGTGATGTGCACCTCAAGAACTACAACTGCTGGCTGCTATTTCTGTATAATTTGGGGCTCAGACGTTCACTTGAACAATAAGGGTACTGTGAACCAAGCTTTCTTTTTTTTTTTTCATTTAACTAGTATCTGTATTAGAACGTAGTGTGACTCTCTCCTCAGCTCGACTGCTGTTGCTCTCATTTTCCTCCCTGTCCTTCTCACTCTTGTCCATCAGTTCCACCTCCAGACTTTGGCAGGTGCAGCTGCTGCAGCAAACATATCCAGTCATTTTGCACATTTGGCAGCATCTGCCTCAATGGTCTTTTCCAATAACTTATCTGTGCCTCCTTTTCACTTTGGTTTATCCATGTTTCACGCACTGTTAAAACCTCTTAACGTCCACCAGGTCACTAGCGACGCATTTAAGGAGTCATGTTTGAACTGGAGTAGTTTGGGTTGTGTGTGCTTAACATGTGTTGTATCTCACACTAATCTAGAAAATGTTCCTTTCAAATGAAGTCTAATACATGCAGTTTGGCCTCAGCTGAAGTCGAAGCAAAAAGACCTTGAACTAGGATTCCATGTGGAGGTTAATTGTAGACTGATCTGCTTTGTGGGCCAGTCAAAGTCGGCGGCAAAGACACACCAGCCCACCAGGAAAGTGCTCATTTTGCCAGATGACCAGTCCAGTCCTCTTTCACTGTAAAGACCACCGCATCTTCTCTTTAACTTAACACAATGTGACTTGAGTTGAGGATGTGCCTGCGACACATTGATGAATATTAGTCTTACGCCAGTTTTGATTTAGATGATTTCTATGCAGCATGATGAGGGGAATCACAAAATAAGGGGCAGCCATTTCAATACATGATACGACGCTGAGCAATGGCTCTTCACGTGACGACCTTTTAGATGTAGATCAGTGTCTGAAATTAATCAGAAAAGATTTTACGCCGTCTAAATTTAGCTGTGCACATGAATACAGCTGAAACACGACAGGGTACTGTGTTATCCCTGGGCTCACTTGCACTTTTTTCAGCGAGGCATACCTTGTGTATCACTGCAGGAGTTATCGATCTCTACGTTTTCTGCCTTAAAGATATGCTGTCACCACCTTCAGCCGGGCCTGGTATCAATAATTTTAATTACAAAAAGGCAAGTTATAGTTACAGGCATGTTCTCTGAGCCAAATGGAGCAGACAGTATATCATAGGTTTATAGTACTGTGTTTGTTGTATAATTATCAAAAGAGGTCTTTTAACTAAAGTAGCCTGAATGAATAAACAGTTACAATATGTGTCCCCTGACTCACCGTTATTCAGAGTTTACTGTTTACAAAGCCCCACTGTGGTTTGTTCACCAAATATTACATTTTTTTCCTCTAAGGAGGGAATGTTGCCACAGCATAAACTAAGCAACAAACTAGAGGCAGTCCAATTATAACCCGCAAACTCATGTAAGGATCTAACACACTGGCTCATGCATGCACAAACATATGTGCAAGCATCAGCAATAAACAAACAATCCCCGCTAAAGGCTCTTCTGGGACCTTTTAATAAATGGCCAAGTGTTGCTGTTTGTGTCTAGATGAGCCCCATCAGCCAGTGAAGTTTGGACATTAGCTCTAATGAACTTCAGAGTGTCTGGACTAGCCGATGATTAAAACCACATTTTGCTTCCTAATGAGCAATTAACAGAGGAGAGATAACAGAGGAAGTGTAGTGGGTGGGGAACCTTTTAGGCATTGTATCTTTAGAAGAAAACAGTCTTTTCTGTGTCAGGCTGTTAACCATACGGGAATCATACAGCGCTGTTTGAATGGCCTTAGTAATCAAGATAATCAGAAAGCAATGCAAACAAAAGCACTCCAGGGATTAAATGTGCTTGTATCAAAGTCATGCCCCAGTGCTCTGTCTTCACCAACAAACAACTGAAGTAATGACCAAAAAAAAAACAACAAAAGAATGTCTTTTCATTAGAGACCTTGGGACCTGATGTTTCCCTCAGCCCAACAAAGGGCTCAGACTAATCCTCACTGAGGCCACATCAGTGTCGGCCATGTCTGAAGAACCTGACTGATTGCCTCCTTTATGGAAAGTGACTGAGGAAGGAAGGAGCCCATCTGGTCATCCACGGAGCAGCCAAATCACAAGGCAATTCGTTGTCAGTCCGAACGGCACTTCCAACTAAGACTCCTGGCAGCAACCTGGCTGCAGGACGGGTACGCAGGTGACTCCGAACATGAATGAATTGAAGTGGAGCACAAATTGTATTAAGTTCTCATGTGGATCCACAGCTTAGAAGTGTTAAGAGGGCACTGCACTGGCACAGAAAGTCAAGTCACCAGTCCTTTCTGTAAGAAATTACAGTGGAAACCACTTATAGTGAGCACGTCTATCTGCGCCAAATTCATCACAATATGTAGATGATTATAATGATACTGTAATAAATTTTAATTTGTCACACATCTGTAAGTCCAATGTGATTTATTTACCTTGAAATGTGATATTTTTTGTGGGTATTTTGGTACATTTTAACAGGCTTTAACAGATGATATTTTTAACCATTCTACTAATGCTTCGGCAAAACTGAGTTTCTCAGTCCGAGCTTAAAGTGAAACAGCGCCACCCGGGCAGGGAGTCTCTAAACTTGTGGTCCTTGTCTTTCCCACTTTTTCTTCTGGTCTTTTCTTTCTTTTTGTGTATCAATTTTAATGTCAAACCATTTCTTTTGTACCTGAGCCACAGTCCGTGTCTCAGAGGGACACAACATTTAACGCCTCGGTTATTGCAGCTCAAGCCTCTTATTCTTTTTTTACCATCACCGCTGAGGAAACACTCAGGAAAAGTCTGCCTTTCCTGACTTCCAGCTCAGATGTTATTGTTTCGTGTTCTTGAGTTGTGAAATTCTTTTGCTTCTTTGTTTTACGGGGCCATGCTTCTGTCTTCACCGCTTTCTCCATGGTACATGTTTAGGTAAATGTATTTCCTTAAATAGAGAAGTGGCGGTGTGGGAGTGTGCTGATTCCAGTTTAGAATGATTCTGATTCACTAACAGAGAGAAACAGAAAGGAGAAAAAATTGGCTGTCACGCAACATTTTATTTAACCTTTATTTAACCAGGATATCCTAGAAGGCACACCACTGTGATCAAAATGTATAGAATCAAGTGACAAAATATAAGACATTAAGGCAGATAAGGGAATATAACGTGATACAAAGTCTTTTTTATCAGAGTTAAGAATTTTCCCAGGGAGACACAATCATAGCTGTAGAGTGTTTTGAAGATTACTCCGAGACCAGGGAGCAAAATAGGAGAAAATTGTTCTGCCAAGTTCTGTGAAAAGTTCTGCTGGTAAGTGATAGAAGATTACACAAATAAGACGGTTATAGATAAGTTATCCCAGTATAGCTTTGTCATTGTTTAAGCAGACATTGGCGCCACGTTTCACTGCTGCATCTCGTTGGCTTGTTCCATGTTTGTCATCAGGTATGGAAAGGTCCAAAATGATTATTATGAGGCATTTATTTAAACAGCATTATACAGAAATGATTCTGTCCCGCGATCACTTTAACCGTCACTAGAAGCAGTTTCCACTGTCGTTAAAATGCTGTGAGCTTTTTCTGGAGTTAAGTCATCTAATCTTTTTAACAGACTAAACATGAAAGCCGTTTGTAATTATCAAGAGGCATTTTATTCCCTCCCTATTAAAGATTTCCATCCCATCAGGCTTATGTGAAAATGAATTCAAAGTGCCAGAGACTTCTGGACTCATCCGGCTAATTCAGAGTTAGCTGACAGCAGCAGTCACCTGGGTGAAGGTTTGTTCTTTTTTTTTCTTTTTTTTTTCTCGACTGGGGATTTCTTCCTGCCTGCCTCCTGGATTTGCACAGGAGGAAAATATAATCAGAGAGTAGGCAGACATAGACAGGATGCCACAGGCTTACTAACAGGCTGAGGGCACAGGCTGCTTGCTGTGAGGTGAAACAGGGGGGGTGTGGGGTGGGGCTGGAAAGGAAAAACTGAAGGAAGACGAGATACAATATTACAGCAGAGGTAATAAAGAGGTCGGACGAACAAAGAAAAATGAACGTAGAAAGGTATTTGAGTGGGTGGCAGAGAAGAGAAGAAAAAGGCAGGTAGATATTTTGGCAAATGGGAGTGGAGTAGTAATCAGAGTCTTACACAGTCAGGCGGTGGCAGCTTTCAGCCAGAGAAAAAGAGGTAGGTTTAAGGGCTTGGCTGTCAGAAATCCCTCACAGATACACCACTCACACAGCAATTTAGGTGAGGCAGGATAGGCATACATTCCCACTAATCTATTGATCTGCTGCCAAGAGAGGGATAAGGAAAGAAAGCCTCAAACCTTTGGAGGCCAATCCTTGAACCTCAGTGGAGCAGCTGAAGCTGAACACCTGAGGGCCAATTTAGGGAGATACCCTGCACCAAACAGGAGATCTCTGTAAAAAAAAAAAATCTAGCTTTCTTAGAAACCGTAATCTCAAAAGTGACGCTGCAACAGCAAATAACTCGACTGTCCTCCCATAAAAATTGACTCCAGCATAAGTCATTCCAGCAAACGCCCCAAAATGACGCATGTTGTTCATTCTCACGACAGGAGTAAAGGAGCTTGTGTGTTTTTTGAAGCGATTTGTGAAGCTGTGTGTGAAAAGGGGCACCAGTGTTTGTTCTGTTTGACAGGAAACTGTCCTATTTCCATGTCGACGAAACCAACGATGGCCCTCTTTTATCATGCATTTATTAAATACATTTTTCATTTGGTGTCATGGTTTGTAAATGTCTCTTTAAAGAGCAGAACCTCAATGAATCAATGGATCAGGTTCAGTGCATGACATTCAGTGATACAGGATCTAGTGGTGAAGTTGCAGATTTCAGCCAACTGAATAAACAAGATAGTGGCTTGGAGTAGACTATTGATTATTCTTGAGTATTTTATCTTATTGTGTTTTATTGTATTATTCTATCATGCGTTTATATTTGCAGAGTGTGTGAAGATGGATGTCTTTTCTTAACTGCAAACTAATTCCACCTACAGGTACAAATAAAGAAACCTGAACCTGGTGTTACAGGATGGATGGTTGTCTCCATTTCAAACAAAGACCAAATGTGATTTCTTGTAACTAGTAATTATTGCTGCAAGTACTGGTGCTTATTTGGAAAGGGTCCTGGGCACACGTTTATAAAAACAAACCGTCAGTAACGTCACCCGTAGGTTTTCTGAAGAGCACTTTTGAAGCTCCACTGTTGTTACCATCTTGGCAGCGCCTGACTCCGACTAACACTCAGCTAATCCAAAAATGAGCTATGCAAATCAGCTGAGGTGACACCTGACAGACAGCTCGTGGCTAGCCATCTGTCACTCAAAGCAGCTGCATTTTTAATTATGCACAACTTTATACATTAATACAATTTAAACAGATTAGTTACATAAGGATTGACCCCCTGTATAGTTCTCATGAACAGGGAAATTAGCTAGCCTCTCGAGACCAAAACTGTTTTTGTATGAAGTTGTAGATAAGGTTGAAATTTGAGGGACCCTAGAGATTGCTGCTTGGTTCTGGGTTGAATGAATTGGTGGGAGCAAATAACTGGTGTTGTTTAAGTTAGAGGACTTGTTGCAAAGAGCTGCCCATTACTTTTAGCTGAGATGTTACACATTCCCATTGATTGGAAGGCAGAGCCAGAATGGAGGTCATTTTCAGCCAAAGAGCAGTCCACTTCCCTCGTGGTTGAGGAATTTGAATACGCTAAATGAAGCGACAGTTCACTTCTTACTGTTCTGTAATTTGTATGACTTTTATCACTTCATTGGGTCGACAATACTCTATATTAGGAAACAGAACTTAAGTCAAACAAATGACAAATTGAAAAATCAAACTGTACTTCATGTAACTGAAATGAATAAGTGGCGCTTAACATGTCAGTGTTAAGAGTGGTTGGTGTTTTTAGTAAATTAGCGGTGAGTTTCACCCTCTTGTCCAAATATGGGTTCTTCTGTTTCCAAAGAACCAAGATGATGATGGTCAAAATACCAAACGCAAGGCTTCAAAACGACACTCATCCACTTTTTACATACAGTCTATACCATATCCTGACCTAGATTGCTTCTTTAAGGAAAAAAAAAAATCTACTAATCTACTATTAAATGCTGTGGGTGTGGGGTGGACAACCAGAAACCTCTTAAACAACGGGGTTTCGCTCTCTTTCCTCAGATCTCATTAGGAGACCTTGGGGGTAATTAGGGATGAGTGACCTTTATTTAGTTAGACTCAGGCCTTGCCTTTATTCACCTTTGGCACGGAGCCTCTGCTGACCTGCCTATAGAAGTGGAAAAAAAACACATTTTAAGTGCATGATAAGTAAACTCTCAAAGTCAAACCAAACCTGCTGTGCTATGAGAAAACTCCTACCTGCTGATGAGTCACAATCCTCAAGCAAAACAGATGCACAGGACAGATCGTATACTGTGGTTAATAAATGTTAGTAATGTTCTCTTTAATGAGACAGAATAATCCTGATTGAGTAAATACACTTCATTTGGAGATTTGTAGGGATTACTTTTAAATAGTCCTGGGATGATGGGGAGCAGGAAGGCCATCTCTTCTGAAGATTTTAATGGAGTGAGACACCCATGCATGTCGATGAAAACTGTCAGTACTTCACTGCTAAATGATGTTATGTAAGACAAGTGGGATGTTTCATAGCCTGATAGCGTTTTAGATGGTGGTGGATAGAAATAAAAGAGTAGTTTCAGGAGCTCCACAGTGAGAACATGAGAGGCAACGGAGCTAAAATATCTCCAGTTATAGGTGCCGTCTCCTAACATATTGCAGTTTCAATGATCCACTGTCATCAATGGATTTCAAAGGAATTAAGAACTGAAATTACATCAGCATTGAGCATAGAGGAATTGATCACTGAGAAGCTTCGCCAAAGACAGAGAAAAGTAAAGTGATGACAATTGGAAATGAGATGAATTGTATTACTTTTTATCTGGTTCCAAAGTCATGAATCATAAAGATGCATTTGTGTCTGACCAAATGACAGGAGTTCCTCTTTTTTTTTTTTTTTCAACCAGCCCATAATCTCTTTACGGATGTCAATTCTTCTTAGCTGCTGCAGCTCAAACTACAAGGAATTTTAGTCGCCTGGGGAAATGGATGAGATAGTTGTTTGCATTTCTCCAAGGGCAGCATGTGTTGTTGAGGTCACACATGCCTGGAATATGTAAAAACGCAGCCAAGACTAGACTGCATAAAGATGGTGTGATGGGTCAGCGACAGTCTCCAACTGACAGCCCAGCTAACAACTACTGGGGGGAAGCATATGAAGCCCGTTAAACAGACACTGTGAGTCTCTGTTTTGACATGATCAACTTTTACTCTGACTTTAATTTCACAACAGTTGTTTGCATTTATATACATTTTTGAAGAAGCATAAAATATGTAGTATAATATTTGTTGTTTTGCTGATTAGCAGTGCTTTTGCTGCCTTGTTGAAGTTATAAAATGTTGTTACTGTAGGGCAGCTGCAAAACACCTAACTCCTCACATTCCCACCTGTACTGTCAAACCTAAAATGATTCTCACTTGTCAGATGCTACCTGTTCAGCACAGCTTGCCAGTTGTCAATATCTCCCTGAGGGAGACGAGCCAATGGCAAAAGAACACAACACTGGATAATTCTTCCTTCAAACACATTTTTCAATTTGAATTCAATGTTATGTATATATGCCAAATGATGACAAAAGTAGTGTTAAGGCCCTTTACATAGTAAGGTCAAGACCTTAAAGTACTTTAGAGAGAAACTCAACAAATCCCCCTTGTGCAAGCACTTGCCCACAACGGGAAGAAACCTCCCACAGAAGCAGACCAGCGGTGGGCAGCCATCTGCCTACCTACCCCTTGTTGGGGTATCAAGTCTGTATTGAGCAAGTCAATGTTCTTGCATCATAAACTGGTCATTCAGTTTTCTCAATTACAAGCAACCTACAATTAATGAAAGACTTTTTAGTTTAAGAACCTTTAGTTTATTCAATTAGCGATCTTGACCTTTGATTTTTGGCACCAAGACCTAATCGGTCCAGGTAAATGTTTGTGTCAAATTTAAAGAAAGTCCCTCTCAGTGTTCCTGAAATAATGCAGTTTAAATGTAATGGGGATTGATGGACCGACAGACAGACAGACCTTCTTACAGAGATGTGTCATGGACAAAAAGTCTTAATATGGGAAACAATCATTACATTACATTACATTATGTAAAATATTTTTTGTCTATATTAAAGACACTAGTACTACTGAGCTGTTTACGTGCCTAATGAAAATGAATATTCCACTAACATTCCCATTTACATGCAGCTATTCATACTACAACTAACACAGGTGTACTGTAAGTCTGCACGGACATCCAACCCGTTTCGTTCCGTCAAACACCTTCTTGAAAAGGTTGGTGTTGCAACATTTATGCATATCCAAAAACCTGTCTTTCATAATGCTTAAAATGTGTTTTTCCTTCCAACCAAAAATGTGGACTTTGCCCAAATGTTGTAATTCTTAGTAACGTTGGCATTGCAAGTCTTGGAGGAAAATACTTTTTTTATCATTTATTGTATTAACTACCAAATAAAAAAACTAAACATTGGGCTATAGTAGAGAGAATATGGGGTGAAATCAACACAAGTACAAGTCAAAAAACAATCACAATCAACTTTGATAAAAAAGAAAAAGGTGAAAATTTTAAGCTTAGCATTGACATGATGTCAGGAAAAGTAAATGGGTTCCTTACTTTGAAAGATGAAGAGAGCTAAACATTTTGCATATATCTGCTTGTTACATAAAAGTCCCCTTCGTTTTATTTATGCCTGTAAAATACTATAGCAAAAACCTCTTAGAAGGCCAATGGTATATCCCTTTACTCCAGAAAGAAACAACCTTTTATTGAAACGTGTTACATGCTTTGTGTGTGGGCAGGTAGAGAAAGGCATCAGGTAATTTGATGGTGGACTAACAGAAACTGAAATTTAATTTACACAATGATAAAGGCAATGTGATACAAGATCTTCAAGGACAAGCTCTGAGTCATCAATAAATTAAATGAGGAGAAGTAGTTCAGAGTCTTGCTTCGATAGTTTATACCACATTCTTGTAAAAACACAAGCACGAGCTACACCGGATGCACACACATTCATTTGACTTAAGAGGGGAAAAAAAAAACCCTCTTTGTATTGGTTTACCACAGCACAAAATCAAATCATTGCCAGTGCTAATGCTCTGACTACTTCAGGTGTAAGAAACTAAACAGTCACTCAATCCATCACTGAAATGACAGTGAATACAACCGAATCACTGTGTATCATAACGTATCAGCTCATCTCACTTCTTATTTGTGCTTTGTGTGTCTCAAATATGTACATAGTTTACTGTTTCATTTGTTTTTCAGTTAAGTCTTGATCTTGTAAAAAGACTGATGCTGACAGTGGAAACCCATCGAAAAGTTGGAACTAAAAAACAGTGTCGTAGTTAAGACCAAGACTTTGAGGCACTGAGACTGAATCAAGACCAAGACCAGACCAGATACACAGTAAGGGCATTATGGCCTGTCTGTCTCGTCATTGTTCATCATGAGCAAAATTGTAACTAGGGAACAACAATTTGTCACATATGACCTGTCCCTTCAATCTCTCTCAAAGGTTAATACTCCATTAGCTACATCTTTCAATACGTGGTAACACAATTGGGACAGCTTGTGCACCTAGGTATGCAGCAAGTATCTAGGAGAGCAGCTGGACCTATAGTCCTTAAAAGTCACAGTATGAAAACTTAAAACTTTCAGTATATGTAGATGGCTAATATGTAAAGCTAATATTCGCTAAATCTGTTTGGGGTGAAGAACTTTCTGAGGAGTTGTGGTAAAGAGGCAGATTGCCAACGTTAACTACACTGTGTCAAGTTAATACAGTTGAAGTAGGAAGTTTTACACAAATCACATGACAACAGATAAATCAGACAACATCAAGGAGATGCCGAGACCTTTAAAAAGACCAACCTCGAGTATTGCAACACTACTATCAAAGTCACTGTTTTGTGGGTTGCAAATTAGTCTTGAGCTGAGTAAACACTCTGCATTTGTGGGCTGTCACAGACGAAAGATACCTCTGGTCACGGCAGAACAAAATGGTGGTCCTGTGTTCCCGCTGTGAGGGAGGTTCACAGCCGTTGTCCCGGTCTTGCGACCATAGACGGCCTGGGACAAAATTCTGACAATGTCAGAAATTTAGGATGACCATCTCACAGTGTGATTGTTGCTACAACCAATAGGAAGAAATGACGCACTGATCAACGCAACACGTATACGTTTATGTAGCTAAAATGACTAACCTCAAGGTTTCTTTGCAAATCGTCATCCCTAGTTCCAAAGCTTCTTTTCCCAAGTCCAAATCGGACTACCACTACTGTAACAATCTTTAGCTTAGCTTCGGTGTTTATAACTATATCGGTACAGACGTGCGCCGATGACGCTTTATTCTTGTACGTTAACATTGCGCCGTAGCCTGGGTTTCAGTATGTGTTATCGTTGCACAGTCTGCATACATGTCGTACCCAGGTTTATTGGATCCATGTCACGTAGCTGCAATAAACTCACAAGACGGCTGAAAAAGTGTTATGAGTCCTGAACAAGTTGTGTGGGATAGTAGCAACATGTAGCTAGCATTCATATTACTACTGGCTTCTCAGCAACGTCACAAAGTTTTACATCATGCTTTTACTGTTTATTTTTTTATTTATTGAATACAGTATTATTTATTACCAAGCTGACTTTGCCGAAGCCTCTGAATGTTAGCTTAAGATGGTTAATAAAAAACAAAAAAGACAATTGTTATTTTATATTGTGAACAGCAGAATGTGAAAATCCAGGATACTTGAGGTTATCTGTTGGTTGTCACCAGATGTGCATTGATAATGTGTATTCGCCCAAAAGTGTATAATTTAATTTGTGTCAAGAAAACAACCGTGTGTGGGATACGTACAATATAAAGTTTAATCATTGTGCTCAGAGACAGTCCTGGTCAAAATGCCAAGTAGTTACAAGCCACTGGTGCGTAAACCTTTTGAAGAGTAAAGATAATGGATTTATTTATTTCACTATGAATAATGTGCTATGCATTCCAGTGACATCTTTAAAATAGCCTCGTTTGTCCTAGTAATAGACTTTGAAGTTATAATGATACAAAAGAGAACAAGCAAATCCTTAAATTTGAGAAACTGGCAACACAGTGTTTGAGATTGTCGATTTTTGACTCACAGCAATTATTCAGTCTGTGGAATCAAAATAATTGCAGCGCTATGTGGCACTATTGTCACGCCAGCATTAGAGGTCAGTTCATGAAATAGTTGAATTATTCATCATCTAATAATAAGATTCTCTCATCCCTCTTTGATCTGCTATTGATGACTTGAGAGTCAGGATATTTCAGTCGGTCGCGGTTTTGTTCAAAAAAAAGCTTTCCATTTTATAGTCCAACCTCTCCCCTGCAAAATTAAATTGAATGTAATGGCAAATGACAGGACAGTCTCATATAATGTAAAATAAAATATCCTCCTGAGGGAGAGTCACCTTGATCCCAAACAGATGACCCATTTACTGAGTCCTGCTTCTGAAAGACTTTAACATCAGAAAAGAATTTAACCAGCCTTCAGATATGCACTATTATGAACCTGGCTGTGTATTTTTACTCTCTCAGTTGAAAACGTTTACTATATTTAGCTTTTACAGAAACAGCGGTCTACAGCACGGTCACATAGCTCCGATTACGGCTGTATAATGTGATTAAATCACTAACATGATAGGTGGAAAAGGACTGTTTGATTGACTGAGTGGGTTAATCTCTCTCCTCTATGGCATCCACAATGTTAATTACTTCCTTCCTGTCATAAATTGCAGTCATATTACTGCCACCGCTCCGTTAAGTTTCCTGCCAAGTATCCAACAGTCGACACTCAACAGTCGTAAAGCTGGATGCGAGCAGCAGGGAGCAGCTGCAAAGGTAAACATCGGCGTTAAATAACGGCTCAAGGGTTTGTTGCCCAATTTACAAAAACACCTGTGAGCAAGTTTATTAAGGAACATTTCAAAAGAGCCTGTACTTTATTTAATTGCTTGTTTTAGAGTTGACAAAATCTTGTACACTGTTGTTATGAAACAAAATCTATTAATCTCAACTAATTAATGGATAATGTAGAAAAAGCTTCTCACTCGCTTGTATTACTATATAATGGTATTACCAGTATGGCTACAAGTGCAGTACAAAAACACACACAAAAATAATCTAAAACTCTACAGTATTAGAGAGCATTAAATTACTGAAACAACTATGTTTCCACTAGTTTATAATCACCTGAAAATAAGAATCATGTTTTCTTTACCTTGGAATGAGTCAGCAGGTCGCCTCCACGGAGTCCGCCATGTTGAATCACCATTTATGTTTCTACAGTACCTCATAACAGTCTTTCTCTTCTTCTTTTTCCAGCACTAAGATACATTATTGTCACCTACTATGTTACTACTAGTGTGGACCAGAGTTCCTGTCCTCTTAACCAAAAAGCCCAGAACGGACAAACCAAACACTGGCTCTAACGAGGGCGTTTGGTGGTTTTTTCGCAGCCACCGTCGGGGAAGGTGAGGTGAGGGCAGAGAGGGGCAATCTGCAACCTCACCTCTAGATGTCACTAAATAATTTATTCATTATATTAAACACTGAGCCCTAAATGTTGACCTTTTTTGGGCAAATGTAACTCATTAGTGGAAAAATGTAACTAACCCTAACCCCACATCCAAATCAATCAAACAATAATTGCATAGATAAAACTGATATGCACCGCGTTGTCTCTGTTGTTGCATATCATAAACCACCACTTAAAAATGTACATCATCAGAATAGCCTAAAAATTGAATATTTTTACACATAAATGTGTAAATGCGGGTGGTAGGTGTAACATGCATAAATATCGACAGCAGGAGCATTGTCTAATCTAATTGCACATGCATGTTGATGTGTAAGCAATAAAAAAACACAACGGGGGATGAAATCCTTTTTTAAATGTGTAATTAACCTGTCCTGTCCTATTGTGCTCCTCATATAGTTAATTAAAATAGACTCCTGTGCGGTTAGCAGTTAGGTTAGCCCCTTCCAGTCACAGGATACATCACATTTCTGGTTTCATGAAGCTGTTAAAGTGATGACTCTGTCATTATCTTCATACAGAATGAGCACGGTGAGCACAATGGGACATTCACACCACTTTCCACAGTGAATCCACTGATGCATTGTTGTAGCAGTTTCATCATGTCACATTGCTAGACAGCACACTGCAATCCTGTTCTATTAATGGCGACTTTGGTTGGACTTTTACAGAAAAGTGATCAGGGTGCTTTTTCACACATGAAGTCGATACGTTCAATTACCATCTGATTAATGGAAATTGCATGCCTGAAAGGGGATAGAGACAGGCATGTTAAGGTAAAAATCATGTTCTTTTTTTTTTTTTTTGAGAACTTCAAAATGTGTGCATTCCTCGCCCTGGTATAGCGGTACGTTGTTTTACACGACTCAGTTTTGAGTTCATCTTTATAATAGATCTGACATTAAAACATTTAGCACGACTCCAGAGACACACAATAAAAATAGTTAAGGGAAAAACACCAGGTTAAAGAAAACCAAAAGTTGTCCTTTTAAAAAATCACAATGTGATATTTATTGGCATTTAGCAGTGAAGTTGCACATTGCAACCAACTGTACACCCGAATCTCAAAAGAATCTCCAGTCTGAGTTGTCTGGGTAAAGGGTAAATGTGTAAAACTTGCACATGCTTGTGTGTGTACGTGACATTTGTCTTGGAGACTGTGTTGACGTTGCATCGGCATTAGCTAACTCCACTTCTAAGCTAACGGCAGCGAGTGTCGCAGTGTTGCAGCTGTAGAGGAGCAGAAGAGAGACATTGAAGAACTCAAGAGCAATGGTAAGGATTTTCATGGAAAAAACAGACCCCAGTCCTCTATATGGAAAGGAGTACTGTTATAATGTAAAGGAGAACAAGAAGAAAGAAGAACAAGTCTATTCTTAGCTACTGTAGAAACACAGCGGTGCAACATGGCGGCCTTCATGGACTGGACACCTCATTCTAAGGTAATGAAAACACAAAAATTCTTATTTTCAGGTGATTATACACTAATCAAAACACTTCCTTTTATTTCTGAAATTAGATCCCCCTAAATCTTACTCAATGGAACTTTAAATTCATACTTGTTTAATTAATTTTTTCCTTATGATTGTATTCCAGAAAACCTCAAATAAAATAACGGCAAATTGTTTTAAATATACATGAACAAAAAATGCTTTAAATCTGAAGCCTTTCCTCCTTTCTTCTCCTGTTGTTACTTAAAGTTACAACTGTTAAATATGCGTCTCCAGCTGCTGTGCTGCTTATAGCAACAGGCATCTCAGAGCAATGCTCATCACATCTGCTTGTGTTGCCTAGACTGCAGGAGAGTATTATGCATCACTCCTCTCTATCTGTACTGGTTTGAGCCCAGTAGGTCTCTAGGCTGCTCTCACATCTGTGGCCTGTGGACATGACCGTTTGAGCCTCAAAACCAGCCAGGATGAAGAGTTAGACAGCTGTGCATCCCAGCTGTAATTGTCAGTCTGATTTGGAGAAGATATTTGTCTGAGAGGGGTTTTGCACTATAGGCTTTCAAAAAGCTGCACTGCTTGTCTGTTTTGCAGCTGGACTTGATAAAGGTAAAAAGCTTTAGTGCCAGAAGGGCAAGAGGAATAATCATTGAAAACTGGCAAGAGAACAGTCTGGATTGCTAGGTGCAGAGAAGATGCACTCCCTGTAATTTTCTTTATACGGCTCCTTGGCAGCTTTTCATTGAAGGGAAGAAAAAAGTACTGAGCTTCTTGACATCATGTTTAAAAAAAAAAACACTATCTTGGCATTTTTCTATTACTTTGTGTGTCACACTTTATGGTCAAATAATTGTGTTTAGAGATAGAAAGTCTAAACACTGGAGAGTCTGCAAATTATTTATTCCCTTTTAAACATAGTCGTAGTAGTAGTGTACTTTTCCTCATTGAAATTCTTTCAAGGTGCCAACCTTGAATATTACAACACTCTAAAACTGCATCAAATAACTGCATCAAAGGACTAATATCTTCTGTCCCATGATGCTTTCAATGAGCTGCTACTTTTTTATCCTGTACAGCCTGGATAGTCTTTTTTTAATTTAAATACGTCTGAAAATACACATTAATATGAATCCAACCTATAATTAACAAAGATGAATTAAAACATTAAAAAGCATTTCATTTACAACATTGATGATCCATTAATCCATATCCATGTGAACAAGGATTAATGCTAGTGATCTATGCTAAATCACTGTACAGCACCGAGCAAATTCGAGTGCTCTCGCATCATGTAACACGCAAACATTGCACACTTAGAGGCACTTGAGGGTCAATTTGGGACATATTCCTATGAGGCTGGTACTATAGGCCACCCTGCATGTGATCGTAGGCCCAGTTTAAAGGGGCTATATGTAGTATTGATATTCAAACATTAATCCAACTATCAACAGCAGGGAGCAGTCGTGTACCGGAACGCACCCACAGCGACCAAACCCACCAACGAATTAACACACACTGTATCAGTCACTGAATAAAGTGGAAGGCTTATCGATTACATCCGTGTTATGGTATCAAAACGTTTTCACCTTCAAACAAAAACTCAGACAGTCGGTCAAAATAAGAATGCAGTCTTACAACGTTCTCGTGCTGCATCAGCCAATAGTTTACATTATAGCTCTGTTAGCTTAGCTCTGTTTTTAGACAGAAAACCGCCTCAGTAAAACAAATCACCTCCGTATTCTGTATGGCTTGTGTTGTACAGCTGCACCAAAGATCCGCTTTGAACTGTCAGAAAAACAGGTCAGAACTGTCACAGAAAACTTTGCAAGTATAACAACATAACATAGTGACTTTGTTCGTGTTCTGCATGTATTATATTTTCTTTTGTAAGACTCGTCTTCGCTGACAGAAGGTTAACAGGTTCTTCCATCGACCAGAATCCAACTCCTTCAAACCTTTACACCTTTTCCAGCTATGACATCCTTGTTATTTCAACCTCATTCCCTTAATCCCTCCCTGCCTCCCTGTCATTTCTCTTCTACATGCCATACTGAGCCTCAGCCAAATTCGCATCTTGACCTTTCTTCAACCTTGACTTTCAGTTTTGTCCTTGTTCTTTAATCTCGCCTGCTCCCTCTCTGTCCTCTATTTTATCAGCAGTGTTGTGGGCCATTGATAGCTCTGACCTTCTTATTTATCAGTGGAAAAGCCAGTAGAGAGTAGAACACCATTCATTATATCTTTCTGCTTTTCCTCTTATAGTGAACAACTACTGATGCTGCTTCCCCACAAACAAGTCCGAAATAGTAATGAAACTTCAACACCACAAGAGCAATGTTTATAGATGAGTAATGGATATCCTGTTCATTTCCGATATTGATTTGTGTAGAGTAACAATGAACAGTGTTCTAAAAATATGTAACTGATTAACATATTGTCGGATTTCTAATGCACATTCACAAGAGAGTTCATACGTACCAGGATCTGACTTGGAGAAAGTATCCACATCCAGTAAACTCCTGTGGAAACAGTGAAAATGCGCATAAGAATTGATATTCTCAGTCTGAAGTCAATTTATTTTTGTAAGACAATGTATTCCTTCATTAACATTTCCAAAAATAAATTTTCATCCCTTGTTCTTTGTTCTGCTGAACATTCCCAGTCCCAGCTAAGCCCTGAAGTGAAGTGAGCTGTGAGCAGGTTTAAATGGCCTCGCAATGTATTCTGTAAAACACATAACCATCTCAGACTACAGCGCTTCCAACACTTTTTCACCAAAGCAAGAGCTATATAAAATACCGACGTCGGGTAGGTTACTAGCCAATGGTCTAATAAAAAACTAATGAAATGTAGCCACGAGCGGCAATGAGCAGGTTCCAAAGCACACTGTGACAATTTGACTGATGAAGACCTTCAGGAGGAAGAACAAATTGGAGAAGAGGTTATTGCTCCTGAATGAAGATTTACTGCAAACGGGCCTGAATAAAGAGCTGAAGTAAATAGCCCCCTTTTCACATACTGCACATCGAGCCTCATAACTTTTAAAGAGCAAATGACCAAATATTTTAACATTATGGAATGAAAACATGCGGCGACTCTAATATTGCCTGAGCTATAAATACAGGTATTGGAGGTTCATTGATTAAAATGTGTCAATTTATTGCTGCGTCCCACATGCTCATTGTGAAAACTTGGGTAATTAGCTTTACATGAAACAGTATATACATCTTATCGTGTATCACATAATAAAATACACTAATAGTCTGTGTTAATAAAGCAATATTACTCCCAAAGGTCAAGAATTCACATCCACAGTTGTAATACTTATTTTATACTACAGCATAAAGCTTTCACATATTTAAAATTTTACACCACTGTATGTAGAATAGAATAGAACAGAATAGAATAGATTTCCTATTATTGTCATTGTGCAACTGTACAACAAAATGTAGTGCGCCTCCTTTTACATGATACAGGACTATAGTACTAAGTAAACAAATGATCTAAAACTGACAAACAACATCATTAAAATTCTCTTTCATGTATTTGTTGATGATGAATCAATAATATATTCTATAATAATATAACAAAAGAGTCATTCTACAGAAAGAGTAGGATACTTTTGAAACTTGAAATACGCCAGTACTTTCACTGAAGTAACATTTTGAAGTCTTTTACTTGTTACAGTATTTGTATTTGTACATTTGTGGTATTTCTACTTTTACTTAAGGATCTGAGTACTTTTTCCACCTCTGCCTAATTCAAGTAGAAGAAGAGGTTTCTTTGTTGCTTCGGGGATCTGTTCATCTCAGATGCAGTGTTCTGATGTGGAAGAGGCAGTAAACAATATGTTTGTCGTGGTTATGATAATGAAATGTGGTGTCACGTTTCTCTTTTGGGTCTTGAGCTCAAAAAGTTGGGGAACACCTGCTGTGAAAACAACATGTACTTTCATTTGTTTTTAAAGAAGAGACGTTCATACATTTTCCATAACAGCTTTTTTAAAGAGATGCTTTCAACCAAAATTTGCCAAATACTGGACATTGGGTTAAATGTGGTTCTGATCAAATCAGAGGTAATGTATGATCATAAAAATGTATGAACAGAAAAAAAACATTTCATTTCATTTCTACACATTCTGTGGTGTGCAGAGATGCCTAGATTTGGCAGTGTCTACACTTGGTAATAGAAAACCATATCAAAAATCCAAGCTGAAGTACGTACTACATTTAGTAAAGCCTGGATCAAATGTAAAAGCTAGGAAAAGTGTGAAGGGGTACATAGGGTGAAAGTGGATGTTAAAATGCCACCATGTGGTCAGTCGATGCAAACATTGTTGCCTGAGTGAGATTTTAAATACATCAGTTATGTGTTGTAGAGTTTAGAGCGATTCCAAGAGGTTTCCATCTCCTTCACTGCCTGGGGGAGGATTTACCAACTATGAAACCAGCTCTCAAATAATGGAAAAATCACAAAGATGTGTTGATTAGCTGTGCAAAATCAGCGTTTTCTCTTGGAAAGTCTGCAAGTCACTTAAAATTTTTTGGGGGCACAACCAAAAGTGAGAGAATTTCACCGCCTAGCAGGTGTCTGGCCACTTCAAATCTGGCTGATCTCAGGAGGGGGACTGTACGGGAGGAACAACCATTCATTATTCAGGGATAGATTGGAAAGACAGTCAGCGCACAGCCGAGCGGGCAGGCTGACAGTCTGCACTGATGTTTACTGCCCAGTTGGTCAGTCAGTCAGTCAGCCAGTCAGTCAGTCGGTAAGCAGACCAGCCAACCATTCAGCTAAGGAGGCCTGGCACCAAACAGCAGAGAAGGCATGAAACAGAAAGGACCAGAGCACAAAACCTAATGTTGCCTCTTTGTTCTGGATCTCCAGAATCAATATCAATACTGTACTTGAGATTATTTACTGACAGTATACACAGCTCACACACAGCATCGATAAGCACCCATGCATGTCTCAATGTATCAGTGGTAATGGTGCCGGTAATGTGCTGGGTCACTGGCTGGACTGCATGCGATCATTTCTGCAATCAAGAGAGTCTAACGGGTTTTTAATCGCTCTGATGCACACTGGAGGCAGCTGATGATATTAACCATTCACACCAAAGCAAAGATAGGACATCTGAAACTAAAAAGGTCACGGACAAGAGAGAGAGACACACACACACACACACCTGCACCAGAAGCACCTGTTTGTGTCCTAGAAAAACAGGACGGATGCACTTCATGAAAACATATTGTTACATCAGAAGAAAAAGCTCCAGTTTCTTTGACCGTCTTTGACGCGGCTTGCAAAAACCTAAAGATAATTCCACATGCAGGTGAAATGACAGACTTGTGATTTGAAGTTCTTATGGTTATGCACGAGAGTTTGACCTTACCGGCACGACACGGTAACTTCTATTTTAGTTGCAGGGACTCTGGTGTTGAGAGGATCAAATTCCCCTATTGATGCCATCATCTCGTCTCACGACGCTAACGAGCACCAGGACAGAGAAGAAATGTAAAAAAAAAAAAAAACAAACAAAAAAAAAAAAAAAAAAAGAAAAAGAAAATCAGATCTGATCATTCACAGTAAGATCGTGGCGGTGGCAGTAAATCCATTGTCGATATGTCCTGGAGGGGTTTTTTTTTTTTTCGCCTCCGGAAACTGCGAGGAGCGGAGGAGGGAGAGAGAGAAATAGACTGACAGAGACAGACAGAGACAGAGGCAGCGAAAGTTGAGAGGAAGATTTAAAGTTCATTCATCCTTCCTTCGTTCACGGTGCGCTCCCGGTGTTTGTCCGGTGCCGAAGAGGAGGAGGAGGAGGAGGAGGAGGAGGAGAAGAAGAGCGCAGCCAACCGGAGACACCAACAACATAACGCTCTCTCTCTCTCTCTCTCTCTCTCTCTCTCTCAATTTCAGTTCAATTCATTGTGATTTATTGCCATGAAGAATATTCCCAAGGCATCCAGGATCGTGTAATTCAATAATGGGATAAGAAAACAATAATAACAATAATGTCACCGTCCTCTGAGTAAACTAGAATAAGAGAAGAATAAGAAAATGACCGAAAGAAAAACAAAGGTTCCGAGAATGTGTAGGGGAGACCGGGGACAGTTGTAACACTTTTTGCAATTCTCTCAATAAATCAAAAGCCGTTTGCAATAGAGTTAATAGTTGCTTAATTCAGTTCAGTTCAGTTCAGTAGGCTTTATTGGCATGACCGTTTACACATCGTTTTGCCAAAGCACGTACGTACAAACATACAACATTTAGAATCACGAATAAAACACCGCAAGAATACATATACATAAATCTACACATACTGCACATCTATACACACAAAGAAATACACAAATGTCAGCAAAATACCACAACTAACTGCAAAAAGAAAAGAAAAGAAAGGAATGGCGTAAAAAGTCAAGAAAGAACACAGTGCGCGTGTTGTGTATGCGTATTCTGTGTCTGGATCAGTCACGTTCACAGGTCACGTGTCCCTCAGTTTGTGACATACAGTCACATATTGAGCAGCTACGTAAGCTGCTTGTCCCTCACCAAGTACAATCCTCTGTTTTCCAATGTCATCTAATTGTTTAAATTTGGGATGAGTGAGGAAGTGCGTCTTTGTCTCTTCCTCACCTGTCGTGCAGTGACCACAGAGTCTTTCTTCTGCTGGTCCAGGACTGTTTGTGTCGTCCTTTCTCTGTGGCTAAACTGTGGTCACTGAGTCTGTATTTGGTCAGGATTTGTCTCTGTTTTGGATCTCTGACAGTACAGAGATACTCTGCCAGTTTATAGTCACGGTTTAGGGCCGGATAGCAGTTGAGTTTGTTTTGACTTTTGGTTTCATTTTTTCCAATGTTCCAGCATCTTTTGTTAATTTCATAATGTGGTTTATTCGGTTCAGTGGTTTTAAAGCAGTGCTGGTCTGAGGCTGAACAGTGTCGGGTGTTGTGTGATCTGGCAGAATGGACTCTTTTGGAGAGCCTGAAACCACTACAGTACTGAAACTACTCCTCAGACGACTGAAACAGCATATTTAAGGGATTCTATGAAATATTTACAGGTTGCAAAGTTGATTTAAATACAATCTCTCCACTGTTGCAATCATCCTAGTGAACAACGGTTGTAAACTATACGTAACTAATTATTAAAAATAATTAAAAATAAGGGTTAGGTAAGATTACATTACAATGGCCACTGAATAATTGCTGAGATATTTTTGTGTCGACCAGCAAACATCACCAACTGTAGCGCTGCACTTTACTGTGGCTGAAAACAACCAAACTGTGTCTGGTGTCAAGCACAAGCATTTTACCCTTGGTATTTAAATGTAACTTTAGATCTAGTGGGCAGATTTATCACAGCGTAAGGCTTTGTTTTTGGCGTGAAGCCATTTCCAAGTGGCATTTTAAATCTGACAGTTATTTAAAGGTTAGAAATATCCAGAGTAATTTAAGATGAGTGCATGAAAGCATTTAACGCATCAAATCTTTATTTACCACGGAGGCACCACGAAGTGAGATGTATGCTTTATGTAAAGCCTTTAGATTTTTAACATGTAAATGACAGTACTTTATGTTGTAACAGGGTGTTAGTTACATCCGTCCCAGTATCACCAGCCATGTTTTCACCTCATGTAAACCAGCCTCACTTATAGTTTGACACATGCCAGTCTTTTCTGTTTGTAGCTCATGAAACAGTGATCCCAATGACACCGGTTTGATCTCAGGACTGCATCCAAAAAATGCATCCCATAGAAATTTTTACCTTTGCTGGTAACTTTCTGGGAGAGATGGTGGCTCCTTTTTTTCCAATTTCTTATTAAGAGGACAATCTAACTGAGCATGTGCAGAGTGAGCGTAACCTCTAGTTTCTGATTGGAGTAATTCAAGGTGTTACAACCGTCCCTGGTCTCCCCTACATAAGAATATGTCACTTCTAAAACAAAATCACCTGTTACGACTGTCCAATCAAATTCAGGCATCCTGCCCCCTTCTGACACATAATGATTCCTTGTCAATTAAACAAGTTACGCTGGTGTCAACTTTGTTCAAGTCAGTGATGTTGGAATATGAAGCAGTGACAGCAGGATGGCAAGAAGCACAGACCAGATTTGACAATGACCGCGGGAAATTGCCAGGCAAATAAAAGTTAAAAATATACTATTGTCATGAGGAATGAGAAATGCTATAATGGGTATTTTTTCACAAATGCGAATAATGAGTGTGTGTGTGTGTGTGTGTGTGTGTGTGTGTGTGTGTGTGTGTGTGTGTTCTTTGTGGTGCAGCAGTGTCAGTCAGTACAGTCAGATGTAACATCGAGTGCCACTTCACAAAAGTTCACAGCAGCTTTTCACAGGACTTTCAGCAGCAGTCCAGCTGTTGTGACACAAAATGTGACTGTTTAATGTTCAACTGGTTTGAGATCAGCTATGTGAATAGATGTCAGTAATAATGTGACACATGAGTAGCTCTCGGCCACTTTCATTTTGACAAATGAGCTCTCAGAGGAAAAGAGGTTGGAGACCCCTGGTTTATGACATGCAGTCACATATTGTGCAGCCAAGTGCTGTGTGTCCCTCTCCTAATAAAAGCTTTTGCCTTTCACTTTCCTCTAGTTTTGTGAAGTTTGACATTAGTGAATTCAATTGATTGAAGTATTCTGTCCTTTTAGTTTCCATTCATCACATTTTAAGAGGAAGTGTATTTGTGTTTCCACCTCACCTGTTGTACAGTGACCACAGATTCTTTCCTCTGTTGGTTTAGGGCCAGATGTTTCTACAGCAGCTCTGACTTCCTCTTCGTCTTTTTTTTTTTTCTTCCATTTTATACCCGGTGGCATCCAGCATTAAGAGTTAATACCCCTTACCTAAAAAGCCCAAGACAGACAAAGCAAACATGACTCTAATGAGGCACGTCCATGTTCTAGATGCCACTAAATGTCACGCAAATATCTAAATATCTGAACCTTTAATTGCAGAACTTACTTATTTCTACCTGCCTCCGTCCACAGCAGTATATTTCTTAGCTTCTGTTCCAGTGCTTCTCTCTCCAAAATGGTGCTAACCACCATTCACTGCAGGTAATACACTAGATACTCTAGATAAGTACCTCATACAACCCCACTTCAAAAAGTCCAAACTATCCAAATCCATGGTTATGATCATAAACACAGTTACGGAAACAAAGTCAAAAAACACTCAGGTGCAGCACACAAGGACCAGACCCTGACATCAACAGAGGTGGCAAAAGCACACACTAACTTTACTCAAGCAGAAGTATAGATGCAAGTACTTCTTTACTGCAGTAAAAGTGAAAACGTACAGGCTTTGAAATGACTTCAAACTATAAAAGTAAGAAGTAGGACTTTGAAGGACATTGTTAGCAGCTGTTTCCGTGCAAAGTGAACTGAACATCACGTCATATTAATATAAAGTGAAGACCATTAATCCACTGCAACTTCAAATTAAATAACCATATACTGAAAATAATGAACATTACCTCTAATGTGCAAATCAGTTTTCAGTGTCAGCGACAGAACATTCTTTGTGATTCATTTTCCCTCAGTCTGTTTTCTGTGCCTCTTGTTGTTTTTGTCTCATGTCCGTCACATGTACACATATGTACGGATGGTTACACCAAGGTATTGTCCTTTCTACGTGTTATGGACCTTTTACACGGCAGACATTTTGACTTGTCTCAGCCGGAAAACCGCAGGTGATCCTAATAACATCAACGACGGATCTGTTCCATTCGCTGTCCCACAAAGCCACGCCACCGAACCAGCATGAACGCATCACAACGCTCCAGCTGACGAGCCTACGCGGAAAGCGGCCATTGTGAATTAAAGTAATTACACCTGTTCATTGTCTGCCGTATTGAGTCAAAATGTCTGCTGTGAGAAACGTCTATTGTCCCGGTCACTACCTGGTCTGTACTGGAAACACGATTTGTTGTGCACGTGCAGAAATACTACTAAAGTAATTTACAGTAGTTTCTGAGATTTAAAGACAATTAATATACATATTACCTTTGGTTTTACTAAATCCAAAGTATAAGATTTGTTTTTTTAATCAAATACAACAGTCAAATCAGCTAACATTAGGTAGCGAGCTAACCACAGCTAACATTAGCTGGTGAGCTAACTGCAGTTTGCCAGTCCGGTCAGACTGAGGGCAAATTACAAAATAAGTTGAGGTTGTTTTAAAAACCTACAAGATTCAGGGCCTTTGGGAAAACATTTGTGTCTGGAGCCCCAGTTCATTTAATTCATAAAGAAGATGTTGCTAAACCTCTATTTTCATTCGTGCCACATATTAGACAGTCTTTACAACAGAAAAACGTGTATTTAAAGCTTGTTTTACAGTTTTTTTAAACACCACTGGGCAAAAATTCCATAATTACCTTTCAGGATATTGAAATTCAAGTGGTCTGAGAAGATACAAGACTTGTGCATTTATTCCCTTGCTGTGTTTTCAGGCTGTAGAAAGTCTACCCTGTGACCCAGACTTTGGCTGATCACAGGCGTTTTCAGGTGGGAGGGGTTGAATGAGTGATTGACAGCTGTAATGACCAATCCCTGTTAAGATTCCATCCTGAACAGCTCTACTTTGTGTCTTGACACGGAAGTTTGGAGAA
>JAPQRN010000025.1:18716447-18727794 GCA_037367275.1 Coranthus polyacanthus | reverse complement strand
GGCTCGCGTAAATGTCCACACGCTCACACATGTGCAAAAAGTCACTTATAGAAACGCACGCACACGCATCTACAGCTCGTCGACTCCCCTGCGGCTGCTAACAGATGACAGGAGGCCTCGGGATGAAGAAAGATAGTCTGAGTGCTGTGGAAGTGGAGGGCAAAAATACATGTTTGTTTAGACAGCATCCGCATGTGCCGTGCAAAGACATGACAGAAAGAAAAAAAAAAACAATACGGTGCATTATTGATGTTTTTCTGCGCATGTAGAAAACGTGATTGCCTCGACTTTTAATCCTCTAATGCCTCTGCTGCCTGATTATTTTGTCGAATACAAGTCGCGCTCACAGGGCGAATTTGGCCACTGTAGCTACTCATCACCCAGTGCACAGTCTTTGTGTACTCCACCTCTACACACATTCCCTCACCGAACCACTGTCTTGACCTAGATTGCCGTGAATGTAGTAGCTTGAGGGCAGCTGCGTTTCTCCCCCAGAATGAGTAATGGAGCTTTTAATGGACGGAGAATGAAGGCTTCAATAGGCAACATCTGGCCCTAAACAGAACAGGACTGTAGAATATAAAGAACAAACAGGAAGTGAATACTGTAACTCCCTCTGCCGTGGTGGAGCAGTCATTTATGCTTTTCATGTAAAGTCAACCAGTGCCCATGGTGATCACTATAGTCTGCACTGAAATGGAAAAGGTTCAATATGGGAGATTTGTGCTGGTTGTGCTGGGAGCTGGTGGTTTTCTGACTGCATTTCTAAAGTAATGCTAGCAAGTAATGGCGTTCGCTAATGTCAACAAAGCACAAAACACACTCCAACACAAACTTCATGTCACTTCACATTTATAAACTGATGTGTAGTTTAATCCACAGCAATGCGTCATATTCTGTAAAATCATTATATATTTGTAGCGTCACTGTCCTGTGAGAACCAAGTATCTCTCTATCCTCTCTCCAAGAGGGTTTTTTTAAAAAAAAAAAAAAAAGTTTTATGTCACTTAAGGAGGAGGAGAATTTCAAATTCAAGCCCCATAAAGGAATACCTTCATCCTTATCACAAACATTCAAAACCGACACATTTGGTAGTAGTTAGAAGAGTGGAAGTATAAAGTAACATAAAATGGAAATACAAGTAAAGTTTGAAAAAAAAAAGAAAAGTGAAACATATGTAACTCATAACTTGTGAAGATTCCTTCGTTTACTGTACATAGTTACTGTCTTCACTAAAAATTAGCAGGAGAAGGACTGGACTACTTTTAATTACATATTGCATTCAACCCACTTTTTTGGTTTTTAAATCTCACAGAGTAACCCTTCATTGACATCAGGTTCGTCTGGTTTATCAAACAGGGGCTCCACGGTCTAATATTCGTCTTGTTTGTGAGGTCCTTGCCATAACAACGTCCGTTGCTCAGACAAAATAAGACAGATTATTGCGTTGGTCCAATTTCAAATTCAAGGTGAACAGAGGCGGAGACGCGCTTTGATGTAAATTTCCTCCATGCTGCTGCTGCTGATGTGCCCGCGTACGTGAACGCGCTCCATCGCTGTCATCAGTACAACATCAGCATCTTCCGGGGGGCGCGCAGGGAAACGGGAGGAGGAGGACAGAGAGAGAGAGAGAGAGAGAGAGAGAGAGAGAGAGAGGGAGGGAGAGAGAGAGAGAGAGAGAGAGACATACTGGATAAAGGCTACGACAAAAACCTTGATGATAATGGAGTCGAGGCGGTGGAGGATGTCGGATTTACGAGAAAGGACTGTTGAAATTTGACAGAGGGGCTCGCGTTGAAATCTGCTGTCGGTTTTTTTTTTTCTTTTTTTGAAAAAGATTCTGTTTCATTTCCACACGCTGCGTGGACATCAACGTTAAAGCCGAGAGGAGGGAAAGAGGGGAGCACCCCACGGATGCCTCGGAAGGTAAAAACGGGGTCCACCGCTGGCGCTACAGGCATCATCATCATCATCTAATCTCACGGATGGTAATAAAGGACACCATGAAGATAGCTCTGGACTGATGGATGAGGATGAAAAGCAGCTTTAACACCCCTCCCGACGACTGTGAAATAAAGAAAATCCTATTCTGCTGGATTTTTTTTGAATCATTAATGGTGTAGCCCCAAGGAAACGAGCCTTAGACAGCAATGTTGAATCACTGGTCTTGGTAAATTATTCATTAGTGGTATAGGTAGGCTATGATTTTGCTATGCTTCAATGTAGCATTTCACCCCATTCAATTTGACAATGTTTAGTCTTGTGAGATCATACACGTTTTTGCAGGTTACATTTTATCGTGTGGGTATGTAGGCCCATGTAATAGCCTTTAACATCCACAGAAGGAATAGCCAAAGCGGAGGGAATGCTGTAGGAAAGCTTTGATACAGAGGAGGAAAAAAATATAAGATCTGAAGGCTGTTGAGCTGTCTGGGGTTTATTGTTTTATTTTATGTTATTTTACATTTTTCTTGTAAAAGTCTAAACAAGAGGAGGACGGGGGTGGAGAGAGATATATATATTTAAAAAAAAAAAAAACAAAAGAAAAAAGAAAAAAAAAAAAAACAACCAAACATGTTGCCTTCCCAAGAAGCCTCCAAGATCTACCACGACAATTATATGCGCAACTCCCGGGCCATCGGGGTGCTGTGGGCCATCTTCACCATCTGCTTCGCCATCGTCAACGTGGTGGTGTTCATCCAGCCCTACTGGATCGGCGACAGCGTCAACACGCCGCAGGCCGGCTACTTCGGCCTCTTCCACTACTGCGTGGGCACCGGGCCGTCGCCCAGCCGGGAGCTCACCTGCGTGGGCAGCTTCTCCGACTTCAGCTCCATCCCGTCCGGAGCCTTCAAGGCGGCCTCGGTGTTCGTGCTGCTGTCCATGGTGCTGATCCTCAGCTGCATCGCCTGCATGGCGCTCTTCTTCTTCTGCAACACCTCCACCGTTTACAAGACCTGCGCCTGGATGCAGCTGCTGTGCGGTAGGCACTGCTCTTCTGCCATTGTGTAGACTGTGTAGTCAGTCCTCTCTTTTTTATTTTTTTTTTAAGTCATAGAGATGCTAAAAACACAGGCGTTGGAAAAAGATGAAATCCAGCCGAAACTCATCTGGCTGGGTTTAGCAACCCTGCGCTGCTTTCATCTTTTAAGACAACGCTTTATTGGATTTTCTTTTTAAGCCAAATGATGATCAAGTCTTTACAGTGTTCTCGTCTCTAGGCTGTCCTCTGAATTGCTATCTTGATTGTTTTTTCTGCTCTCTTCCTAAATACACCAAAAGAGGGCTGTATTTATTTTGAACATGCAACAATTTTAAGGATTTCCAAAGAAAAATGTAACACAGCCACGTGCATTTTATTATAGTGACAGCATTAAATACCTCTAGGACTCCTGGGGACACTATTATTCAGTGTCACAGACTCGCGTTCCTACAGGAATATTACAAGAACAGGTAGAAATAAGGTGAAGGGACTTTTTTCTTCTTTTTTTTTTTTTTTTTTACTGTAAACGGTGTAGGTCCCGTCTTGATGCACTTCATTAGGACTGCTGTGCTGATTTTCCATTTCTGCTACAACAGGACCGACACAGTAGGAAAATATCCTAGCGATTATTCACGCCGCTGAATTGCACTGAAAGCAATAACAAACGCGGACCTCCCCTGTTACCATTGATATTCTGAGAATACGCCGCTGCATCTCCAAAGAAAGCAGCGGGATCATAGGTTTATGCTGATGAAATGCAAATTCCGTTCATTCATCCATTTCAGCTCGTCGTATAGCTATACTGTGTGATGTGATGTAAAGTACGATGCGATGGAGTTATGAATTCTTTTTTTTTTTTTTTTTTTTTTTAATTATTTCCTGCAACCAAAGGCTTAACCACCCATATACCGTAGGTCCCTATTGCTATTTTGAGGTATGATTCCAGGTCGATTGGATTACGGTTTTCAGGCAGGTGAGGTGTTTGTCTCTTGTGTTTGTGGGTAGATTAGCGTTTGTAGACACGATGCGGGATAAATGGTGGCTTTCCCCCCCATGTATGCAAGACAAAGTGAGTCGTGCTACCTTCAAGGCCAACACAATAGTTTTGGTAGAAGAGCCTGGTGAAAGGAGAGAGATGGAGATACAGTAACACCTGTATCTGCAAAAAGATGTTGCTCAAATGACTTTTGTAGCATGATATGATTTGATATGTGAGGCTTCCTTTGATTATTTAAGTGCAGCCTTTATGAATCCAAACCTATAAGGTGGTGCTTGTTTTTCTGCTCCTGGAAAAAGGTCGCTATGGCTGGATTTTTACTAGGTTTTGGAGCACTCTGCACTTTTATTTTTTAACAGTGAACAGCAGAAAGATGTCAGGAAGCGAGGAGAAACAGAGAGAGAGATGGAGAATGCGTGAAACTAAGTTCTCCATGTTACAAAGTGTGCACTTTGCTGGCTAACGTAACAGCAAATAAGTAATCAAGTGAGCATAACGGCAAGACCCAACCTATGTAGGAAGAGCAACATGTAGAGTATCTCACAGAAGGTGTAAGAGGCGGAGAAAAAAATCCTGACTTCTCTCATATGCACATTTCAGCGAGCCTCCTGTATATATCCGACTTCTTTATAAGCTGATCAATGTGATAAATAGGCCAGGCAGAATAGCGTGGGAGTCAGTTTTCTGTACTGAAACAGTCAGCATACTGAATGAGAGGGAGGGAGAAAAGGAAGAGAGAGCGAGAGAGAGAGATCAGCACTTTTTTTCCTTCTGTATTGTTCTTTTTTCTCATCCTCATCTGCCCACTCTGTCCTCTGTTCTGCCGAGTGTGTTGAAAGGCTCTTTGGCTTTTCTTTTTTTTTTTTTTTACAATCAGCACAAATCAGACAAGCAAAGGTAAAGATTTCACTCCCTTTATAGAAATGTTCACGACTTAACGGGAAGTGAACCCAGGTCTCGCTAAAACAAAACTAATAAAGGAAAATATTGGCTGAAAAAAAAATGCATGAATTCCCCAAAAACAAGTCGGTGGCTCCTCGCTTGTGCAGCTTTGCCTCGTCTACTGATGAATACAAAGATGTGAGCATAAATGATGATAACAAGGGGGATGCATCGCTGAGAATGTGATGACTCTGCTGAAACGCAACCTTCGGTATCAGTATGTGCACATTCCTTCCATCCATCACCACCTGAAAGGGCTGAAGGACCATCTCAGTAAATCCTCCAGTCTTTTTTTCAGTTTCGAAGAGAACATCTTACAGATATATAACCTAAAGGTCCAGTGTCCTAATTGTGTTTTCTTATCCTTAGAACGAGCTGTTTAGATCTACAGACAGTGGGTCACAATTCATTGGAGTCCGTCATGTTCGCAATGCCACATTCCTACAGTAGCTCAGAACAGACTTTTTCTTCTTCTTTACATTTTATAGCAGGTGGCATCCAGCGTCATCTACTATATGAGTGTGGACTAGAGTTAATATGCCTTCAACTAAAAAGCCCAGAACTGACATAACAAACACTAGTTCTAATGAGGGACTTCCACGTTTTTAGTGGCCACAGTAAGGGCAGGTGTCTGGGTGTATCCAGTTGGTTTCAATCTGGAATGTAACCACTAGATGTCACTAAATATCCCACACTGAACCTCTAATACAATGTGTGTATTTTAATAATATATTTATACCATTAAGTCTTGTAATGAATTAATCCTTCAGAAAAATAGTAGCGCATCTACTTGATTTGGACGTTGCGATCTTTTAAAACGATACAGACTATCATAAAATTCATACATTTTTAGGCCTAGTCTGCACATACTGTACACAGCTATTTCACAATATCTGCCATTGCACAAAATCGCTTCATGTACAAAAGAGATAACGGCACAGTCTGACGAACAAGCCAAGAACTCACTTTTTGTTTCCAAATATCTTCTCCCTACAAGAAGACCTTTTCAAGCAAGAAGACCAGAAAACAGACCTTTTCCAAAAGGTCTGTTTTCAGTGAGAGTTTGTGAGTGGATGAAAGGCTAAAACACATAGAAAAAGCTACATTTTAGAAAATACCCATGTATGTGTGGATTAGGCCTGATTTTAAACAAAATGTTTAACTGCATTCCCTCTAATTTATGAGTATATTCCAGACTTTGAGAAACTTCAGAAGGTTTTACTGTCCTTCCAGTGGATTTGTACGATGTGTGATGGAGGTAAGTTGTCTAATGGGCTTGGCATCCAGCCTAATGCTGTTCACCACCTTGGAGATGATCGTTTAATCATCCACTCTGCCCTGCTGGGTGCAGCAGCAGGTCTCCTGGCACAGCACATTGACAGAGTGTACCATAGCAAAATACAGTAAGGGCCAATTTGGACCGGCACTGGCCTAGATTTAGGCCAAATGGACCAAAAGTGTCAATTAGGGAGCAGTTTTTGAGCCCTGATCGTGATGTCGTGTTAGTGTTTGTGGTACAGAAAAATATGGGTAAAGCAGATATGTTCACCCATTGAAAATGTTGTCATTATCTACTCCCCGTCATGCCAGCTGAAGCTATAGAAAAGTTTGAATGTGTACACAGGACAGTAATTCTAATATAATCTAAATCTAAAAATGAATACACCTAAAACCTATTACTGAACTAAGGTTAGATCAACAAAGGTTAGATAAAAGATGAGTGTAAAAAAAGGTACTCAGGCCAGAACACTCTCTTGGCCTCTTGGCAGAGCTGAGGAGCACACTGTGTCTTGGAGTCTAAATACTGTAAATGTGCCAAATTTGGCCTCTGTGTCAGACGAAGTGACCAAATTTAAATAAGGTCGACGCACTTGGAAAAGGACTTTAAGGTGCCATTTATAACTCTTGGCAATGAAGAGCAACTGTTTACAAACCAGCCAAAATTAAGCCGACAGACGCTGTCACGGGTAAAGGTTTCCGCCATTAACTGTATAACAGATTAGAAACAAACTAGGTAGACAATCGAGGTGACACATAAAAAAAAAACACCAGCAAAAAATAGCCCAAGAGGACTTGACTGAGAGCAGAAACAAAGGGAAACACAGCACAAATCAACAGTTTGCCATAAGCAGTTTTTAAAAGAGACGAAATGAAGTTAAATGTTTATGCTGCAGATGTAAGATGATAATGAGGTCAGCCTGTAAAGCGCTAAAAGTAGGCTAGGTGTGGACCATTAGCGAATCAACAACTGCCTGCTAATAGGTGACTTTCCTCTTATTTTCCCCCAGTTATGTCACACCTCAGTGCGAAAGTGAATAATGGGGTCATTTTACACCTGGATTCTACACTAAGCTGCATTTTTCCTCAGACAAAAAAGAACAAGAGGAGGGCTAGATTTCCCAAATGTACCGGAGGTCTGTGAAGTCCTTCCCTGCTCACACCTTTTGCTTGAATTTCGATTAATTCTGCAGAAAATGCTCCTGGGAAAACTGTCGGAGCTTTAGTTTTAATTCACCTTTTTTTGAATGAAGATGAATTTACCGCTAGGAGCTCTGTGGAAGTTCAGGCAGAGTTTGAGATTTTTCCTTCATGCAAAGACCATAAGGTCAGGTTTGGTTCTTTATGTTGCTTATCTCAGACCCTTTACCCAACTCCCTTCTTCTTCTTCTACTCCTTCTCCTTCTCTTACTCTTCTTTTTCTATCTATGGTCTCTAATATTCCATAAGAATTGAGGTACCGCTGGAAACTAAGTAGCACATGAGCTGTTTGCAGCTTGGTGACTCCCTTTCTCCCTCCTCTCCTCCATCAACTCATGTCTCCATCCCTCCCTCACGTCTGACCTTGTCTGTTGCAATATTAAACAGAACTAAGCAGGACACGGGCCATGACACAGGGGAGGAGCCGTCCTGGGTGAAACAACCTGCCAACACACACTCATTCTTAGTGTCTGTGTGTAAAGGAAAAAAAAGAAAAATGCAAAAGTTGGAGGAAGAGAGAGTGAGAATGAAAACAGACAGATGTAATCAGAATAATGTGTGTTAAAGGGATTAGTTTGAAGGTTACAGTATGTCCTTTTGTAGGTGTATCGGTTTGCTTGTGAATGGAAGAATATATCCTGTTTTTCTAATATCAATATGTTCGCTATGTAGACGTATCAGTTTTATTTATTGTCATGGATTCCAAACCCTGTTATTTTATTTGGTAAATTGTTACTCACGTGTCGACTGTTGCGATCAGCTTTGTGGTTAAAAAATATGCAGCCTTCTTGTGTGTTACAGCCAACAGTAACCGAGCTGGTTGGAAACTGATGCCTGGTGCCATAGAGTGTTTATTCAGTGGCTTCATCCATTGGTTTGCACTAAAGCTCCACTAATAAGGAGTTTATGACGTTTCCTTTCACACATGTAAACTTTCACCGGTATCTCAGACTAAGTGTTAACTGACTGATGGCGTTTACCACAACTCCTCCCTGCTACATACCTAATTCAACTACAAAATGTCATACCTCCATGCTGCTTCAGCTACAGCATGTGCTAAATATTAAAGGTGCTAACACTTACGCATGCTTGTGTGATTTCATGAAGTTTGTGTTTGTTGTCTCTGTTTTGTGCAGGGAGGTAGTCTTTTGTTGACATTAGCTGACTGCATTTCTAAGTGAATGGTAGCTAGTAATCGAGTTAGCAAACATCAATAAACAATTAGCTACAAGCACAAAACAGACTCCAACACCATCTTTACATAAGCACACAAGCATGAACCTTTAAGATTCAGGCAAGCTTCTCTGCTTACGTGAAGTTTGTCTTTTGAACTTGTAGCTAGTTGTTTGTTGATGTTAGCTAACTCAATTTCTAAGCTAACCATAGTGTTGTCGCTGTAGAGGAACAGACCAGAGACACGAGGCACCCTGGAGCAAACATAAGGATTTTCACCAAGCATCGACCCAAGTCCTCTACGTAGAAATCATTCTACAGGCTGAGGCTAAGTTAGAACATTTATTTATTCAAGATTTGTGCCTCCAAAAATCTGTCAGCTGGCTGCACAATTTGATATTATTCTACCAAATTAGTGTTTAGTTTAAAAGTAGTACATTTCAGTTAAATTCCGGATTGCTTACAGGTAATTCATGTAGTCAAGACTTAAGTTTGACATGGGAATTCGTACAATGGAGACTAGAGAGGCCAAAAATCACACAGTGACCATATTTGGACAAGAGGGTAGAGCTGGGGAAACGTGAGGGGTGGTGCATTAAGTGTTAAATGCTAGGTTATTGACCCTAACCTGACTCCCAGGAACATAAACCTTATTATTCAATAAACAGAAACTAGCTAGTGAGCTACCAATCACATCTGTCAAAGAATAAATCAACTTAGTATTTGCAGAGAGAAGTTCAATGTAAGTTTATTGGAGCCAGGCATTTTTGAAGGCAGCATCTAGTGGCCGTCGGTGGTATTACACTTTAAAATACTTCTGCATTGGTTTCACTTTCAAGCCTTGGTTGTTGCCCCTTGATCTAATCCTGCACTAGGGCTTTAGGTACCAACGTGCTGAGTAGCTTTTAAGAAGTAAATAAGGAACACATTCTGACCTGCCACTGAATCAGTAAGAGGTAACTCTTGAATAACTAAGGTATTAAGGATTATATTTTCAAAATGGTCCTTGTTAATAAACTAATAATTACTTACATTGTATATTGCATATGAATGAGCATAGACAAACTGTCATAACCACTTACAACTAACTCTGAATAGTCTAAAAGTAACATAAAAAACCCCCAAATAATTAATTCCGTTACATGAACGTTACTACTTTTATGTCCTTGGTGCATCATACTGACTTGTTAGCTATTACATTAGTGTTACTCAACAGTTTTTTTTTGTCCCTTTCAGTAAATAATCATCATACTCAAATGACACATAGCTGCTGAGTTTTTGCTGCGAATGTTTCACAATTAGGTCATGAATACAGCCAGAGACAACAGAATTCACCATATTCAGACTGCATTTACATTAATATTCACATCCATATGTCATACTATTAGTTAACACAAATACACTTGACGCTTTATGCCATGAAAGCAACTCTGTCTCCAAGAAATGTTTGCAGAATTAAAACCGTGTCTCAGTCTGTTTGAGTCTTATCGAGTGACACTTAGGTGCAGCTTTTTTGTGGGAGTAGAAAAAGGTCATTTACAGGGTTGAGGTTGTGTTAATAAACCCAAATGCTAAGTATGTTTTGGCCAAATATAGTAGCCTTACAATGGGAGCACTATGTTTAGATTTACTTGGCCCATAGTTAACACGATGCACTGTTTTAACGTATTCTGATTACTGGTTAAAAGCTGGTTTATATGCTACAGTTTTTAACATATATTGCACATAAACAGTATAAAAGTTTGTTGTCCAAAATTGTATTATCGTTGTTGTGGCGGTTGAAGGACAGATTATCAGAGGTGACAAAGGGAGAATTTTTATGTTAAGTTTAATATGTTTTTGTATCAAACAAGTTTGCTGAGTATAATCTAATATATATTATCAGCAGTGTGAGTTTTATTTGTCACATTGTGGTAGTAAATATTATTATATTAAAAGTACACATCGCCAACCACGTTTTAAGCATACCCAGTGAAAACTGTAAGTTGGTTTCACCCTGGTTTAAAGGTTCAGCGTGTAATATTTAGTGGTAAAGTTGCAGATTACAACCAAATGAACACACCATTAGAACCAGCGTTTGGTTTTGGGTTAAGGTCATAATAAGCCACACTCAAACTTAGTAGGTAACAGTAATGCATCTTAAGACTAGATGCCACCTGCTATGAAATGGAAAAAATGAAGACGACGACAAAGAAGAAATCTGTACTAAGCTACTGTAGAAACATGGCAGACTCTGTCCAAGGTGACGCACCCCCTCTGTAGATATGAATGGCTCAGTCTGAGGTAACAAAACTATATAACTTCATAACTATAATTATGAATATAATATTCCATTTCTGCAATTAGATCCTCTTAAATGCCTTTAAATCCGACACACTGGACCATTAAAAGAAACTAATAACGACAGTTGGTAGGAGACAAGGTGTAAACTTCAATGTGTTTTGATGCACCGAAAGCCATATGTTTTATTGACCCAACCACCCACTCTGTTACAACATTCCATCACATCCACCTGTGCAATGCCTTAACGCTAAGATGTAGTTGACATATATACTGTACGTCACATTACGATAGAATAGAAGAAACACAAAGACTGTCAACTCCTTGCATGTGCGAGAAAAACAGAGAAGCATAGATGTGAAGCAAATGAGTAGTAGGTGAAGTAGTGTGAGTGTGTATTTTTACATTAGCTCCTGATCCTCTGTGTGTGTGTGTGTGTGTGTGTGTGTGTGTGTGTGTGTGTGTGTGTGTGTGTGTGTGTGTGTGTGTGTGTG
>JAPQRN010000025.1:18697343-18708874 GCA_037367275.1 Coranthus polyacanthus | reverse complement strand
GGTACTCTTTCAAACACGCAGAGGTTGATAACAGTTACTAGTTAGTAAAATGACGGGTTAAAGGGCGGTTTCTTGGACTGGTTCGGCATCTGAATTCCAGAAAAGCCCACACTCAATAACTTTTGACGGGTTTTATGCCAGACAGGGATACATTCATCAAAAATCCATAAAACCTGTTACCTGATGCTCATTACTCTGTTAATGATTTTATCATCTCTAATCCATGTTAATATCTTGTATAAAGGTCATAAAAGGAGCTAATAACATAATGATTTCCCTCGATGATTACTTCCGTTGATTTTCTATTCTCTCATTAGTTACTGTATTATCATCATTATAGTCTTTCTCATTACATTCTCTCATTATGTCTGCAATCATTTTGTCAGAGGGATGGTCACAGTTTTCAAATGGTGTACGTCTCAGCTTGAAATAAGACTACTTCATATTTGCATGACGCTTGGCTTTACACACAGAGGTATTAACTAATCTCATATCCGCCTTCATCCGCTGCCATGAGTTCACCACCCACCCTTTCACTGTGATGGATGGGTAGTAGGTGAGCAGAGGGGTTTCACAGGGAATCACTAATGTGACAGGGTTCAACCATATGCCTGATGGACCTCCTTTAATACACTACAGATTCTCCACTGGACCTGACAAACAAAAATGAATTAAAATAAACGTAAAAGCCAAAAATAAATGTGTTCGCAGGGTTAAAGATTACGTTCATAGTTTGGGGATTTTTGAAGTTTATTAATAGTGTGAGATTTGTACTAAATAGACTGTTACTTTGAAAGATGTGGTTTCAATTTAGCTTCGTAAGATTCATATGAGCCACTTTGGAGTCTCCATAAAGCTTCAGGTATGGAGAGCTGGAAAAGTTATATCAAGACAGACTTGAAAAATCCAGAATTACTCAAGAAGAACCGCAACATCTCTGGTTGTAGACAAAGATATTTAAAATCATTTCATTTATATTGGTCACAGTTGTATCACTGGTTGATAACAATGCAAAGTTAAAGCTACTATATGTCATATTCACACAAGCCTGTTTTTTTTTTTGTTAATGCTATCAGGCTCCATTTCTAAGCTAATGGTAGTTAGTGTTTCACATTGTTGCTGTTGTAAAAGAGCTGAGAAGAGGCAGCGAGACAGGAGAGAACACAAACTTCATCTGTGACCGATTATAACATAACATACAGTACATGTTGCACCTTGACTTATTGAATGAGCTACTGCACAAACACCCATGGCATCCATAGGCTACATAGCTAATTAGGTAGTCATTTAAACATTAAGATCTAGCTCTGGTTTTTAAAACAAGAACCATAAGTTCAATGATGCATCAGCAGAGTCTCAATTCTAACAAAATCAGTCTGACTTGAAATAGATGAGAAAATTGATTTTAAACGTAATGGGGACTGACTGATAGACAAACCTTCTTATAGTGGTTCGTGGCTACATCTAAAAACTGCAAACAATGCTTGTCCTTAACTTACTTTAAGCTATAGTTTCCGGTGCTATCTGCTTAGCCATCGCTGTCCTCAGATCCATCTGTTCCATTTGCATTTGATTGCATCTGTTCTATTTGCTGAAAGGACAAAAATAGGCTCCAAGAAATATAGAAGAAGAAAACCACGTGGTTTTGATACAGTATGTCCAGCTCATCGCAACCAGTTTTCATGAAACTTAGTGGGAGGGTAGGCCATGAGCCAAGGATGACTCCCCAAATGACACCTAAGACCTTTGTTGCCACGGTAACAGTTAGTTAAACTAACCAGTCACCTTCTAACGAAAAGGAGGAAAACTCAGGCCATGATTTGTGATTTAATAATATTGCAGAACGAGAAGAAGAGTATAATATTGGACTTGGTGGGTTCTCCGAGCGGTCTTCTAGTTTATACATTCTGCTGTGGATCAGAAGAACTGTCCTCTGTTTTACATATATGCCAGGTCTGTCACCGTGTTGGTACTGTATGCTCGACTCACCACAGCTGCTGCTGTGTTTGAATGCTGCCCAGCATCCTTCGGTGCGCACACACTGCAAGACAAAGCACTTAAAATATTCAAAATTGCTCACCAATTGAGTTGCAGACGTTAAGTCTTTTGAACATTTATTGGACTGAAGCATAATAATCACTGACTCAGCCAAATCTGTCTGACTTTTCATGTGTATCACAAGTGATGCTGCCCGTGGAAAAGACATGTCTGGTCTGGAATGAAGATTCAGTGTGATGTCTGCCATGTATGTTCCCCATCTCCCAGTGGAGCCCACTGCTTTACTGACAGCCCCTCAGGCACAGGCTGACTGCTATTTAAACAGTGCTGGTGAGCAAGGAATATGGCACAATCAGCTCCCCAGTGATGTTCACTTTGATGAATGAGCAGAGGTGTAAAGTATAGATTACCATTTTTGTTGTAGCGTCAAATTCGTATGTATGTATTTCCCCAGAGGGCTTTGTTCCGCATGTGTGTATCTGTGTGTAGGATGCATGCTCACTTTTGTTTGTGGGTGTGAGTGCACTCGGATGAATGTAGGCTGTATGTTTTCAATACTTTCACGCTCTCAGCTGTCTCAAGGTGAATAATGTATAGGAGGCATGTTTGCATGTATTGCATTTTTCTTACCATCTCACTGTAGTCTTTTCTACAGCTTGTGAGCTGTGAGCGTTCACACACAGTTGGCTCGACTCTGCTCACATCAGCAATGTTCAAAGTGCACGATGAAAACGTTTTCACGTAAAACTTCAGCAGTCTAATCAGCATTAATTGTAGGGCTGCACCGAGCCTTAATGGAGCCCTGAGCAGAGCCGCCAGCACTATCGACTATATTCAATGCTTGATCATTCACACACCTGCTGTAAATATAACACGCATTATCCGTTTTATCAGTTGTACCTGTGTTGCTTACGTGGTCCTTATATGGTTTTATACTTTAAAGTATCTAAAAACAGCAAGGCCTAGTTTACTTGTATACTTATATCAAATGTTTCCAACAATATTGAAGTTCAGATCCGTAAATCTGTATATTTATTCACTGCTGGTCACCTGTCAGTGGTGTCATATTCCCTGTATTATGTTGACATTAACATTTAACATTAATTGCAAATATTTCACTAGAATGAAATGACGTAACATGACACGTCGATAGTAAAGATTATATAGATATTAACAATCCAATCAATGAGCCACAAGAAGCTTTAGTCATGCAATAATTATTACATAATAATTGTAAAATAATAATAATTGTCATCTATCAGTAGCACAATATTATTCATTATAACAGCTTATTATACTAGAATTATTACAATTTTCATAATAGATAGCAGCTAGTAGATTCACATAGAAATGATGCTGAATTCCACCACTTTTAATGATGACAGCAAAGATGAATGAATATCTTGGGAGGCAAAAACAAACGGACTTATACAGCAACGGCTGCGAGACTTTTAATGTGAAAATTCTAAGGTTTAATTGACGGGAACTTAACATCATTAGGTAAAATGGCAAAGCACAAACGATTAACGATTAATATGAAATATTTATCACGTATAACGCGTTTTGCAGCTTTATTTTGTGTATCTCCTGTGGCGTCTGACCTATGACCGGTGTTGGACAGCAGAGTCACTACTAGTTACTGCATTTCTTTGACCTGCAGTAGTAGCATTGGTGTCTTCTGACTCAAATAGGTTTTCAGTCATGAACTCTTTTATTTTTCAGCTAGTTCACTTCACACACTCTTTTCCTGAGCATTTCCTGAGTTTTCCGCTGCAGTCTGAAATAAAACAAAGCATGTGACACAACTGCCGTAAATGGACATATATGTAGCCTGTAGCAACATACGCAAAAACACTTCTGCATGACGGTGACATGACGTACCAGTGGTTGGTTCCAGATGATGTACAGTTGTTCCAGTGGAAGAAAAAGATTCATCATTCTGAGCTCTCAGCAGGAACTTTCCTTTTTCTCTTTTATATTTGTTTGACTGTTCTGGACCTTTTTGAAATTCAACGGTTACTTGAACATGTAACACACTTCTTGTTGTTAATTATTTATATTAGTGCATATAGGACATGATTGCCTTTTACGCTGATATGTAATTTTAATGGCTTTGGTGGTTTTGAAATTCAAAGAGCACTTTAACACACAGACCTGGATTATTTCTGTTAGAAATATGGCTTTCAAGCCGACAGTCAGGTTGACAGCCCTGATGGTTTTATTGGAAATCCAGTCTTTATTGGAAATCTAATTGGAAATCTTCACATGTGTACCTGACCAAAAGAAGAGGAGTCATAAGAGGATAGGAATTAAGGGCTATAAACCTTCACAATTTTTCCAAAAGCTGCAGCGTTAATAGAACAAAGCACAACACAGCCTAGAAGATGTTGTGTCTTTAGCAAAGGACACAGTCCATTGTGAAAATGTCGCTCTCCATCACTATCAAAGGACTAACTATCCAAACTCTGGACTCAGTATCTTCTAAACAGAGTCCAATTCTGTAAATATTCACTTTCTCTTTTTGGTTATGGTGTCATCCTATAAGTCTGCTGAGTGCTGAAGTGTAAGAGGTTTAAACATTTTTCCTTTTCCTACAGTTTGAGACCACCAGTTTTTAAATCTTGAAGAGTTTAATTTAATGTGGATTTTATCTTACCCTTTCTGTCAGTCTTTCTACATCCCTCCTCCCCAATCCTAAACCTGACTCTCCTTATGTTAACCTCGTTTCTTTTCTCATTTCTGTGTCATCCTGCAGGAGTGTGCCTGGTGCTGGGCTGCATGATCTTCCCCGATGGCTGGGATGCCGAGGTCATCCGGGACATGTGCGGGGAGCAGACGGGGAAATACTCCTTAGGCGACTGCTCTGTACGCTGGGCCTATATGCTGGCCATCATGGGCATCCTGGATGCCCTCATCCTCTCCTTCCTGGCCTTTGTCCTGGGCAACCGCCAGACAGACTTCTATCTCGATGATTTGCAGACGGACAACAAAGGTAAGTAAAGGGCTGATAAAACACCTTGCTTGAAGTTTCTGCGTATACTTCTGCATTAAGGCTTATTAGAGCAGGGATTCAGAAACTTTTCAGCTTTAGACCCAAAAGTGTCTTTGGTGTTTCTTCAGGACTGAATTGAAAGAGTTAGATTTAGAGCCTGTGTAAAAAAGAACGCACTTCTTCCATTTGAATTAGGACACTGATTTCACATATCACACCACTGTTATGTATTTTATACTGTCAAAAAATTATTTACAGTATAAAACCTGTGTTGCTAGAATTTCACCGTAAAAATACAGTGACACTGTATAAGACATTGCGGTATGCTTTTATGGCAACTGTAAATTTCACAGTTGATAACTGTTGTTTGTTCACAGTAAATTACCATAAAAAAAAAAAACGATATACTGAAAAGCTTTTTACTGTGATCTGCTTTACAAATTGCAGCTGTAATGTAAACCTGTTCACAGAAAACTATTTTAAAAACAACAGATGACAGCCCATCTCCATAAGAAACACACACACAACAACTACAATAACTGATATATTAAGGAATGTTACTGCAAAGGTCAACTTTATGGTAAATTACCAGCAGTCGTTGTTGCCAGAATTTCACCATAAACAGTACGGTATAAGATACAAGGCATTAGACCCGGTGGGTTCTTTGGGAAAGGCAGCATTAGAGAACTTGATAAATCAACAACAGTGCACAGCTGTGGCTCAGCAGGTAGAGCAGGTCGTCCTCTAGTTCAATCCTAAACTAAACGTCAGTTGCTCCCAATGGATAGACCGGTGCCTTTCGTGGCAGCTTGTTGCCACAAGGGTGTGCGTTTACTTTTGTTAACTGCTTTACATAATAAAATGCAGTTCATTTAACAACATCAAACTCTATTCGAAGATAAAACTGTTAAAACTCCAACTCTTGCGGTTTTTTTTTGCTGTCGTTTTTTTTTTTAGTCCACTGTGAAGTCATTAAAACGAACAAGATTTGCCCAGTTCAGAAGTGACTCCACTACAGCCTGACCTCAGTTACTCCAGCCAAATTGCTCTCAGTGCTGTATTCAGGAGTGGGAGAGAGTCCTCCCGAGTGTTTCTGACAGTTTGCATGATGTTGCATCAGGACAGTTGAATCGCATTGTTTCAGCCGTGTGAAAAGAGAGAAGAAGAGGAGAAGGAATAACAGAAGAAGGCGGTGGAGAAGCAGGGGTATAAGCCAAGATACAAAACAATAAAAAGTCTCCTTACATAAGAATTGTGTGTTTGACTTGACTCTAGATTAATGTGCAACAATACAAAAAGAATCAGAGAGGGAGGGGGGAAAGGGAAGCACAAAGAGAAAGATAGAGATCCATAGTAGACTGAGAGGTAAAGACAGAAGTGAAGACAGATAGAGAGACAGACAGAGTAAAGGAGAAAGAGAGAGTGAGAGGAAGAGGCTGAGAGATAACGAGAGTGAGGGAAGGAGAGAGAATAGTGACATAAGATGTCTCGGTTCTCCGACGGTCTATCTCCATGATGGTTTCCATGGTAACTGGAGATATTCCAGAGCGTGGGCGTGTCTTTCTGTTCTCATCTGATTAACCTCACTGACAGTCTCCGTAATTTTACACATTTAATGCATCGAGTGTGCATCATCAGCTTTGTGAAGTTTCTTTTCTTACTCACGGCTTTAATTGTCTTTGTATCAGACTGAGCAGGCAATACTTTGAGGTAAACTATGGGCCTTTCCCAAAAGCCTTTGCTCACCGCGTATCATCAGTCGTTCTTTACGGAAAGAAGATAAAATGATGAACTGAAATCAAAATAAATGGTTAAGAACAACAACTGACATGCTTTTACATTTAGTTCAAATTGTATTAATAGAGTAAGTCGACTATAATTCATAAAGTAGTATTATACATTATACTGTACTTAATAGCACTTTTATGAGTCACTTTGAGTAAAAAAAATAGCCCTCACCCGACCATAATAAAAATATAAGGTCATTAGCTGTACATAGGCAGTAAATGAATGTCATTTTCACCATTAAGCGATGACCTAAATGCTCACACTTACATAATCATATCCATGGTTGGCACAAATATGCACTTTTCTTCTTCTTCTTGCCTGCGTGTATGTCAACAATTCTTTTTTTTCTTGCAGATTTTGCTGTGTCAAGGGTAAGTTGACTTTTGCTTTATGGTTTTTGCAGATTTGAAGAAAACACTAAATGCCCACTTTGTAAAGCTTCATTAAACTCCAAACAGTGAAAGGCAAAGCTCTACCACTCTAGGTTACACCAGTCGTCGACAGCAGTGCTATGCACTCACATGTCTTCATTTTCATTTAAAACATGTTTCTAATGAGAAATGTTGTAGTCTCTCTCTCTCTCTCTCTCTCTCTCTCTATGCTTGTGGAAGTAAAACCAAGAGGCTTGAAAGTGAAGCCAATGTGGAAGTATCATAAAATCTAATACCACTGATGGCCACTAGGTGCTGGCTCCTTAAAAAGCCTGGCTCCCGTGTCTAAGCTAAGCTAACTGCCTTCTGGCTTTAGCTGCTCTGGTAGCACTACTGCATGGATCCTTTGTGCCACGTCGCACATATGTTTACTGTATTTACTTAGCATGGCAGTTGGGAAAGTTGCTTTCAAATAAAAATGTATTCATAAAGCCCCTCACGTGCTGAAAGCCTAATGTTTAACCTGCATAGACTACTGCGTGTGTTTATGTTTTAAGTTAGTCCGTTTCCCTCTCAGCTTTGTTAACGTGTCCCACAATGTCCCACACAAACATACACTTTGCCCCGCATTGCATCTGAAATGTGTAAAATACTAACACGACAATACTTAATCCTGTTTCCTGTTCATTTCAGATTGAGGTTCGGGATAGAAGAGAGCCGAGGTACGGAGTGCAGCGTCTTCACTGAGTGCAAGGATGGCACTGGACAACAACTTCTCTTCTCTTCTCTTCTCTTCTCTTCTCTTCTCTTCTCTTCTCTTCTCTTCTCTTCTCTTCTCTTCTCTTCTCTCCATCCGTCTCTGTCGCTCTCCCTCTCTCTTCTCTCCAATGATCAGGATTTCACCCAATTTCAATGCAGACACCAAGTGTACAGGATTCTGTAAGATAAAAAAAAAACTAAAAAAACTACAAAACACACTGGGATAAACTATATTTTGAAAAAAAAAAAAGGTTGTACAGTGCATTTAACACTCGACTTTCTCAACAAATACCTTTATGAAAAAAAAAAATTACTGTATTTAAGTCTTGATTTGTGTGAGAAATTCAATCCTTAAGATGAAGAACCATAATGTCCGCCTATGATTTTTTTTCGATAAACGATTTATTTCAGATCTACCTATTTATCAACTTTGAGTTGGTGTGTTGTGTACTTTCATATCTTCAGAAAGCAGAGTGCGTTCACGATTACTGATACACATGCAGTGAGAGAGTCCAGACTCGCAATACATCGGCAAGTACATGAGTCATTAAAAACATTTCAACAGGGACTCATATGGCTCTTCATCTAAGGACCTTCAAATGTGAGGAATTTAAAGGAGTACCCCATTGCAGCTTTACAGAACCTAACATCTCTGGGAGATTCTCTATTGTACATATTGAACAATGTAAATAACATTACTGCTGACAAAAACAGCCGACAACAAAACCTCATCAGACTCTAATGCATCCGATTATAGTACTTCTACCCTTGGTTTCAGTGTTCCTTGTGCCAGAAGAGCATCAGAATATGTGCAGATCCATTGTGTTTATATTACTCCTTACACTGATTTAGTGAAATCAGAGTAATCGGAATTAAACGGAAATATTCCACGCAAGAGCGGAGCAAGTGATTGTGTATCATCGCTATTATTTAACACACGGACGAGACGCTCTCTCTCTCTGCATCAACATGGCCTAAAAACAAAGCCCTTATTGTAGTATTTTGCCCTACAGTAGGCATATGTTCTCAGATTTTTAATTGCAGCTCCATGTAAAACTTCCATCTTTTTTGTCCGGGTTTTCTCCTTTTGTAATACTGTTACTGGCAGTGTCAACCCCCTCCTCCGGTGTGCAGTTTACTCGAGTTTATGGTCCCAGCATACAGTGATCAGTTTACTCTACAGATGTCTTAAGACTGTGTGAATATGGCTGTATGAAGTGGCCTTCTCTCAGAGGGAAGCCCCAAGTGCTGCATTGTCTTAAGGTGATGTCACTTACGTACGTATATGCCTCTTTCGATGAGCAATGTTGCCTGCACAAAATTTCGCAAAGACTTGCTTGAAAATGTCAGCTGTCAGATATATTCACCAGAATGAACCATAATGGGGTGTATTACTCGTAAATCCCCGTGATTTAAAGAGGTACGCACAGGGCCGTAAAGAGAATTTTGGAAATACTGAGGTCATGAGTCCAAGTACTTCCCCACATCCCCCGACTCACACTACAAATTTTGACCAGGCAGCAGTCATATATCCTCAAAAACATTTTTCAGTTTCATTAATTATTTGGATTATTCTGTTTTTTTTTAACGGCATTAGGTACGATTATCGTGTTACCTCAAATAGTGGCCGGGGTCTTTATTTGCCTCAGCTGTAGAAGGTATCAGGCCTTTTTTTCTAATTTCCACTGTTTCATGAGTAAAAAGTTCCTATTTACTACAAAGCCTTGTTTTTATTTGCCTCCGTTTGCAGTGTTAGAAGTACTGCATTGTGCTTTGAATACAAACTCAACACTTCCTTAACAGTTTCAAATTAAAAGCCCTCGAGTGTTTCAGTGAATAGAAACCACTGATTTCTTAACAGGGCTTTTATTGTGTAAGCGTTGCCTTCCTGTGGTGCTTGTACATTTCTACAAACTATATAACTATAACTTTAGTATTCAGACACACACCTGCAGTGACCGGACAATAACCCTTCAGACGAGTGATCTACAACAACAAAGTGCTGAAAATAGCTGGATAATATTGTTGAATGTTTTAAATTAATCTTGTAGAAATGAACATTGCGTGTAACTGGCAGGACATTATATGACAGACACAAGGCGTTTCATCCATTTTATTTTGTTACTCGGCCTGTATTCAGGGACCGGCTTTTATTTGTTCGCGTCGACCACATCCCCGGCCATTATTACAGACTCGGCTTATAATTGACTCCCGGGTTTTTATTTGATGAAATGCGATGTATTGTATGTACGTTTAAAAGCCTGTTGCACCAGCTTTGTGTAAGTTCATGTAGCTCAGATTGAACACTGAGTGGAAGTTAAATGTTTACTGTAGCCACGGGAATTTTCAGAGTGTACGTTACCTGTGATAGTCTGAACATTACAGTAGTGTCACCGACATGCTGGCCTGGCACGGTGCGGAACAGTTACAAGGGAATATTTTATGCTACATTCATTTTTATGGGATTTGCCACTCGCACCACCAGAAACCAGTGAGTGAAAGAGGTCAGGCGCAGTTACGGACCTGAAAATAATTATCATCCGACTTCACAGTTCACCTGATTCATACAGAGCAGCTTGTGTCAGGTAGCTGTTTTGGTTTTCCAGCTCACAGCTTTACTGTTTCAGTTCACACTCACAGTTTTCGTAGTGTTGATTTACAGCCCCAGATGGCAGCTGTTTTTCATTTTAAAAGTTCTAAAAACTCACAGTAAGTTATATCTGTCCAGTGGCAAATGGAAAATAGACAATGTTAGCAACTGTCTTCGAAACAACGCAGTTTAAGGGTCAGATATTTCTATTTCTCTTAGAAGTAAAAAGAGATTACTTACAGAGATTATTACAAATTAATAACACACTGTGTGTACAAGGTATGCTAACAAGTTTGTCATATTAGGTTGACCCTTTAACATCCTCGCTTTTCATGGAAGCCTCACCTAAACTAGGGCTAGGGTTATAACAGAAGAAGTGTCAGGTCAATGTGCATGCATTAGACTCCATTTGAAAGGGAACATCTTATAGTCTCAGTGTTTCCGTCTGTGGCTGAAACACAACCTAAACTACATCAGTTTAAACATGGCTCATATGTAACCCTAACCTAGTCTGGCTCACAGGATGTAGTCTACTTGAATAGTCTCCCAGTGACAGGACTGGCATTCTCCTCCCTTCTGCTACCTGCGTCTCACTGTTTCCTACCGCTTGATATCTCAAAGAACAACTCTCCAAGCTGCAAGCACACGCTGATGGAAAGCTTTGACAAAGACACTGTCTTTTCGTGTGCCATTTTCTTTTGTTGGGATTTCGTCATTTCGATACCATGGCGGGCTTCCTCATGTGCACGTGTTCTACCAAAACAGCTTCTTTCTTGACACTATTTTGCAAAGACGCTGTCATCAAGTGTGATTTGTTTAAAGAAATGCAAACTAGCCAAACGACCCAGAGTTGTTGTTTTTTTTACCTGTTCCAGAATGATAGTGGATGGTGCCAGACACTGGCACAGCACTAACGAAGTGTGGAGATGTGAGACTATGTGAGATTACACCTAGGTTTATATGTTTAAACTTTAAACTGATGTACATTAGGTTGTGTTTCAGCCACATGTTAAACACAGAAACTAGATGATAT
>JAPQRN010000025.1:18675253-18697243 GCA_037367275.1 Coranthus polyacanthus | reverse complement strand
TTATATGTTTAAACTTTAAACTGATGTACATTAGGTTGTGTTTCAGCCACATGTTAAACACAGAAACTAGATGATATACCCTTTCAAATGAAGTCTAATACATGCATATTGGCCTTACCCTACATACGCTTTTTAAAATGTTATTTTAATTTGATTTATCTGAAAGCTGTGAAAATGTAATCCATTGACACTACACCATTACCCTTAAGCCTTTACAATTGAAGTGTATCATTATAATGTATAATATACAGTGAATGACCTCAGTGTCTGCAAAAAGCAGCTACGGCCCTGATTATGGATTTATAAACTATTGTTAATTTGAGGATTATTATTAAATAATTATTTATGTAGCACCACTAACAACCAAATGCTGTTATTGCGACATGCCACTAATACCACGCAAAAACAGTCTAACTTGATGTAGCATTCGAGACACCATGGACACCAGTGTCACTGGTCATCATTACACATGACATTAATAGCTGATTACACATTTATGACAGTGGTCACTGCTGCAACATGAAAGACTCTTGTCATTTAAATGGGACATCTTCAAACACGGCAACCAGTAAGTGATGCACCGGCCACAGTTAATGGGCTGCTTTGACAGCTCATAAACTAACCACAGAGGCAGACTGTGTTTCCTGTTTTTGATCCTACAAATGTGAGCTGCTTTCAAGAGAAATTTGCCAACAAGCATGTGTTGGTACCTACTTTATTATTCTGAAAATATCTGCATGCCTTAGGGCATTCCTTACTGATGGCACCGCTAGTGTAAGGCCATGACTGTCCATCAGTACAGTAATGGCCTCTAGAGCCTATAGCCCATTGATGTGTCACGATGAATGACACTGATTATTATACTGTAATGTCAGTGGCATAGCTCCACAGTCAATTTGATTCTAACGTGAGACAAGCTGCATAGTAAGACGGAGCAGACTGCTCTAATCCAGACCACCATGGGGCCCTTATTCCCTCTCAGAGCAGTACGTCGGGCTGTCATGCTGTAAATGAACATCCTAACGCAGCAAACCTGAGAAAATATAGTTGTGTAATAAAAGCACACGGTTCATTGTTTCGTATGATAAAACAGTATGTTTTGCCCATTTTTTTGGGGGGGGGGCACGATCTGATTTTAAAGCAGAGAAGTAACTGAGCAACTCAGCCTGCTCAGGACTGCTGTAAGCCTCACACGTTTGTGAAGGACTGATTATACTGCATTATATTTACTGTACTTTATTGTTACAATTTGTTAGGGATGCATTATTAACACCCAAGTAAATACTTAAAATATCCAACAACCCTGATAACAAGGCCTGAGAGTTTGACTTCACATTACCGACAGCTAATCATTTTGTATGAATCCTTTGACGTGATGCCTAATCTCAGCCATATACTGGCTAAGAAGGGTATCATATGTGTTACTTGTGCATCCCTATACCCTATTTACAAATAATGAGCAGATAGCTAGATGTACAGTGTCTTTTTTTTTTTTTTTTTTAGAACCGAAGCTAGCTAACTCTCAGGAAGCTGTTTACACAGTACTGTATTAAAGGCTCATTATGGAAATGGTCAACAACCAATCACAAAAGAAAGTCTCGTCTGCAACAGAGGCAGACGTGAAGAAGATATCACTAATCTAAACTTCAAGCCGGGCCTTTACGAAAAGTCTGACGACGCTGTCCACGCACGCTCTGCACAGAATCTATTTGTGCTCTTCGCCTACATCCACTGTCTTATAGGGTAGGAGTACTGGGCCCTCATTCGAGAAGAAGTTTTGTTTCCCTTTTACCCTTAAGTAACTCTACAAGTGTTTGACGATATGATACAACCGATTAAAACAGTATCTACAGACCTCATCCATTTGGTATTGCAAGAAATGTTTTTGCTTTTGATATGTACGTGAGAAAATCAGTGCACTCGCTGAGACATCAGCATGGGGATTTTTTTATATCTAAAGTTTGCATTAACCAGGCGCTAATGTCTCTCATGCATTATATATTGTGATTAAGACATCTACAGTGATCCTATAGTGTGTGTCTCTCTCATTTGGGAATACTTTTACGGGCCCAGGACATATTTTACAACAAATCTACAAAGGGTATTAAAGAAAATAAAGGAATCCCTGAGGCCTAAGCGGTCAGGCCTCTGAGCATCATTACCTGTGTGATCATTGGTCTGGTCTCCTCTCTGGGTACTTACTCTGTTCCTGAGGACTTGACGATGAACTGAAAAAAAAAAAAAAACAAAACAAAAAAAAAAAAAACCTTAACAAGGAACTTACAATACCTTAACCCTGATGAGCACATATTTGTACCACAACAGGTGCCTCTAAGAACTTTTGATTTAATTCAGATGTGGTGCAGAACCAGCAAAACAAGTAGTGACACTGTAGTTTTTTGTACTAAAGACTACATACTCTGACTGAGCTCTGAAGTTAGATGGGTTTTACTGCAGATTTGAGGTCAATTCAGTCTCAAGTCGAACAATTGAAATTAAAAATCTAAGACAGAAGAGTGATTTTTTTTCCCAAATTAAGTTTAATTAGAGGAAACGTTTTGATATTCACATTGAAGAACAGCAGATTTTTTGGATTTTTTTTTTTTTTTTTTTTTTTTACGTTGGATTGGACTCCAGAGCTGAATTCACCTCAATCTCGAATCAGAATCATACAAAGACGTGAAGAAGAATCAAAAGTGAATAAATGGACACCGAGTCGATGAGAAGTCATTTTCAATCTCTAGCAGCAAACTGGTGTTTGTTGCCTATGTAAATGTCATTGATATGTCAATGATTCCATCATAGTTTTTATCATGCAATATCATGTATAAAGACATAATGTTGGGGGAGGGAGAGGTCGGGGTTAAAGATGAATAATGTCCAGTGACTTATGTTATGATAATAGTTGACTTTCTGTTAACTCCTACAATACAGATGTTGCCAAAATACCATCAACTGTCATGTGTTAACATGAAAAAAAGAAAAAAAGTTTTTGTTTTGTATAACAAAAGAATGATATACTGATATTTGTCAAGTATTTCTGATGAGACCTTTGTTTTATGTGTTACTACAGAATCTTTCTTTCTGTTACGGTTTACTTTCAATGTATTTTGGTATGATGTATGATGATTGTTGTTCTGTCACATCAGACTTTACATCTCAGATTCGACTTTTGACTCACTAATGGATGACTGCTCGTTGAAGTCTCAACACCCAAAAATGTATAAAAGTCTATTTATGAAGTTGCTTGATTGTGAACAAGTGGGCCGAGTCTGAAAGAGGCTTGTTGCTTTTCATGGATTATGATGACATGCTTTTGATTTGAAAATTATAATGCCTAATTAATTCCTATTTGTGAATAGTATTCCAACTCACCATGATGACGATTTCTGTTATTGAAACACATTTTGAGAAGGTCGAAATAAAGATATTTTACATTCAAAAACACTATCAGGACTCAGTTAATGATCAGCCGTGCTATGTAAATGTATGTGCACGTATTTTTGAACTGTACAAATGTACTGTATAACAGCTACACATGGATGCTGCATCCATCTTGATGCACAAAGTTGTGGTTGAAGCAAGAATATTTATGTAATTAGCAGCCAAGCCAGAGCATCCACTTCTGCTGTACCAGGGTGAGTCACACAACCAAAAATATCACACCAGGGCCGCTGCAACACAGATGCACGCACTAACAGGGTGGCATTGCCTGAGACCGCCTGTCTGTGTGACTTAAGAATCTGTAGCTTGTCACAGTCGAGTACCTGCGATTCATCAGCGGGTTCGTCTTTTGTGTGGTCGTCTTTTAGCTGCTACCACACACGTCAGCCACGTGTGTTATTTATTAAGTTCTGTGTTTTATCCTGTTGGATTTGTGAAATGAGGTCTGTGCTTAAGATACCACAACGCTGGCTCCATAACAGTGCAAAGTTCCACTTTTAGAAACCTCGACAGCTTCACTGCCATTTACACTCGGAACTGAAATTTAAACAAGCTGATTCCCAAGCCAGTTCCCCGAGTGATATTCATTTCAGCACTGAAATCATATCGTAAGCACGCAACAGTTACAATGAAAGGATGTACCAGGTTTTTCTACTGTATTACTACAGGCCAGCCATAGTCCACTACTGCTGCAACCAGTCTGTCTCATCTGGTAAATAACTTAATTTAGTTTGCGTGAACACACTGTCTGCACAAAGAATGACCAATTTGCCCAGTTTGTGAGCAGATTAGTACATTTAGCACACATTAAAAAATAAACCAATATGTAACTTTAAAGGTTCAATATGGGAGATTCGTGAGCACTTGTGTATTTACTGTACATGAACTTTATGTTGGAGTCTGTTTTGTGTGGGGAACTGGTCATTTTTTGACATTAGCTAACTCCATTAGAAAGCTAACATCTTAGAACAGACACAATACACTGATTTCCGTGTTAAGGTTTTGTATTTTCTGCAAAGAATCCTTGCGCTCGTCCCCGACTTCTTCACTGTCTCTTTTCTGCTTCTCGACAGTGTGCAACTCTTGCTACTATTAGCTTAGAAATGGAGTCAGCTAACGTCCCAGCACAACACAGATTTCAACACAAACTTCACATAAGCACAAATAATTATTTACACTGAATCTTCCATGTTGATTGATGATTTCAACAGGTTTATAAAAAGATGTTGTGGAGTACAAACAGGTACTGTGTGGATAGAGCCTTGTAGTCTTGCATCCATGATATGGATGATATATACCAAGACAAAAACAAATCAAGAAAATTCCTTTGTCGATTGGTGCTACCCTGTAGTTAAATAGCTTCAACAGCCAAAAGAGAGCAGCCAGATTAAAGTCTCATCATGGAGCCTGGCTGCCAAAGTGAATGTTAGGCCTGGACTAAATGAGTGCGTAAAAAATAAACAGTTACCATAAAAAAATCATCCTAGATTCGTCATAATCGTCATTTTTATGGATAAATTCTGTCTATGTAGAGATACCGTGTGCCCCGTGGTACCTCACTTCACAAAAAAGTAAGAATGGCGGTCAATGTTTTTTTTTTTCAAATCCCATTTGAATTACGCCATCATTTACATAAACATTGTTTCTCAATTTAACAGATCATTTTGCAAGTTAAGAGAGTTGTTTGTCATGAAGATAGTAAAGTATCATTGAGTTTAGTGTGAAATGGCTGAATTGACACACGTCACCAACGCCAAAAGGGTTGCTACCTTGTCACTGCAACATGTCACCTCGTTCATCAAGAACAAGTGAAAAAGTATTAACAGAGGTCTGGTCATGTTGAGAGCTGCAGAGGGCAAGTTGTGGAGAGACAAAGTTAGGATGACAGACCATACAATCCAATACGAATTAAGTTATACTAGCAGGCCAGGTATTGTGATTAAGTACCTGTAAACTTCAGTACAGAATCCTCTGACGGTCTTGTTAACTTCTCAACTACAACTACAGAAGAGCTGTCTCCGAATGTCCCACTCGGCTGGGGACTGACTCGCTTCAGTGACCATTCAAGGAAACGCTTTGTTTTTGGCACTTTGTCACGTTGACACGTTGTCTTCATCTACAGGTAAAAATTGCAACTTTGTAGTAAGTCTAGCACAATATACACTGCTAAAACTACATAAAAAAGGCAAGTTGACGGATTATAGATTTACATTGGTCAGTGTTGCTACTGAGGCAGGTGTTCGTTGCCACTTTAATGAGTGTCAAATGAGGCTACAGTGCTAGAAAAGGGTTTGAGTTATAGATCTGCAAGTTGTCATTACACTTTGACCATCAGCGGTTTGGTGTCTGTGTGGTCCTTTAGAGGCAGCGGCCTACCAAGCCTACCTCATTGTTACATAACAGCAGCAGAACCACTTTCACTTAAGTAGAGCCAACCTACCACAGTCAGCCTCGCTCAAGTAGAATCTGTTGACTTCTACCTACCACAATGTCTGACAGTAAGTAATTCATCAAGATATTTTGCTTAGAACTCCCCTCTGTAAATAAGCTCAAAAGCACTGACGGATATGGGAGAATGCAACGTAACTGGTCCAATAAGAGGGTCAAATGTAACTTTTTCCCAACTCATTCACCAGTAGAAGTGAGTCTACTGACTCAGTCGTGCTGTTTTGCTGTGTTTGTCTATCATTTGTTGCTAAGCTGTTAGCATAGGATGGTGCAAAACATGTGCATTATTGCATCTGGAAATGATGGCTGGTGAGGGCAGTACTGAGCCAAAACAACCAGGTTGAGGGCCCTTAAGTCAAAACAATTACAAGTATGTAAAATAAGGAAAGTATTACTAATCAATGAAATGTGATAAAATGCTACATAGACCTTAGGGAAAATGCAGCGGTGATAAATGTCTGTTGGTTTGTTGCAAACAGCAACACCTTTCACATTAAAAGTTCATTTCTTTGTGCAAATACTAATGTATACCATGCAGTTTTAAAGGTTCAATATGTAATCTTTAGCAGCATCTAGAGATGAGGTTGCAGACTGCAACCAAATAAATACCTCACCCCACCCTCCCCTATGGTGGCCATTAAAAATGTGAAAGGCCCTCATTAGAGCCAGTGTTTGGTTTATCTGGTTTGGGTTTTATAGTTAAAGGTTCTATGTGGAAGAGTTGTGCATGTTTACATAAGGTTTGCGTCTGTTTTGTGCTGGGAGCTAGTCACCTTTTAACATTAGCTAACTCTATGACTAAGCTTGCAACTGTCTCTGTTGCCTATATCCATAATTACAGCCACAATTCACTAATTTCTATGTAGAGTCTGGGGTCACTGGGTCGGTTTTTCCGCAAAAATCCTCTCCGATCTCTCTTAATTTCGTCTACACCTGTGACAGTGTCCAACACTAGCTACTGCTAGCTTAGAAATGTTGTACGCTACCGTTAAAAAATAACCAGCTCCCAGGACAAGTACACTAGCACACGCACAATCACACACAAATCTTCCATACTGAACCTTTAAGGATATAATAACTTTGATCCACACTCAAACATAGTGGGTGACAGACCTTACTGCTGGATGCCACCTACCATAAAACTGAAAACATGTAGCAGGAGAAGAAGTCTGTTTTGTGCTACGGTAGAAACACGGCGGACTCCGGAGAAGATGACCCGTTTTTTCTGTAGATATATTCTCATATTCTCATTGTAATGTAATGAAAACTCAATGACTCTTATATTCAGATGATTGCACACGCGTGAAAATATGATTAATATAACGTTCCATTTCTTCCATTAGATCATCCTAAATCTTAACACCATCCTTACAAGGAGAATTGTGGTTTAACTATAAAAAGTTGAATGTTCAATATGTGCCTCCTGCATAAAAGTCAGCCCATCCAAAACCAATATGTATACACTCTACTTATTACATTTTTACTAGCTGGCATGGATTTATCTAGTATTGCAGTTTGTAATGATAGATAATTATGTTAAAACCATACTGGGGTTATGGAGTGCTGGAGTCCTTCCCAAGACACGTGGATCTTTTGCCAGATCTATATATTCTCTGTGGTACAAATTTCTCACTGTTTGACGACGTATGGGCCTAGATTTCTCGCTGTGAGGTGACACTGCCCAGCCACAAAGCCACCGTGCCGCCCTGAGAGTCTTCCTGTGTGACTAAATGGTTTGTAGCGATGAGGCGGAGGCAGCAGCGGTTTCTAGTTGGAGCCCCGCGGCCACAGCGAGTTCCTTCCAGTCCCTTGATGTACGGTTTGTTTTCACTTTTGTCAGAGCGGTGCGTGTCGGATGGTCACTGGCTGGAGGCTGTCAGGAAGGAAGAGACTGACCACAAACTGTCCTGTGGTTAGTCACACATTCAGTAAAATCCGCCTGAGTAGCTCTGCATCTGAGGGATACAGTTTTCCTTTGTCACATAGGCACTGTGTATTTTTTTGACATTAATCTACACATTTAATCACAGCTGGGAACTTCCTGACTTTGCCCTCAAATATTTTTCCAGATGTCAAGAAAGAAGAATGCAGCATAGCTATAAAATATGCAACATACTCCCTTGGCAGTGCAATGTTAATATTGTGGTCTTCACACTATATGTACAACAGCGTATGTAAACAGTTAAAAGCACAAAATGTTCTGCGTGAGCCACCTTCAGTCCTTACCCGCTGTGAATGTTAGATGTCTCCCCAGTTGGCAAGGAAACTGACACTGTCCAACACAGTCCTCCTATCTTCAAAGGTTAAGGTGCTCAGAATCAGATGAAAAATAGATTTTGACGTTTGCAGTGTTTTTCATGCATTTTTGATGTTTCGAAATGCAGTTTTGTGATCATTTGGCTCGAACCAATCTCCCCCCACACACAAGGGACAATGTCAGCACAAAGAGTTATATTTTGACAACGTCAGCAGTCATAAAAATGGGCTTAGCTTTAATAGTCAGCATCTGTGCATATTGGGAGGTGGAGGGGGTGAAAAGAGAGGAAAATGTTGAAGGGAACTAGATAAAGCAAGGATAGTAAACTGGCATAGGAGGTACAAAAAGAAACAAAAGGAAAGACCGGAATAAAGCGGGCCACCTCTGAACCAATTGACCTCCATGTCGTCCTTTCACCCACACAGCACTGCACAGCAAGCAAGGACCACAAGTAATATTTAGGGACGCATGGGTACACAGCCAAGATCTAAACACACCTCACTCTGACACAAAAGTTGGAACCTGAGAAGAACCCATGTAACTAAACATGCGCAGGACCTTTTTCCCCCCCTCTCTCTGTTCTGCGGAGAAGTGAGGATATAAATATTAGCCAGTATCTACTGAGCCATCACAGTGACTTTAACTGGATTTTACTGGACATTCACCTAAGATTAAAGCAAGTGGAACTCTGTGCTGAGCTAGTTTGAATAAGACAGGACAGCAGCATAACAGGAAAAAGAAAAATTACAAATTTAAAAAAAGAAAATATAGCAATGTTGCATCCAGTGAGAAATATTTTGGGTCGCTCTCTAATGTTTTTTTTTATCATCCTTCTGTTGAGCTGCTCCGAAGCCTCTGTATACCACATAAAAGGTAAGCACTATTCCTATCAGGCGTGTATTGTTATTATTCAAAATTGTGTGCGTCACATTCGTAGGCACCGGCCTGTTGTGTCGCTACTTTCCGCCCGGGACCCATAAATCAACAATTGCATTGTGGCTCGTGGTACGTCTAGCCATGGAAACGACCTCAGCTGGCTGCGGACAGCGTCCTCTATACTCTAACCTTGCATTCATTCCCACAGGGGCTCTTCACAGCAGATCAGTTTGTTCCTATTGATCCCCTTCTCAAGGTGACAGACATGCCCCCGCAAGGATTGCTCCCACAGCCCTGCAGGAACGGGAGGAGAACTCGCTGTGGATGCTAGATATAGCCACTAATGTGCTGACCTCTTGCAGAAGGGGTTTATGCATTCTGGCTTGAGGACAGACTTTTATAGCATCTGCAAAGGTTTCGATGAAACCTCCAGCAAAAAGAATTACACATGGCTCATACCTCTCCGTTGAACAGGAACAGAAAGTATTAAATATTTAAGCACAATAAAAAGATATGTGACTGAGGTGTTTGTTTATGTTACAGGCATTTGTTCACATAAAGACAAGTACTACAAACCAGGAGAATCTTTCAAGAGAGGCTGTGACATGTGCTTCTGTCATGACTCTGGTTTTTACTGCTTTGCGTGAGTATTATTCCATTTTGTTCATATTTGGACTAATAATTTCAAATGTAGAAAGTTCTCGTCTCCTCTCCTCTCTACTTTATTCTCATTTCCTTTCCTATCCTCTTGTTTCCTTTCCTCTCCCGTTGTTTCCCTCTAATCTCGTCACGTTCCCTTTCATTTGTTTCCTTTTCTCTCCTCTCATTTCTTTCCCTCTCCTGTCACATCCTCTCCCGTCGTCCTCTCTTCTCTTTTCCTCGTCCCTTGTTTCTATTCCTCTCCTCACCTCGTCACTTCTCTCGTTTCCTCTTCTCTCATTCTGTTTTCTCTCATCTCATTCCCTCTGGTTTCTTCTCTTTTTGTTTCCTCTCCTTTCTTTCCTCTCCTCTTGTTTCTTTTCTTTTAAACGTATTATTCATGTCTCTCCTCCTTCCATTTAGACAAATGAAGCCCACCTCTTGGCCTAGAAAGTGTCATCGGATCAAAACAGAGTGCGGCTATAGGGTTGTTTATAAAGTGAACCCACTGGTGGAATGCCGAGCCTACAGCTGGATAGGATGATGGGACATATTCATTTCATATTAAAGTGTATATACAGTATATTAGTGTATACATACAGATATCTGTATGGGGTCTGAACAGTATAACCTCACTGTAATAAGTATAAGTGAGGACAAATCAAATGACCATTTGATGCTTGTAAGTTCTTACTCTAACGGGAAATAAGGAGAATGAAAGAGGGCAATAATGTCATTTGAACATTTCATCCTCGTTTGTTGCACTTGACAGTGTTCCATTGCAGTTGTATGTTTTAATAGTTGTTTTGTTTAGAATTAAGGTTGGTACAGTGAGATATGTAAAGGTTCTGTATGAAAGACTTGTAAGTGCTTGTGTGTTTGCATTAAATTTGTGCGTTGTGTGCTCAGAGTTGGTAGCTTTTTGATGTTAGCTAACTCCACTACTAAGCTAACAACTGTCTCAGTTGCTTACCTCCATGAAAACAGCCACAATACACAGATATCTATGGCTCAGGGTCGTTTTTTTGTTTGTTTGTTTTTCGGCAAAACTCCTTACGCTCGCTCCAGAGTTCTTCACTGCTTCTCTTTCCGTCGTCCACAGCTCCGTCGCTGGAGTTAGTGAACGTCAAACACCGGCCAGCTCCCAGCTCAACACAGATTCTAACACAAACTTCATGTAAGCCCATGAGCATGTGCAGAGGTTCCACATTTAACCTTGCGTGTCTAAGTTCAGTCTGATAATGTTTATCATAATCAGTATAGTCATAATCATATCAGATCATTTTATCTGATCCAAAATTCACACCTGGAGGCTACGCTGTTAAAAGATGTATGACAAGGTTACCAGTATGATAACATTAAAATCAAAATAGATTTATAATCAGTAGTGTGTGGTGCATGAAAACAAGGCAAGACAAAAATAAATAGGTAGATTTCTAAACTCTAGTGTGTGGCTCATTATAACGTTTTATATAAGAGGACAAAATGACATCACTGGAGAAAACTGGTTTTTCATATTACAGCAATTTGAAACGCATGTAAAATACAATTTGATATTTTAATGTTTTTAAATATATTTATTATTTGTTTGCATGATGTTTTTTGTATTTCATGGGTAGATTTTGTAATGAATTATGGGTGATGTGGTTTTCTGTAAGGACTCGTTCATCATCATTCTGTTGACACAGTATTCCCTCTGCTTTAAGCATCTGAAATAAAGTACAATATTGTTCCTTATTGTGTTTTTCATGTATTGAACACACTGTAGGAGCTGCTTAGCATAATCTAATCTAGATAAGAATTGTAAATACAGCTGTTTATAAGGATCAGAATAAGGCACTTAATGAAACCTTGACGTTTATTTGGATGTCTGCAACATATGAGAATTTTAAGTGAGTACAACTCCACAATTGATTTCGTTCAGTTCCACAAAACAACCACAAAGAAACATGTTGAGCGAGAGGAACATCAGTCACAACCATACCTTTCTGCTTTTGTGGAAATGAAAGCTATACTTTGTTTTTAAAAAAAAGTGAGAAAAGGTGTGTAATATTGTATTGATTTGACTGCAATCTGCAACTTCACCACTAGATGTCACTAAATATTACACGCTGAACCTTTAATCAGACTCTGAGGTGAGGCAGCCTCCCCTTTTTCTCCATTAAAAAGTCCGTCAACTTTGCTATGAATAAGGTTTTCATTTTTAAAGCTGCCTATCGCATTGTACAAAAGATAAACTAAATGAGACAACAATCAGTATGAAAGCTCATCACATGTCTACAACATATGTTCAGAACTCAAACTTCACACTGGCTACAATAGTTACGGGCATATCAGTGCAGCAAAAGACAATGCTCTTTCCGGGCTTACAGTTAAGGACCTGCTACAGACTATGAAAGTCCTACATGTAAACACAGCTTAAAGTGCAATATGGGACTGCAATTGGAAGGAGCATCCTATTTTACGGTGTGTGGTAAGGACAATGCCACACCCCAGGAATTTACAAATCACTTCAAATCAAGTAAGTGAAATAAAAACGATCTCCTGAATAGCACTTTGGATTCCTTAAGAGTCAGAGATGTGTGCATTTTTAACGTCTCACAGATAGTCCTGGTCGAGCTGCTACGAGCATCTGGCTGTGAGGGCTGCAGATGTGCGCGAGGCCATCAGGAGGTCAGCCAAGTGTGGCGGAGGCACTGTGCAGCGGTGGCTCTCGTTTCTGGATGATAATCCAACATGCGAAGAAGGAAGTGTGAGAATCCAGAGGCCTCCCCTAACAGGAAGTGGTATTTCTCCACCAGAACGTCATAAAGCTTCCAGGGCCTCAGTGGACCGACTCGTCGCAAATCACCTGGATGATAAATGCATTTACTGACTCATTCATTTCACAAAAAATAAAAAAAATGCGAGGAAAGCACAAACAGGATGAAAAAATGAAATCATTTACAGAGTGGGTACCTCTGCGGTCGAAGTAATCTGCAGAGTATCTACCAGAAAAGGCCACGACTGGCGGGATTTTACCAAGCAGCTCCATAATCTGGGCGATATGATCTGAAATAGATGAATACGATCAACATGAAAATGCACTTATGAAATGTACTGTATAATACAATGCATTCACAGTTACAGTGTAGGCTCAATGCCGCCGCCGTGTAATCTCATTTAATCCCGTGTCAGTACTTGTCACGCCTCTGTCAGCGTCAGCGAACAGTGCTGAACAGTACCTTCCTCCAGGGAAAAGGACTCTCCGGCTTTGGGTTCAAACAGCGAGTCTCCAGTGACCAACTCGAAGGCCTGAGTGAAAGCAAGACAACAGTAAAGGGTGATTTACAGCAGGAGACATGAAGGGGGTCGGCCTTGTTAGCAACATGACCAAAGTGCATCCCCGAGAAACATGAGGAAACCCTGCCTGAATTAACACATCATAAACAGTGGATTTAATCATTACTTTAATACACAGTTGGTAGGTGGTGTGGGAGCACCCTAATAAAAATAAAAATAAAAATAGCAGGGAAGGCTATATATCATGAAAAAGATCTGGGTGTATGTTTCTTAAGTGTTTTAGATGAGTGTGAAAGCATCAATAAGCTTTTTGAGGTGGTCGCCAACCGTCTAATCATAATCATTTTTTGTGTCAGGTCTTAAATCCTGCTTTTTGAGGTGCTTCGCCATCGGCCTGCAGTGGTTGAGTAGTGAGGGTATATACACTATGTGGCTGAGGGATATGTTTTTGAAGTGTTTGACATAGCTGTGAAGGTATTAACCAGTGCTCCTTGTTGTTTCTAAGGCTTTGTCATTGGCCTCCTGTGGTGAAAAGTTGTTTTAGGAAATAGATGTTTCTTTTTCAAGTGGTGACAAACAGCCTCTAGTGGTGAAGTGATAAGGCTAAACATTTTCTTTTTGTTTCCGAGGCTTTTCAGGTGGTGAAAGTAGGAAGGTTATACTATGTGATCCACAAATGGTCATTTTGGACAGGTTGTCATATATGTATATAAAGTATTTTGAAGCTGCATTTTGATAATGTCGGACTATCTCCCATGTTTTCTCTGAGCTCTGTTTGCAGGTGGAAAACGCGAACACTGTCATTTTCTACCATGTCACATGAAATAAACATGACTTTATGATGGCTCTTCGTTGTGTGGTTTGTCCCTCACCATGCAGGCGACACTCCAGATGTCAGCAGGCGGTCCATACTCAGAACCCAGTAAAACCTCTAGTGAACGATACTGACGGGTCTGGATCTCCTCACAGAAATGTTTGTACTGGTCAAGAAAAGGGAGAGAGACAAGAAACTGTATCAATAGTGTGGTCCTTTAGTGTCTATTTTCCTCCCGTGTAACACATTCAATACTGAGGATCTGGGTAAATGTTCAGTTCTTTGCAACTTGGTTGTATATTTTCTGCTGATGTAGTCCAAGTCTTAAGTCCAATATAATTCACTCTCCAATTTATTTTATTTTGGTCTCCACCAACTCGTGAGGAAAATATCTGGCAGCTAAATCTTCCACTATGTCCAACAGCTAGCAAGCTGCTAAGTTTGTCTATCTTTAATTTTCTGCTGGGCAAGTAATATAGATTTTTTTTTTTACATAAAAATAATTTTCTACTACTCCTAGAACCTGGTTTGGTGGCAGGGAACAAAAGCAGTAAAGATAAGAATAAAATAAATTGATAAAAAGTAACAGAGGTGCTACAACAATGTTCATACAGTCAATCGGACAGGATTTATTTATAGTAAAGTACAATACAGAGCAACTACTGACCACCCAGCAGGAGCTGCCCAGGTCAGCAATCTTCACTTTAATTTCCTTTAAACTGTGTGGGTTCATCTGCTTCCCCTCTGAAAGAAGCAACAACAAATGATAAATGATAGTTTTTCTGGTCCATACCAAAACGCAGCATCAGCACAAAACACCATCAATATATTGTCCCCTGTTTAATATGAGGTGTTTTTTTTTTCATGGCAGACGCTGCCAGGCAGCACATCTGTCTTTGACTTAAACCCTGACCGCTTACACAGCTCGACTGTAAACGTTCCATCTTTGAGAACTCACTTTTAAACAACTTCCAGCATCTGTAAAAATAAAATAAAATAAAATAAAATAAAACGCGCCTGTGGACTTGGCCTCCTTCCCAGTCTGTACAGAGGGGGAGCTGCTGCCCCCTGCTGGTGATTTGTGAGACTCCTCCAGACACAGCAGGATGTTCTCTGGTTTGACGTCTGTGTGGATAATTTTACACTGAGTGTGAAGGTAGTCCAGGCCCTGCAGAACCTATAGAGAGCATAAAAGAGCTGATATTTGGTGCTGATATTTCTCTTTCTGTAGCTAAGACTTGAGACTATGACATGTAGTATCAGTGGATCATGAAAAGGCATTTATTGTTATCTCCATTACCTGTGTTAGTATTTGTTTGACTACGGGCTGTGACAGTCCTGGGTTCCCAAAACAGAGCTGCAGGCTCCTCAGGTCCGGCCCCAGCAGCTCCAGCACGAGGCACATGTCTGACCACCAAGCATCAAGGCTAGTTTTACAAACACGCAAGCTATTAGCTGACAGTATTGAGGTTATTATAGCTACAGCAAACTAAGACTAAAATTAAAGGAATGTCACGAAAACTAATTAAAGACTACAATGAACAATGTAACATGAATGAAAACCAAATAGAATTGCAGGTAAAATCAACGTAGTTTTAATTTTTTCCCCCTGAGTTGCACCGAGTTTGTTAAGCTGTTAATAAATGTTCATGTCTTTGTAAACTGTATTTGGTTCTTTTAATATGTGAAAAACGCAAACCAACACTAAAAGTAACTTAAAACTAGTCAACCCCTCAAAAAAAGGAAACTAAAAGAGCTCATGCACTCGGAAAACAAAAAAAAATTCAACTGAAATCAGTCACATGTAAACAACATATGTTTGCGTCACAAACTACATGTCTGTCTGTTTCATTGATGCACTTTAACGGCTCTTTAAGACACACACAGGGGCGAAACGTACGCTCTTGGTGTCAGATTTAGAATACATGCCCAAGAAATGACAGTCTGTAAAAAGGATACGGACCCCGTTGACCCCGGCCAGCTTGAACTCATCAAGCAGCTGGACAATCCTCTGACTGGAGGGGTGACGGCTCGTGGGACCGCTGGCCTGATGAACGAGAGACCACGCGGAGGGACAGTAAGGGAAAGATGACGGGAAAAGGTGGTGGACGGACAAGTGAAGGTGGATGGATAAAAATGACGTAGAATGTGAGAGAAGAGAGATTAAATGCTGCGGAAAAATCAGTATGGCTGGTTACTAACGCATCGGAGGAGGGCCAGTTCATCCTGTCCTGCCTGGGTGAAGCCTGCTCCACTCTTCAGCACCTTCACAGCCACATGTCGACCAAACCTGCTCAGACACACACCACATCAGATCAGCTAAAAGAGGCGTGAGCGTAACTACTGGAGACACAGTGGCTCCAATTTGACGTCAAATTGGAGCATCTCAGTTAGGGGTGGGAGTAACTATTGTAGGATTATGATACAATGGTATCACAATGTAGTGATTCTGCGATACAAGATACATTGCAAGACAATCGTCTACAGTACATCATTTTGTCTGTGAATTTGACAAACTGAACAACTTGAATTACCGCCTTACGGTTGTTTGCTTCCACGAACAAGTCAAGCTCCAGTTTACATCTATGTCTATGTCCAGATTCATATGAGATATGTAGTGAAGACTTTAAAGGAAAAAAGGTGAAATGGACGCTCTCATTATATTAACATTTATGACTCTGGTGAATCATTTCCAGTGAGAAATATGCAGAACAGAAAAGTGTTTTTACAGATCATTATGATGTCACTGTGAAGCTGACCTTTGACCTTTTGGATTTCAAATGTCATCACTTCATAGTTTTATTCTATTGTATATTTGTGTGAAATGTTGTAATAATTTGCTTTTGAATTCTTGAGTTACGGACAAAAATGCGCTTTGTGAGGTCACAGTGACCTCGGTTTGATCACTGAAATCTAATCCGTTCACCCTTGAGTCCAAGTGAATGTTTGTGTCAAGTTTGAAGAAATTCTGTTAAGCTGCTCTTGAGATATCACGAGATTTGGATTTGGAGGCATGGATGGATAGCAGGATGGATGGACAACCCAAAAGTATAATGACTCTGACTCTATCGCCAGCACAGAGGCATAAAACATATAGAGCATAGAGTCTTAGCTTAGTGCCTCTGTAACACACACTGACTGCAACTTCCAACTTCCAGTAGTGACTCTGGTGAGTCAAACTGGAAGGAGAATCCGTTTAGAGTACATGCATGTTGTGGTCAAAGTACAATACGATATATTACAATAAAATATTTTGTCCCATCCCTAAACTAAATTTCTCAAGTCATGAGGAAATAAGAGTTAGGAATCAAACCCATACCTGAGGTCCAAGCAGAGCCAAACAGTGGAGAAATAGCCCCAGCCGAGCTTAGAAACCACCTGGTACCTTCTGTTGAACGTGTCGCCGATCTGGACAGGGTGGTACCCGCCTGAAAACAGAGGGAATTTACATAATACTGGAATAATCTGTTGTTTTGTTTTTTATTTCAGCTTTAATACAGCAGGCACTGTGGTTGAAAGTTGTCTCTAAAAAGTGAAATGTTTTTCATCGGGTGTTGAGAGAGCTCAGAGGAAGAGGACTAAAATGTGACTAAAGCTATTTCTGGCATTACAACTTCCTCTAAGCTAGAACATGTCTGTAGTGAGTAATACATTCAAACCTGCCAGCGGGACATTGAAAAATGATGCTGCAGAAGCTTGTATCGGTTCTCTTTCAGCCAGCGTGACACACAATTCTTGGACATCACCGGAGATCTTGAAATTGAATCTCTATTTCTATTAAAAGTGAACATGATATAAGCTGGTACATGATTTATTACGGTGTCAGGTATCTGCCGTATCTCCGAACCTGTAGCTTATCTACTTTAAAAGGTACATGCACAGACCTGCACAGCTGGCAGGTACCCTAAGGAAGTAGGAAGGAGGAAATATTGTAGGGAGCAAGGTCAGGATGAAGAGTTGGCAGGAGATGCTGCAGGTTAAAGTGATGTGAAGTAAAAGATACACAAAGGTTGAGCATATGGCCAGTAGGGCAATGGAAGTATGTCTTTGTTTTTCAAAAGCCAGAAATGTTAACAGTCTAGTTAATCTGCTCCTGTTCAAATGGTGCCGGTCACCACAGACTGGAGGAAGAGAGGAAATTGTTACTGTGGCTTCAAAAGTGGCTTTCACATTATAAAAGATCAGGATATAGAGCCCGTTGTTTGGAAATGCTCCACACATTCAGACTGAGCCCTCAACATGAAGGCTTCATCCACACTAGCACTGATCTCTGTCCACACACTACTAATCTCCGAACATCCTAACACTGATATGCAGCTGAAACAAACATCACATGACCAGGAGGGTGATAACACAGCTGGACACTGGAATTAATGGAGTAATGATAAAATCATGATAAAATCCAGATTTTAGCTGCACAACAGCTGCTAACGTTCATGATCCATGTTGAGTAAACAGGTGGTAGTCAAGGAAGACGTCTTGTTTCCTTCGTGAAAGTCTCACATGAAATGGGCGTGACGATTCAGGGAAGGATGCGTAATTACTGATAAGACAGGCAGCAAATGCGGGTGTGTGCATCACCGCTTACAAAAGTCTCCGTTTTTGTCCATCCACACTGCAACGCAGCCCTGGAGTTCCCAAACTAAAACAGGGTAAGCAGTGTTTCCAAAAGTATCTGTTTTGAGGAGACTAAAACACAGGAGTAGTGTGGACAGTAGGTGTGAACCAAAAACGCATCGGTGTGGACAGAGCCGAAGTGAAGTTTGTGGCGAACTGTAGCTAGAGTTGCACGCTGTTGTCGCTGTAGAGGCGTACAAGAGAAGACTGAAGAAATCAGGAATGAGCGTAAGGATTTTGACAGAAAAAAACAATGCGAGTCCTCTACAAAGAAATTGGCTGTAATCACGGATGTAGGCAACTGAGATAGAAATGGAGAAGTGGAGTATCTGAGTTTTAAAATCAGGTTGCATCACACACACACACACAAGAACCATCACAGATAATCTTCTCTCTAATGTCAAACACAATACAACATTTGCCAACAGTGCCACACCACCAGTGTGTCTAGTTCAGAATGTGACATCCAGCAGTATTTTTACACAGTGTTATCAAACTATTTTTCTGAGGCTCTACTTTTTATAAAAGACAAACTAATGTAACCCAAACCACAGCAGGCCTTATCTAATAGTGAGAAGACAAATTCATACATACGTGAACATATGGTTTCATGTCACCTTATAACGCACCTGCTTCATTTCAAAGAGCTATAAGTTAAATCACAAATTTGTTTTGTCCATGTGTTACTGAAAACATAGACCAGACAGATGTACAGATATTTAGGCAAACGTATCATGCTCTCATTTTTTCCTCTCCTGCTTCTTGTTGAAATAGCTTTGATAGGCTTGAAATGCACATTTCTGGCAACCCAAATGAAATCTTCCGCCTGTGGGTCCCGAAACAGCCTTTGGGAATGGATGATTTCTCATGACTGAGCTTTATGTGTAAACATAGATTTTATAGGTTCAGTAGCTCTGAAAGGATGGAGATGCCTACTTTAAGACTATCGTAACTGAAGTAGCGTTAAATGAGTGCATCTGCAGGCTGTGATGTACCATAACAGTATTCTCTGGGGTCCTCGGCGTCCTGGCTGTCCTTGGGGTCCAGCTGCTCGTGGCGTCCGAGGGCTTCGAAACTATTAGACGACCGGGCTTTACTCCTACAAACACACACAGGCAGACAAGTCATAAAACTCTCTGTGGACAACATCAGCATGTCATTACCTGCCTGTTCATCCTCTGTATGTTAGACTGTGCGTCAGTATCGAGTTGCCGGGGGCAGCCGGCAGAAGCTGAACTACTTTTAGAGTTTCCCACAGACTCAACCTGCCATGGAAACTTGTCCCGCTGCCCGGCTATAAGAGTGGACAGGCAGCATCGGAAGTTGCACTATTTCTGACTCAGCTGTAAATCATTTTGCAGTCTGTTCATGCAACGTGATAACTCTGTATCCTGGCTTTGGAGATCTACTGTAGTGGAGGCAAGAGGAGTTAGTGTCACATCATGTCTGAAAATAATGGATGAGGGTCAGATCTCTAACATACAGTAGAGATTAATGAGACATGTGGCAGCCTTGTCTTCATCTTTACAGTCTATGACCAAATGGATAACCAAAAAAAGACAAAAAAAAGACACCGTAAAGTCCAGCAGGATGCCTTAGATGACTCATACGTGAGGCTGATGCGCATGAGATCTTATCATATACATACCTTATCATATAAGACATATCTTATCATATGTCTAATCAGCTTAAACTCTTACAGTCTTAATGTAGACACAGGTTGTGAGCAGTTCAACCAAAGATCTACTTTTCTCTCTCTGGTTGTTCTGTTTTGCAGGAGTTTTGTAGGTTTGCAGCACTTTGATAAAAGTACAAAGAAATAATGATAATTATAATAAATTTGAGTGTTTCAAAATGTTTATTTGCAGCAACTTTTTTGTTGTACCAAAGATGTCTCGCTGTAATGTCCTTTCAAGTCACCTCCAAGACATCTAAAATGATACTGGCATGCTTATTTGATGAACCCTGCAATCATGTAAAGTAACACAAACATTAAGGTCATGCAAAACCTTTTGGAAACTGAGTATTTTCTTTTACTAAATCGCATACAAATAAAGTCCCGTACTCACACATGATGCTGCTGAGCAGCTGGATAAGTCGAGCGGGGACTCCTCCGCATAATGTGTGGTTCAACTGATGCAGTGTGCAGAGCCAGCGACCAGCAGAGCAATCCAAGACGAGTGGTCCGCAGACTAGGTCAAATCTTCAGAATAAACAGGAGAAAGAGGTTGATACAGTAGCAACAGTAAGTGACGCTAAAGCAGTGCTGCACCTTTTGGAAACAGTCGAGCAGTTGGGAGGTTAAGGAGGGGGGTGGGGAGTCCAGCAGCAGCAGCAGCAGTAGTCAGCAGGGTCTAAACATGGAAATCCCCAGCAGACCCCGAGCTGCCTGTTGGGCCTATACCTGCCACCCCTGAGATTTATTTTCTCCACTCACTCACTCACTCACTCACTCTCCACTCTTCGTTCTCCTCTCTGACTCTTTACTCTTCTGTTTCATTTCGATCATGGGAAAGCTAAGACAGAACAGAGGAGTTAACGGATGACGGAGTGTCGCGTGAGGGTGGACAGAGTATGGGAGGTGAGGGAGTGACAGCTGCTGACTTTTTTTTTTTTTTTTCTTCTCTCACGGGGAGTTTGACCTCGGGGATCAGGGATCACAGATTGCTAAATCTGGCTTGAGACTGGGATTCCTGACCTCCATCAAGAGATAAAGTATCACAATAAAGTCTGAAGGTCAAACGAGAGGGTTTTTTTTGTTTTTTTGATGGGGAACCCACTCCTCTCCCTTTCTTGTCTGTATCTAAGGCATTTGAAAGGGTGGCTTCTGGCCTGTTAACTATGTACTGTAGATACAAAGACATTTTCCATGGAAAATATAAAAAAGCAGTCATTTAAAGAGGGTGTCATTTTGTGTTAAAACACTTTCTAAATATACACAAGATGCTTCAAACTTCATCGCTCATCTATTTGAGTATGTGTGAGCACAGGTTCAGAAAACTTTCCACATCCCAAAGCACAATTTTCTGCTTTCTGTTGCCAACACCACGCTGTTAACACTTCTCCTCTGACATGGCACCAGATTACATGGCTGATGCCGCACGAGTCAAAAGGCTGCTGGGTAAAAAAAAAACCCCAAAAAAACAAAAAAACAGATTGGTGTTGAAGGGAGAGAAGTAAGAGGTGAGATGTGAGGGTGTGAACACATCGAGCCCACGTGAACAGCTCTCGGTCGTCAGATGTCATGTTATCAGAGCTCCTTATCTGGGTCCCTTCACTATTCTGACTATGCACACTACTGTGCGAGGGTGCCATAGGTGGAGATATGTCCCCGCATTAAAAACATGAAAGAAGCAGACGACGTGAAAAACCACTGTAATGTTAATCATAGATGCAACAATACTTTTCTGTTTCGCCTTTCTGTGTACATTTCCACCATAAACCGATGTTGACAAGGCACAAATTGATGCATAAAAAGTCACCAAAAAAGTATTTTAGGTACATGCAAAAATAATACTAGTTGACCAACGTTTAAAGTGAGCAGACAAAATATAGGTATAGGTACAGGTAGTTAAGTCAAAAACCAGTGTTTAACGGGAAATATTATATGGAT
>JAPQRN010000025.1:18651542-18668126 GCA_037367275.1 Coranthus polyacanthus | reverse complement strand
TATTAAGTGCAGTAGTTGAAAAGTCAGAATGGATATTTGAAATGACTAGTTTTTATTTTACCAGCTGTTTTCAAGTATCTCAACTCTGAGTTGTAGACGTGTCATCACTTTAAACGGAACAGATGTTACGATGATGCAAAATCATCCGGAAGTGGAAGAAATGTCAATGTCCTGCTGCTCACCATCGGGTAAACTAGTGACGATTCCAAACGAGTAGAAGAACACAAGACTTATGCGATGGCCACGTACAGTCACAGTGAAGTACCGTCAGACGTTTGCGTACATTGGGACCACTTTATTGCATCACAGTAAGTTGCTGTTAGGTTCATCCTATCGGTTGGTTAGAAACGCTAATGTCAGGAATACGTAAGAGCAGAATGTATCTACAGGAAAATGGAAAAAAAAAACCCCACATAGAACTGAGCTTCGCGTACACAAGTGATCCTCGAGCAACACTAATGTGCATGGCAGAGAATTGGTAATAAAGTCTTTCTTTTTTTTTTTTCCCCCCACATGTATCTGCTTGCAACACTACAAATGATATATGATGCAAAAAAATAGATACAAAAACTAAAACGAGAGATTAAAACTGTACCAAAATTCCGAGCAAGCTTACGTTGAATTTCAGTCCGTGTTCCTGTAATTGTGCACGACTGACTTTTAAGTGGATACATGGGTCAAAATGACACAACAGGTACAAAAATGTCAGAAGATCTTGCATTGTATTAAAAAAACCCAAAAATGACACCAATTGTAACATGATTCAGAAGGGCAGAAACGTTGCTATTTTTACATCTGCATTTCCTAACCAACGACGTATGCAATAAAATAAATAAACAATAAGTTAAATCAGAAAAAAAAAAAAAAAAAAAAAAGCTAGTAAAAGACTCACACGGTGCGTCTTTGGAGGCACCATCTTTGATTTGATTTAGGTCTTGACAGATCAGAGAAAAAAAAGAGAATTCATAAAAGCCACAACGCGGTTCAAATCCTGGTGTCTGCGTAAAAACACACAGTCCACTGCTGTTCTTTTTGACGTTTGTGCAGTCAGTTTGTTAAGTGAGAAATCGTTAACTAGCAGCGATCTTGTTTTTGTTTTTTTTTTTTGTTTCTTCCCCCCCATGCGGAGGCAGCGGTTTGCTTTACGTCCTTAACCTCAGCAGTGGCTGGATGAAGAATATACGGAGCATAAAACCTGACCTCAGGAATACAAATAAATTAACGCGTGGTCATTTCATTCCTCGTTATCTGATCACAGTGACCTCGGAATCCATCAGCGGGACTGTTTTTATTTTAAGACGACGCCCCATTCATGAGAAAAAAAAAAAGAGTAAAATATACAGTATATTACAAGAGTAAAATAAAGTAAAGGACTGTATATTAAACTAGTAATAATTCCTGCTGACGGGAGATGAAACTTTAACATTTAGCTGTGAAAAGACACAAGAACGTTGAATTTATTGGCTCTCATGGCCATATTCTCCTGTTTGTTTTTTTTTGGATTGATTCTATATTTGTGCATTTATTTTCGCCAGTTTTACTGATTTTGTTTCGATTAAGACTAAGACATCATTCGCACGATTTTATGGTGAGGACGGATCTGTTCATGAGTCAGCGTGTTTCTTGGTTAATATATTTCTATGTTGTTTTAATTGCAGATGTTTACAAATTGATGTCGACGTTTGTTACCTTAGAAGAAGCACATTCACAAAAACAGTAGGTCACCTTAAAAAAAAGAAAGCAGGCTACGTCATCAACAAAGCATTTTTCTTTACAAAACACTGGCTTCTGTTCAAACTACACGAGGCAGCATCTCTACGTTACGGTAAAATGACGTCTGGAGACGTGAAGCTTAAAAAAAAAAAAAAACATGATAAAAACTTGCTTCCACAAAACCCACAAATTGTCCAGTAACAGCTAATTAAGCTAAGACTCGGAGGAGTGATTTAAAGAAGCTGAAGACAGAGTCTAAAGAACGGCTGTTTGTCCTTCATGTAAGACTTCGACACCATGTGATGAGACTCCACGGCCAAACAACGTCGAAAAGTTCAAGTCCTGCTTTTCCCTTTTCCTCCTCTTTCACCTTTTCTTCGACCGGCTCCTCAGCAGAAGACTGGTACGTGTAGCTGGAATACCTGGTGCAGGAATGCTCTGTGCGGTTTCTCAAGAAACAAATTCAAATTAAATGACGTATTTTCAATTCACATTCCCTTTCCATCCATTCAGTCCTCGCAAGAGATGGCTCCTTCATCTTAATGTGCTTGATGTGGTGTGACAGGACCTGTGGAAATGGGAAGGAAGTCTTCCGTTTGTCTTCCAACGCAAGACGGAAAACACGGCCATTGTTGGCACTAGAATTAAGTCCGTCAGCAAACTCAACATATGTGCCAAAATGTTCCTCTGTCCTCCATTGCCCTTAAATTTCTTCTTCTTTTTCTTTTTTTTTTTGGATGGAAACAGTCCTGTGTCCCATCAGTGTCCGGGTTTCGAGGTTAAAGGAATAATCCACGGTGTCCGTGGGGGTCATAGGTCTGTGACTTTGTTCTCTACGGCAGCAGCGATCTGCTGGAGCCTGTAGCCGAGCTGCATCTTCTGCGCCGTGGAGTCTTCTTCGAGGGCTGTGATAATCTGACAAGGAGAAAGGACGAGTGAGAGGACGAGTCTTTTACACATACGATGTACAACACCAGCTACCGTCAGATTAGAAATGGAGTAAGCTAATGTCAGCAAACGACACAGACTCCAACACAGACTCCACGTAAGCACAGCAAATCTTCCATATTTAACCTTTAACACTGCACGTTTTCCACTTCCCTGCTACTTACCTGATCGTAGTATTTGTTGATGTACTTGTACAGCTCGTGCAAAGCCACAAGGCAGTTGACCTCTGCAGCATAATTCTGTTTTTTTTTTTTTTTGGAGAGAACAAATAGATAAGTGAGGAAAAGTTCTATATTCATTTTTAATTTCGAGCTCCACATCTAGCTTGTTAGACGCCTATCCAAATGGAAACTCACAGAAATTATTTGCGTTTAACCTCTGCCTAAAAAAAAAGGGTATGCAACATTACAAGAGGCGGTAACATACACGGGAGAGTTCTGCTAGAGCCGAGTTCATCTCCTGGTCACTGGCGGAGATGGTCTGACGGATGTCTGCGTAGTACCTGGAAAGACAGGTGTGGAGTTACATGTAGAACCAAACAACCAGTCTTTTCTACACGGTCATTCTGTTGAATTTCAACTTGGAATGTTTGTTTGATTAATCTTTAAGAAGAAATATTTAGACAAAGCAATGTGTAAATGATTCAGTGTAAACTGAACAAAGAAAAAAGGCTAATATTTGAAACTGCAATAGGCCTGTTTGAAATATGTTACACTGAGGATAATATTCTATATTTACAGGTTTTAGGAAAGGTTTGAAATCATACAATAACTGGGTAAGATATGCCAAACTGAAACGCATCACCAGACTGACCTCTTCTGGTTTAAAGTTTCATGTCGGCAGCACCTCTGACCTCGTCCGCTACGAGAGTCAGAGCGGTGCTTTTTTTCTATGGAACATCATTTGTGCAAATAACATCTTTCATGTTTAGACAACACTAAAATCTGTGTTAACAGCTATGATTTCTACGCCTCAAGACGTCTCATTTTGGTCTATTAACACAAAATATGTGTCATAGCCGTCGGGTTGTTCCATTCTTGTCTAATAGGGGAGTTAAAAAGGAAGACAGAGATGACTTTTGGCTGAAAGTCACTTCATGGAGACTTCAAAACCCAAAATAATAGGCTGAACTGTTTCTGCAATGCCTGCAATTAACTGTATAATGATGATGCACTGTTGATCCCATTCAGTTTCAAAAAGGTGTGAATTCAATCATTCACTCACCACAGAAACTTTAAAGTCAACTCTTCTAAACTGCCACATATCAACATGCATTTTATGTTGTCTGAACATGAAATCTCCTGTTGAAAACCAGTTCACACCAGTGCAACACGGTTCAACATTGTTTCAACAGCAACGACTCTCTGTGCTTCCATTTCAACTGCCTTTTCAGGGCTTTTTTTGCAGCGTCTTAAAATATTAATTATTATAGTGAGTTACTTACTACAGCTGCATTTCTGGTATTTGCTGATACTGCGAAAACAGAAAAAAAAAAACAAAAAAAAAAACGAGAGGTTCGGAATTTCTGCCATCTATTCCCGGAGCAGCTCTGTTGTTTAGAGGAGCTGGTGTCAGCTCTAATAAGCAGACGCGGAGTATCGACAGAGCATTTAAACAGCTGATAACAGCGCTGCACTTCCTGGCGGCAGGTGAGCTACAGCCCAGAAATGCTGAGAAAGACGCATCCTAAAACCAGGGCCGAGTCTTGGGTGTGAACTGGACTTTTGACGATATTTGCGCTCATGGCGTGTACTGACCGCACTCCCGGAGTATACTTTGACATCACTGCAGACATGTGAGAGTGTACAGCAGTGGACGTCAGCAAAAGCACGATTGTCGACAGTTCACGACACTTGTAATAACGTTCAGTATTCCTGTTGGATTGTCCAAGGTCCAAAAATAGCATGTTTTAGATTTTAGCAGAAATGTATTTGGACACCTAGGATGTATCTTCAGCGTATCAGTGAGGACAAATATTAATTATTTAGCCCTTACAGAAGAACATTGCAAAGTGCTTCACAAAGCAGCGAAACACAAACAGACAAAGACTATTCTGCCGCAGCCATCCCTTCTCATTTAGACGAGACTAATCAGGCTTACGAAACAGGCACATTTATTACGAAAAAAAAAATCGCGTCTAGTGAAGCTCTGATGTATCACCAGTGTAATCTGCGCGGTTTAATGTGCAGCAGACAGCAGTAAGTGTAGCAGTCTGCTTCCAGACCATCCATGCATGGAAGCCTCGCAGGCTCAGTCTACCCTGTGTCTGGCACTGACAGATTGTCCTAGGCCTCAGTCTCCCCCTCCTTCCTCTCCCTCTCTCTCCCTCGCGCTTTTTTTCCTCCTCCAGTGTTTTTTTTACGCCTCGGGTCAGTGGGGCGACTGGCTGCCATATTCTTACCTCTCCACCATCTGTTTGTAGCGAGGGATGTCTCTGGCGTACAGCAACTTGTTGATGGGAGAGTCCTGCGCGAGGGAGACAAATGAAGAAACGCACCGTGAGAAATACTGCTTCGTTGACTTAATTATGCACCAGGAGACAAAAAAAAAACAAACAACTCGAGGGCTCTTTGTGTATCGTTTTATCACTTGCTTTTTAATTACCAGATGAATCCAAATGAACTAACACACGATAAATACACTCACCCACCTCATCCAACACCGTTTCCTGCAAGAACACCCCTTCAACGTCTGCTAGTGTGACTGATCGTAACTGCTGTTTTTTGCTGTATGTTGTGTTTGATCATATTATTGTGCTTTAATGCGTACAATCAGATTTACACAGGACCCATCATTCTATCTGAAGGTGTAGCCACTATAATGGCAGACCGGGACAGTCAGTTCGGTTTTTAAAAACCTTATAATATCCACCAGGTTACAATCAACTCATTGAAGGGTTAGTGGTAGGTTAGGTTAATCTATTCAAGGTACAGTTTCAAACTGAGAACCTACTATTGAGATGTTTGTTGAAAGAAGACTACTTGATCGCTAGGCTCTGGCAAAGTTAGGTAAAAGGTTAGGGTTACATTTGAGCCATGCTTGACCTGATGTAAGCTTGTGTTTTAGCCACATGTTTAGAAGATAGAATACATACATTTTGGCTGCTTACACCTCTTCTGTTATAAGCCTTTGAACCCTAACCCTAACTTAGGGATGGATGGAGGGTAGATGTTTAAAGGTTAATGTAAAACATGGCACTGGTGGGCTTGTGCATGTTTTGTTGTTGCTTGCAAAGCTTTTGATTTGGTGAAGAAGAGGATTTTAGAGCAATGATGTAAGCACAAGGCTATCAAAAACCAGCATCTACGAAAAAAGGTAACACCCGCTTCTTTAGTCTAAGCCACAAACAACGTTTCAATCCCGCTTGGATCTTCATCAGGTCAGAATGGCAACGCTTTTGTGCGATTACTGTAGCGTACCCGTCCCAGTTTATGGTCAGCAATGGTGCAGGAATCCATAAACGTCTGGGCAATGACGGACAGGACCGCGTCCACGTGGTCCGAGGTCTGCACGTCAAAGATGAACTGTGGGTTCTTCAGGATATTGATCCAAAACCGCAGCGGTAAACTAGCATGACAAGAGGAGAGTGAACGCACGAGTTAGACCGCTGAATCACCAGTTAAACACTATGTCGCAGCAGATTCACAGGAAAGTCAGAACAAAACATGCTTCAGTGAACAAACAAAGGATTTAGAAAAATACCGCTTTGATAGAAACATTCATTAAGTCTTGTAAAACATTCTGGAGTCACTTTGGAGATATTCTTCGTTTTAGAAGACGTTAAACTGTGCAATCCACTGTTCTGTGTGAGACTAAGAAACTAATGCAATTTGTTTTTTAAATACACAATGTACCTATCAATCATATACGCAACACAATTCTAAACCATCATGCAGAAGAAATAAATGAAGCATGTTTTACAAGTACAGAAAATGTCACTTACAAAAACAAAAATACATCACATGACCTTTGCCACCGAGTTTGTGTTCGGTTCTGTCACAAATGAGTAATTCACCCTCCACAGCAGCAGGAAAACGCTTTGCAAAATGAAAACGCTCGTGTTTGTTCATCGTGCTTTGTTTTTACAAAACAAAAAGTAGCCGTGTTTCCACAAAGTGTCTTTGAAAACTTTTCAAATTCGCAAAGTCGCAAAAAAGAAAAGCACCTCAATCGAGCGAAAACATTTTCTTGTGAAATTTTGAAAGTTTGTGAACGTTTTTTTCAAATTTTGCCATAAACATTTCCTAATGCGAAACTGCAAAATGTGTATTAAATATGTTTATGTAAACACTTCCAGTGTTTGTTAGGGGATTTATAAAAACCACAGTATGTAGCATTTCCAGATTCAAATATCTAAAAATGACTAGGCCTATATTTACTTGACTTCTTGATTTGGTGAGATCTGCCTGTCGACGTCACATCCCCTTTGTTAAGCTAACGGTAGTTTTTAACGTTTCTTGCAGCAATTTCACTGGAATGAAATCAAGCTATAAGATATTTTATTGAGTTGCCTCTTAATGAAATGCTCTGAGTGAATAAGTTCAGTCGCACACTGTAAATGTTTAGGGCTGTTATTGTCAAAGGTAATAATGAAAGTGGTGGATCTGCAGTGCGCTGCAGTTGACATCATCTGCTTTTGTTTTGATTGAGAGTCGTCTGGTAGCAGTATAGAAGAAGTTTTGGCAGGAGATTAGCTCCATACTCTTTCCCATATGGCGGCCCACCAGAAGTCCGTCTGTGACCCGTCCTGTCGCCCTCGCATCCGGACTTTGCGTAAGCTGCATCTGGCCAGTTACCTGTTGGTTTTCCAGATGTGAATGGTCTCTGGGTCGGTGATGCTGTGCTGCAGAGCCTGCTCATCCAGCAAGTCAAAAAAGTATTTGACAGCCAGAGGCACGGGACGACTGGTGCTGAGGATCGCAGTGAATAAATCATCCACAAACTTCTGCAGCGTGCCCTGACACAGAGCAGAGAGAATGAAGGAAATTAATAAGAGATAAAAGAAAACCAAAGAAAAGACGCTTTAATTAAACACGAGGTATGGAGCTGGACTCGTGTTGGACTCGTGATGGGTACCTTCATGGACAGCAGTCGTGTGAGGTAGATCTCGGGGATGGCCTTGGCTCTTTCCCCGCCTCGCTCCCTCAGACTGCCTCTCCTGTGTTTGGGCAGCTCCGACTCCTCGCTGGCTTTCACCAGATGCCAAAGCCTCACTCCTCCCTCCTCCCCGTCATCCAGCATCGGGGTCTCTGGGGAAGACAAACAGTGGTGTTGGGGGCGGTTTGGTTTTACTCCTCCGCAAAGACAAATTCTCATTAAAACAATCAGAGCAAGAATATACTTGCATTCATGTGCCTTTACAGCTGTTTTGAACAAAGACTCGACTCTCTCAGAGACCGGAACAGAAATATTATAGTTTTGAAATGTTCTTTAATTTTCATTTTTATCTAGTCTTTCAGTTTGGTTTTTATTTGAGTTTAATTTTAGTTTTAGGAGTGTATATGTAGTTTTAGTTTGAGGAATTGACTTGGATTTACTTTTATAGTTTTTCAGGTATTATGAGGAAAGCTTTGAGTTATAGAAGCTGACAAAAGGGACAATGAAAGAAGGCCTAAATTGTTAAAAGGTATCATATTGTGCAAAACCAGAAGCTGAGATAATAAAACAGTTGTGCAGATGCTGAAAACCACAGAAAAGTGATCAGGAATCAGTAAGGAATCTATAAAGAATCACATCAAAAAGCAGAATTGATAAGATTTGATAAACGTATCAATTCCCATCTCTACATCTCATCTTTTGTGTCATTACACAATTTACGGTCAAACAGCGCCCCCCTCTGTATGAGTTAAACATAATTACATCTGAATACAACAGACTAAAGATGGGTGTTTGAATATAACAAAGCAAAAACTATGAGCCTCACTCTCTCCAGGCATGTAATCATGGCTGTCATGGAGGTGATGTTTGGTGTTTCTGGGGACGAGAGCAACGGTGGCTCCGTCAGGAACCTGGAAGACACAGTTACATGTTGAACAACAGTGATAAAGCCTTCAATTTTTTGCCTGTTACGGACTAACTTCACAGTTAAGCTGCTACATCCTGCACAGGCTTCGGTTTGTACATTGTGAACGTTTACGTGACTTGCACCGACCTTGTAGTGTTGTAATGTGTTAAGGCGCTTCCACGAGCCTTGTACAACTGATGTCAGGTCCTCGTCAGAGAGGATCAGGTGACCTGCGACACCTGCACGCCACTCTGGAAAGAAAAAACTATTATGTAACCTCACTCTGCCGTATGCCGGTGCAGAATTTAAAAATAAGTTGGAACATTTTACCGTACAAGTCTCAATTTTTGGCTTCACTGTCTGCAGTTGTACGAGACGATTTAAGCTAAATAAATGTTTTCTGTGCAACTTCTACCAAAGATATCACTGCAACAACTTTCTATGCTTGAATATTTCAGACAAAACAGAGATTAGTCCACTGTTTAATGTTGCTCAGCTGCTCAGTCAGACTAAAGAGTTTGTGAACTACACACTTACCCAGATGTAATGAGTCAATGTGTGGCCTCTGAGAAAAGGACGTTCCCTTCCAGGTTTGTTCCAGAAGTTTCTCCTTCACCTGCGTGATAGTGTCACAGTCCAGGACCTTGGCGGGTACCGTCTGTGTCGTGGCGCCTCCGCCGCCGGCTGCAGCTGGCATCACCACATTTAGGGTCTGGATGGATGTAACCAGAGGACTAGTGATTAGTAGAAATGCTGGAATACGTGCACTTTGTGCAAATGGTTAGTAAACACATCAGTATGCATATAGGTAACAACACATAAAACAACGAAAAGGAAATAAAAGTTGTTGTGAATTATAAGGTCGTTAATCTATATATACACAAGTAACATGATTAATGTGTAATGGTCTTTTCCTTCTGTGTAGCCGTGTGTTCTCACCAGCGTGCGGTACTCCACGTCCTCTCGTAGCAGCCGGTTGTCATTCAGTGTGTACTTGGCTTTTCCTGTCACGGCGTCCACAGGTCCCTTGTCCACCTGGTGCTTTATGGCCCTGAACAGCATGTAGAATGACTCCCCTGCTGATTCCTGGCCAAGTATAAAGATGGAAGGTCAATGATGTCCTAACACGAGTGAATTGGATTTAAGAGTGATTGGATGAGTGTCTGGACCGCTGCTCTCTTACAAAATCGCAGCCACTTTGTCTGTGGAAGTTGCCGTAATGACTGAGTGGATTACATTTGTACTGGCTTCAGTGGAGAGACGTTGTCAAGGTAATGTTCTGAGCCGGGGCGTAACTAATTAGATATAACATTGTTTTGCAGTTCCACAGTGAATGTAATGTGAATCTATTACAATTACTGAGAAAGAAATATGTCATTAAATTACAGTTATGTACAAATCAAAACATTGGTGATTACATCTGAATATATTCTCAATAGAGATTCCTTTACTGCAGTCAGTTTGTTGTTTGTGATCTACATAATTAGTTTTTAGTGGTTGTGCTTTGAAATCAAAATGCTCCAATTCTGATGAACATTACACTGAAGAACTTTTAATAAAAGTTTGACAGTAATCAGTGTCGTGAGTTTAGCACTGCGTGTTTTAAATGTTTTAGGACTTTTCAGCTCAGCCCCTCCTCACCCCCCTCTCAGTCTCAGTATAGGGAATAGGCACAATAAAAGTATCAAGAAATGTTCCTGGCACAGAAATGGTATCATAAATAACCTAAACAAAGGAAGACCCTACCCTCAGAAAGGTGTAAAGACAAATGGACATCCAGTTTGTCAACAGCTTCTCAACCACTGATTCAGTTCTGAAAAAAAAAAAAAGATGACATGTAGCGATTCGTGACAATCGATGCTTTAATCCAGAATTAAATATGACAAATGATAAAGTGACAGACGGCCTCACCTCCTGAGCATCAGCTTGGGGTTCTTGGCCACATACTGCTCCACCAGATCATTAAGAAGGGTCTTCAAGATGTCAGTGAAGTACTCCAGTTTACCGTGCAGAGCTACAGTCAGCAGAGAGGCAACGTAGGCCCGATCCCTGGGGGAAAATGTCCGCTGAACCTCCAGCGTGTGAATAAACTGCAGACACATCGGACATGAGACAACAGCCTTGAGAAAATATACGACACATACCACCTGCAAACCTATTCCAAACATTTTTAAGAGCCTGCTCCTGTCACAGAAAATACATGACTGACCTTGGTCAGAAAAAGTTTACTGTTGAGCAGATTGGATAACTGAACCAGGCCTTGCTCCACAGTTTGCCTCCGACTCTCGGGAACGTCAAGATCTCGTCTCAGTGGCGACTCCTGGTGGCCCGGGAAGAAAATACGCTCGGCATATGCCCGGTAATCCAGGAAGGGAATCCCTGAACCCACCAAATCACTGGACATGTCCATCATCTCTGTCATCAGATCTGAAGGACAGCAGAAAGAACAAAAGAGTAGGAACTTTTTTAATTAATATGCATTTGGGAATTATTTTGCTGTGATGAAGCAGTCTTTGTTTAAAAAAATGTAAGACTGAACTAAAAGTAGCAGTGAAAATATGATTTCATGAACTGAAATAAAAACTAAAAACAAAACCTAAATTTAAAAATAAATAATGAAAATGTCACTCTAAGTGCGTTTAACGTCACGGTGCTTCTGCTAGGAGTTGTCATCATACCTGTGAACTCTTTCTTACAGCGGTCCCTGACGCTGGTCTCCAGGTTCTCCAGCTGGATCTGCACCTTCTTATAGTCCCTCATGGCCTGTTTGCTCTTCCTCCTGACAAACATCATTTCCAGATACTCGGTCAGTGAGTCATTCCATGGCGTTAAGAGTTCAACTGACTGAGCGCTGTGTTTGTGTTTACCTGTATATGAGGACTATGATGAGCACAATGAGGGCCACGATGGAGGCTCCCACCCCGACTCCCACCTGGGCCTCCAGAGGGAACGTGGACTGTGCCTGGCTGTCGTACTGCACTCGGCCCAGGGAGAAGTTCAGATTCCCCATCTTCACCTGGAAAGCACAGTCGCACATTTAATTTGATAAAGAACACAAATGTGGAGCTTTTTAAGATCACGGCCGAGAGGATTTATGGAATTTAAACCTTCCTGTTCTGTTCATTTATTCCTGGGTCAGTTTGATCCAGTGCATGTTCAATCATCCAAAACTTATCAGAAGGCAAAAAAAATCCTAATAAACATCGCGTGTACCTCATCACTAACCCCATTAATAACAACATAATAAATATTGAGTGCGGTGGTGTTATTCACCTCTCACACGTCATGGTTACATCAGGATAATTCACTCGTTTTTCAGAAAATGTTTAAACTCTTTTTTTATTTACACTGGAAAAACCTAGATATAAAATACATTAGTTTTATATTGAATTGTTTTCCTTGGGGTTGCAAATACATTCATTCATTTAAAAGTTGATATCAAGAAGTTTCATAGTGAAAAATACTTAAAGATGTGTGACCAGAGGGAGGTGGTTTGATGAAAGTAGGTTTTACCCTTGAATGGGAATAAAAATACATTCACGGAAAGAGGATAATCTAACTACTAATGTGGAAACCTCATGTAGAATATATAAAAAAGTAAAGTGTGTGAAAGTACAGCAATGAGCTTGAACAAAGCAAAGCACGTTTTCGATTCAGCTTCCCTTCACATTCTGTACTGTTCGCTTATTCTTCCATGTTTCAGTTACTGCACACGTGTATGACTAAGACTAAACGTCTTCTTTTTTTATTAAAATGGTTTCCGTGAAGACAAAAAAGAAGAATAAAAGAGCAAATAGCTATGATTGTGTAATTATCTTAGTCTGTTATAAATAAAGGGGCAGTTCATGTTTTCTTCTTCCTGCTTTTTTATTGTCATGGAATGTGTAAGTACTTTGACTTGAAGGTTCAGAGTGTGTAATATTCACTGACATCTAGCGGTGAACCCTCCCACCCCACCCTCGGCCTACGGCGGCCACAAAAAAAACACAGAAGTCCCTCATGAGAGCCAGTGTTTGTTTTGTCTGTTCTGGGCTTGTTAGTTAAGGTTACATTAACTCTGATCCACACTCAGACGTAGTCGGTGACACTAATGCACCTCAACGCTGGATGTCACCTGATATAAAAAGGACAAAAGAAGACAAGGAAGCCCTCGCTAGATATTAATAGCTCATTCTAAGGACACAAAAACATAATGACTCTCAAATTCATGTGATTATTCACTAATGAAAACATTAGTAATAATTATGAATATTAGATTCCATTTCCACAATTACATCCTGCTAAATCCACCAAAACTGTTTCTGGAAATGATATACTCAAATGAGAGACATATAGTGAATCGGTAACCATGTACTCACTGTGAACTCGGGCAGACTGTCCATGCCGTCCTGTTTCTTGCTGGCTGGCAGCGAGGGCTGCTGGGTCGGTGGTTCGCAGTACAAGTGGTTGTGGGTCAGAGTCTTCACCGAACAAACCCCGTCCCCGATCCGAGCCTCCACCTCGTGCTTGTAGATCGCCATGTCCAGGTTCTCTCCCTAGAAGGAAACACACAGCGTGGGTTCATCTCCAGCATTTACTATTGTTACATCAGATCTAGTTTAATTCCATTTTCAGCCTGGACTCCCTCTTTTCAGACTAGAAACGAGGGAGTCAGTTATGGATACCCACTTCCACGGAGATGATGCTGCCAGGTTTGTGGTGGTACGGTTTGTTGGGGTCATTCTGGTTCAGAGGGTAGAGCTTCGGGTTGGGCTCGTAGCTGAAGGCTTCGTTCCCCACAGAGTTGAAGTCAAAATGGAGGCTGTCGAGAAGGAAATGAACTTTGACCCTGGCCCTCCTGGCCTCTGGACCCACCGCTGGGGTCGGACACAAGATGAGGGAGGAGCTGTTGACTGTGCAGCGAGACTCGTACTGGAGGACAGAGCAACAACACAGTATTAGATACATTACATTAGAAAGGTTTTCTAGTGTTTCTCTGTCGTTATTATTGTTAATGAAAATGAAATGATGAAGTTTTTGTCATTTTGTTTCATACATAAGCCTCGTGGAATCTATAGTCCAGTATTTTGGGTGTTGACAGTTACAGACCAGCAGATGGCAGCACATCACATGTCTTTGTCGTCCAAACCTGACATCGTGGCAACGAAAGTCAGGAGAAAGCACCACAGTCCCATTACTTTGAATACGTATGTATTTGAATATGTAGTAGAGACAAAAGTCATGAGTTTGACACTGGCTCGTCAGATAAATGTTTAAAATCTCATACAGGCCTTTTGGTAATGTGAGGAAATTAGAAAAACCTGGGGAGGACACGGAGAGATGGATCTCTAGAATTTGTAAATGAGAACAAGAACAAGATACCCAACTGGACGGCAAATTATTTCTATAAGAAGTTCATACTGCAAAATTGGGAAAAATAGGACAATAAGCAACTACATTTCAAAAATGAAAACATTAATGAAGTATTATTTGAGTATTGAAAGGACAATGTCAGAGGACAGTAAGACACAGACACAACGTCATAATTTATGAAGCTCTGTAGATTGAGTTGAGTCACCCAGCATCAGAAAATATTAACGGGACGCCATGTTTGATTATTAAGTTGTTGGTGTATGTCTGTGCGTTTTTGTGTATGTCTGTGTGCGTCTGTGATAATGTATGTACAATGTATGTATGTGTCTTGTGTATGTATGCGTGCAGAGGGTGTGATGGAAACTATATATATATGTAAAAATGACTGAAATATGGTCAAATCATGAAATCCGATTCTGAAGAAATGTATGCAACATGTTGAGATATCGTATGTATTGTACTAAGACCCTCACTCATGCAATGTAATCAAAAATAATACTTTGAATGTGACTGTGTCTCAGATAAGAGTCAGTGTCTTGTAGTGGAAGATGATAAAATATGTGGAACATCTCTCTCATAAATCTAAAAGTCCATTTGAAAAGCTCCCACAAGACGACTGCTAACCTAGTTTAACTTGACAAAGTAAGGAGGAACAGGAGGGAGAAGCTCGCTCCGACTCCATATTACATAAAGAAAAAGGCAAAAGGAAAATAAAATATAATAAAGTATTGAAACCTTGGCATGGAGATTCTACTACTTCTGTGCATCCAAAACACTGAAAAAAACAGCCCAACTAGATAGAAGCCAAATATTCATAAACAACCAAATCGTCTTGTATTGAATCCATGTCTAGACAGTTTGAAGTTTGGAATATTATGCAATCCATTGTTTTAGCTTGATACTGGTTAAATCTGGGACATCTTAACGAGACAGATATATTTTCTGTAAATGAGATTACTTTCCTAATGAAAAACATGCTTGTTTTTAAGACTCTTTTCCCAGAAACGAGGCTTTTTTACTTTCTTGAAATTCCTTTTTTGCCACAGAAAACCTAAAACTATTGAAATCTTTTAAAGAAGACAAGAACCATGCGCACAGTGAGTCCGTGTCTACCTGTTTGACCTGACAGAGTGTACCCTCGGGGCAGTCGGCCTCCGGGACGATCCTCCTCCATCTCTTCAGCGGACCCTGGTGGACCCGCGCTCCACTCAGGCTTCCATCGTTCCTCCTGCCTGTGCTCCTTCTCCTCCTGGGAGGAAGAGTATCAGGAGGACTGAGGGTGACCCTTATTTTTGGCTCCTGGACCACATCCAGGTTCTGACCAGAAACTCTGATGATTCTGCCGCCACTGGAGGAGAGTGTAGAAAGGGGAAAGAGATTAAGATATTTTCATCCTTAGTTAAAACTCGTTCTTGCAAAAACAGCAGCATGTCATAAAACCTCATTATTAAACCGGTCTTATACGATTATTCAGAATGGTTTATTCTTTAGGCTGTTGTACCGGTATTCATCGTTTACCTCTTGCCTCTTATAATTAAGAAAGATGAAATTTAATCCTCAGTTTAGTTTCTTCTCTAGACATAGATTCAATGTAATTCTGTTGCACTAAAACTTTAAACTCAATTTCACCTTTGATCCAGTGTCACCTTTAAAAAGACTTAACTTTTAAAAAGTCTGCCTTTTCAGGATTTATTGAGCAAAACAATCAAGTTCCTCGAAATTAAGTTAAAGGGACAGACTCGACCCAAATTCATGATGCCGATTCATTTCTCTCGAGATACAGGTTCAACAGGGAAACAGGACGACTGGACCGGCATCAAACATGAGCACAGCTGAACCAAACAATGCTGCATCGCCTGCTGGCCTTGACATTTTATTTGGCTGTATTCTTCCATTAATTGGGTTTAAAACTTCAGTTTAAACCCGGGTTTACTCATTTTAAATCTAGTTTTGCAAAACTCTGATCAGAACTAATCTAACATTTAATTAATCTTTGTTAATGCGACCCAGTGCAAGTGTTGATACAAAGAAATGCACCTTTATAATACATCAGGGACCACGGACTACTTTAATTGGGTGCCGATTTCTCGATGTGGGATTCTTATAATCACACAAAAATGTATTCATTTGCCCGTCTTGACATAAGTGAAATAGTGGCAATAATACGCTGGATGATGAGCTTAGTTCTTTTGACATGAATTAAATGTTTTTGCAGCCTTCTGTTGGATACAGGGAGAGCTGAGCTGAAAATTAGTAGGTGGTAATTGGCTAATATCTGAGACAACTGAGACATGCTTCCTCTGACAAAGCTACTGTTTCTTCAGTTAAGTTGTATATATGAAGATTATATAGTATTATAACATTTGGATGTCCGAGTATGAGGGGTGGAAGTAACAAAAATCTAACTGATAAAAAAGGAGGTGATGAAAATGCATGTGAATTGAGAAACAGAGAAACGGAGCAGTAAGAATTGGTGTCAAATGAAAACTGGAGTGATCAATTATGAAGTGATTTGATCAATTTAAACCCAATTATAATTACAATTAGAATTTACAGCAAGCAATTTT
>JAPQRN010000025.1:18617344-18637040 GCA_037367275.1 Coranthus polyacanthus | reverse complement strand
GTCAGATTTGGAGCAGTTTTGCAAAGAAGAGTGGGCAAATATTGCCACATCAAGATGTTCCACGCTGATAGACTCCTCCCGAAAAAAACTGAATGCGGTAATAAAAGCCAAAGGTGCTGCAACAAAGTATTAGTTTAAGGGTGTGTATATTTATGCAACCAGGTTATTTTAAGTTTTTTTTTTATTTTTCCCCTTTTAAAGGTTTCAGTTTATTTTTCAATTGTGTTGTACAGGTTATAGGTCACATTAAAAGTGGAAAAAGTTGTGAAATCATTTATCTTGGTGTCATTTTAAACATCACAAAAACCTGGCATTTGAACAGGGGTGTGTAGACTTTTTATATCCACTGTAATCAGTGTTAAGTAATTGAGTGTTTACTCACGGCCTGCGTCCGGAGAGCTGCTGGACCAGGCTACAGTTGTAGAAGGTGAATTCTGTCTCTGCTACCGTCACATTCAGGAAACGCAGCGACAGGGTCACCATCACAAACTCTGCATGAAAACAAACCAGCTGTCAACACGTGGCAAATCACTTTTAACTGAAATCATATATGGATGCATGTTGGAAATAATATGTCACTCACCATCTCCGTGGCCAATGGGGGGCAGGCTGCTCGCGTTGGGGGTGGAGCAGACGACGCCAGTGTTGGTGAGAGAAGCTGGAGATTCTGTGTCCTGAAAGAAGCATGAATAGGCCTCTCTTTCACTTAGACTGGGGAGGCCCTCTACTGACACAGTGATCTGAGGAAAATGGAAAGTGGAAAAGAAAGGAAGACAGCAGAAGTGAGTTGTTCTTGTTAGCTGAAATAGTCAGAGTTTTCCCTATCATTATAAGCTTAAGGTGCTGGACCCAAGACATTTTAGGTACCGCTTAAACCAAATTCGTGTGAAATCACTGCGGAGAGCATCAAAACTAGATGACTTTTCCCAGATGTAATGGATACAGAGGACTTCACATTTTGTGAGGTTTGTGGATGTTTTTATTATCTCTAGCTTTTCCAAATTTTTTGTACACACACATGGTAATAGGAGGACCCCAGCTGTGCACTTAACTCTTCCACAAACGTACGGAAAATACTCAAGCCCAGACAGCACCTAAGCCCTCTGAAAAGCTAAGGATAGGCTTCAAAATGTTAAACCAAATAATAATGCAACACTGCTGCTGTTTGACTCAGCCTTCAAATATTAACAGACACACAGTACACTGTAGTAGCAGATTACTCCCAACTATCCCACTCCCTCCCCTGCATTACATCAGTTTTCTCGCCACGGCTGATGTTGTAGAGACTGAGGTGCTGAATACTGAGGCACTGCTGCGTCTGGTTAAAACTCCACAACCAGTGACCCTGCAGAGATCCTCGCTGGCACTCCCAGCGCTGGCCACACCTGAAATACCACAGAGAAGTTTCGGTTAGCTGAACCAAGGGGAGAGTGGATGCATAACAGCATTGGCATTTGCCCCAAGTGACTCACCTCCCGTCCAGGACACACCATCCACAGTAGGGGTCTTTGGCAGACAAACAGGACTGACAGTCCACGTGATCTCCACATTCTGCCACTGGACGCTTCTCCACCTGAATATGACAAATAACAGAGTCAGTTAGACTTAGATTTCAGTGGTGCGTAGATATGGTGTAAAGGCGTATCGCCGCGGTTGAAAATGAGAACTCAACTTAACGTTTTAGTTTTTAGTTTATAATATAGTATGTACTACAGTTGAGGTTGGAGTTTGCAAATGTTAATAAAGTGTATCTAAATTTTTAACTCTCTGAGAATGTGAAATAAATAAAAGCTGAAATTAAAAAGTAGCTGTGCTAACTGAACTAACCGAACAGATAAATATTGAAATGAAATGTTTGTAATAGTGAAAAACTGAGTTTGAATGCATTCAGCCAAAATGTATTGACTTAAACGTCCTACTTCAATTATAATGAGCAATTATATTGTTTCAAATGTATCATATTTAAGGATAATTATGTACCAGATACATTTTCTCTCTCTCTTTGTCTGTCTATCATAGCAATGGTAAATGACCACTTCTATACTGCAGATAACTAACAAAATATTAATTATTTAACATTTAACATTCGTTTCAACTGTTTAGTTTAGCCATACTCGTAATGTATTAGTTAACATAGATATTGGTAGAAATCTAGCCTGTTGGAAAGACACCTCAAAAATTCGTCAGGTGCTAGTTAGCTTAGCCAAGCTTAGTAAAGCTGTAGCTCACATCTGTTAAGCTAGCCTGACATGTAAACGGCTGGCTCGACAGTTAGCTAGGCGTTAAAAGTTTATTCATGACCGTAAAAGGAGTAGTCTGTCAAAAAATAAAATAAGAAAGAATGAATTTAAATACTAAGAATATGCCTGCCTCCAAAATACGCTTCGCTGTCATCTGTTCATCTATTTATTTATATTATCTATCATCTACTCATCAAAGATAACGGTGCTTGTAATGATATTATGGGTGCTTAATGAAATGTGAGGCTGCAGCTGTACCTTCAGATGAAGGTGCTGTTGAAGTCATTCAGTGTATAGACTAGATGTTTCCCATAACCATTCATCAGCATCTACGGCTACCCACACAGACACTCTGTAGGGAGTGTGCCGACACAATGCAGGCCACTTGTTCTGATCAATACCATTGTTGTGTCTGACCTTACACCTCCTGCTGACTGTTGTACCCATCTCAGTGGGGCTCGTGACCTTTGACCTCTACAGCCAGCTGGCCTCTCTGTTTTCTTTTATGCTCTTTGCCTCTTATTCTTTGAACCTCTTATTCTGTGAGAGAGACACAGCTTGAGGAAGTATGAAAGCTCTGAAAAAAACTCTTGACAAACGATAAATTGTCTGACGATGAATGACAAGCCATGTTCAGTGTCGTGTATGGAGACATCTGGGTGAGTGTCTGAATGGACAAACACTCCAAAAAGGGTATTGCTGTTTATACATCTGTTCACCATATAGCAGATAAAAAAAACCCAAAAAACTGTGAAGGTTTTGGACGGCTAAAGAGTGTGTCTTTATGTTCTTTAGACTTACAGACGTTTTGGTCATGACGTAGATGTGTGCTCCATTGTGGTCCAGTAAAAGGTCGCTGTTAATGGGCGAGTTGGGCTGGATGGTTGTGTTCGCATACACCTCCACCTCACCATCTTGGCCCAGGTATACCTGATGAAACACACCAGAAAAATATGGGTTAGTGTGGACTATTAGGATGTGAAATAAGAAACTGATAGCAATGGATTTATATCCACAGATATTTTTTTTGACAAAAGCAGTGCATTCCTTACGCTGCGGGACTAATACTAAGAGCGGAAAAAATAGGAAATAAGAGGAAAAAAAAAAACTTCTTCAGCTTACAGCCTGAATGCAAATCAAATCACACTTGTGCAGGATTGCAGCAGAAGTGGCCATGAATGTGATTACCACACAGTAAAATCTAATATGAAGGACAGGAAGACACCTCTGGCTTAAGTGATTTCCCAGGCCTTCAAACTCTCATGTTACCTCATGTTAATGAGATTAGAAGAGGTTTTCATGCCTCTTTCCATAAGGCGCTCACTAGATCACTGTGAACAGAATGTAGGATCAGTCGTCCCATTAAGAGGATGCACTCAACTCATAATGGCGGGGAAATAATGCTCTGTAATGCTGGGTAACAATTAGTATGCGCTTTGCAATTTTGCTTGCAACATATAAGAAAGTAGTGAATGGTACTGACTTCTAGAATACATTGAAACGCTAACATTCTGGAAACAAGATCTGTGCTACAGGCCGGATTAAGGTAGTGTCGCACGTAGACAAAGCCGGCGAAAGTGCACACATTCTTTACACGAAAAAGAACTGGAAACACTCTGACGCCTTTTTCCCCGTGGTCCGGTCTGTCTTTCACGCCTGTGTTGTCCTGCTACGTCTTTAACGTCGTTTTGGTCATTTCCATCTTGTTTCATTCTGTTAGGTCTAGTTACAGATTTGTTTTGTCGCTTACGTCTTGTTGAATAAGAACTCAGACTGCACTCATTTACTTCATGTTGATTTAATGCTGCAAGCTTAAATCAAAATAAACGAACCGGACAAAACGAGCACTAAATCACGAAATCAGAGACTACGCACGTTTTCATCTTGTCACAGCTTTTACGTGATTTTCGCCTTTTATGTCATTTTCTTCGTTGCGTTTGATATGCATCCGTTGTTCCATCCGTTTAGGCTGAAACTGGTCTTGATTGTTGTGAAGTTGTGCAATGGTGCAAAATCAAAATGAGTGATAACATCCCTCAAATGCATCAAAACTAAAGTAGCGAGCCTGTTTTCAAAAAGGTAAAGGGTAGAAAGTATGAATATTTGAGTTAAAATGTAGGGAGCAGGTATTGGTTTAAGGATATTAGGGCAGTGACTTACATTCATTTCATGCAGGCCTATCCCAGCCTTAAACTAACCCCAATGAAGGGAACGCCGCAGTCACACAGGCAGTCGTGTATCTGGAAGCTGTGGAATTTGTCCTGCTGTGATACAATAATCCTGTTACAATAGCTTACTTCGGAGTGGAGCTTTGATCTGCTACATAAGAGTACTATGTCTGACTTGACGTCTCATCCCCCCTCACCCCATTCACACACACATTACACACGCACATATACTGCAGAACAATCCTTGTAGACAATAACCTACTCTACAAATTCCTCAGTGCAGAGTTATGTCTGCAATCCTCTTATCTAGACTCTTACATGTAGCAGTGTTATTTATGTAGATGTTGTTCTAAAGACACGGATGCACGGCGGCTTCTGGCTACTGAACCTATTCTGGGCGATACATTCTACCAGAAAAACAAAGCACTTAAAAATTCATCCCTGCTTTAAGGCATTGGCACAAATGCACCAAGTTCTATTCTCCAACAATCACATAGCGCAGTCCACAGAACAAAAAAGCAAATGTATTAGACATGGGATCACAGTGGTATGCTGGCCTGTGTATGTTGGAACGCTGTGAATCCCGGAATGACAGGAATCTTCCAGACTGTAGTCACATAGCGATGGAAGTCTTTTTGGGAATTGGAATTAACTTTGATTTAAAAAAAAAAAAAAAAAAAAAACCCAAGCGGTTGCAAATGTTTTTGCTTTGCCCTTCAACATCCATGCTTTTCATGAAACCTTAACCCTAGCTTAGGGTTAGGCTTATAACAGAAGAAGTGTAAGGCAACAATGCATGTCTTAGACTTCATTTGAAAGGGAACATCTTCTAGTTTCTGAGTTTAAAGATCATGGCTCAAATGTAACCTTAACTCTAATGCCGGAGACCTGGTGGATGTTAGCTGAAGGTTAGCTGGGAAACGACTCATAGACATCTTGAGCAGGAGTAGACAGCAGCAATCACGAGGGCAGGGCTGATTACTGCACTAATGATAGTAATAAGCCTTCAATACTTGGCTGTGCTGAGTGGAAAAAATTGCAACTGTGTAGCAAGGTAATTGCCTAATGGTCTAATTGTTATCCCTGTTGAATTGTCCAGGGTGTCGATGCGATTTCCACTGTGTGCATGCTGAGGCAGACTCCTGATTAAAAGGACATTATAAAGTTGGCACGAGCAGTACTGTTTGCAAGGAGCTACCTTGTGAAGAGTTCCTTTGGAGTCTCCGAGGAAGGCGATGCTGTGTCCGTCTTTGACGCTGACAGCCACGGCAGTGAGACGAGCGGCCGAGGTGCTCCACGCAGCTTTAGCTTCCAGAGGTATGCGGCTCGCCATTGGGCTTGGGGTGTGGTCAGAACCGCAGGGATACGCCTTTAATGTATTCTACAACACATCAACAGGACAGACAGTTTAATCCACTGGTTGACACAATAACAATTTATGGCAAATTTAATTTGTGTATCTTTTTGTCGTTCAACTACTTTGTCATCAGACTAAAATGTCTCAACAGTGATTGGAGAGATGAAATCATGAAATCTACTTATCTTTGGACATATATATGTATTCTGGTAGAGGCCTCATTTACAACGCACAACATAGTGGAGCAATACTTTTATGAACAATGGTGATAAAAGAATAGAAGAAGAATTCACTTTAGCCATTAAATTAGGTACAGATAGTCTTTTTCCCAAGAGGATGCAATTTAATGATTTGTTCTACATTCGATGACTCTTTTCTCTAGTAGCGGTGGGTCAGAATGTCACTTTAGCAGATCCTAACTTGCGTATGAATGGAGTGCATGAATAATTTTACCTCTATTTTAACTTCTAAAAATGATTTCTGTTTGATTGATCAAACTGTAGTCAAACACCTCAGCTTTTAGATTGACAAGTTTACATTTGAGTCTTCTGAACCGTTCCTCTATTCCTTTCTGATATTGCTTCAAAGCTATTGAATCCTCTTAATTCAACATAAGAGGATTGTGCCGTAGATTAAAGTGGACTCAAACTGAGCCAGCCAACTCCCTCGTTCGGTTTCGCAAAACAACCACTCCAAATCCTGCTTTCCGGTTAAGTCTCCAAGTTCAGGCTCCAGATAATTGGCCCTGAAGGAGGAACGAGAATGACACATCTTTGTCTGTCAAAAAATATGACTGCTCACTTGTGATCATCTACAGTGATCTCAAACATCTTTCTCTTCCTCTTTGCTCAATCTATATCTCTACCATCTGTCTGTTTTCTTTCAGAATCTAATTTTTATGTTGCGCCTTTTCATAGTTCTTCCTGTCACTTTCTGTGCCTCAGTCCTTTATGCCCTTGTTTCTGTTTCTCCTCCTCCTTTCTGTCTCTTTCTTCCTCCCTGTCCTCTTATATCAGACAGTTTCAAAGGAAGTCCTATTCTTTCTTGTCAGAGCTCATTAAGCAGCACCACAGCTGATTCAGGGTTAGTTTGGTTTATTGATCCCTAATGATCCCATTAAATGGTTCTGAGGGCTGCCAGGACCTGAGTGGCTGCAGGGCAGCAGAGGGGGTCACCGGAGGGCTGCAGCTGGGCAAAGCTACTCCTGGGGCATCTGGGAGCTCTGGGCTTTTAAACAAGGGCCTCATTACAAGGCTTGGCTGCCTAAAGACCACTTCATTTATTCCAGTTATTCTGCTTCATCTTGCCAATCCAGACATTCCTTGTTACTGGGCTGTGTATTCCTTCTTTTTCGGACCACTGAAACCGACTGAGGCAATATATCTAAAAGGTACATTAAAACAGCAGGAAAGAATTCATAATGGTGTAGTGGGGAGCCCTAATGGACTTACTATGAGGCAAATATCTGTGCTGCAAAAAGAGCACAAATCAAAAAACACCCACTGCATTATGCATTATGCAACTGAGTAGGGGTGGGAATCTCAGAGTAACTCACGATATGATGCTATCACATAATACTTTGCCCACAATATCAATGGTATAACAATACAGCGGTTGTCAGATACTTGATACATTGGAGACAACTATTTACAATACATCATGAAGTCTCCTACTAAGTCCCCTAAAGCTGTCTTTCCCAAACTGTTATTATTATTTTTTTACCGGGCCACCAATTAGCAGAATAGAAAAACCAAACAATGAAATGAACGCGCAAAAGTAAGAATTTAGAATTTCAACTTAACAGTTCTGATCATTTTTACTTTCATAAGTGTATCCTGTGTGTATAAAAATACAATTTTTAGATTAAAACTAAAACATTTGTGACCTTTTTTTTTTCAGATTTACAGTTACGTATTTATTCACTGCATTGTGACGTCGGCTTCAAAGAATTGGACGTCAGAGATGAAACGATGTACAAAAAAATACCAAAAAGTCTTAGCTTAGTGCCTTTTTAAACACACACAGACTGACTGCAACTTCAATGTTCGTGCATGCCATCATTCCATGAGATGGTGACTCTGCTGAGTCAAAGTGGCAGGGGAATTCATTTAGAGCGGCTGCATGTTTTAATAAAAATATCGATATCTGGCACCAGTACAATACGATAGATCATATACTGCTGCTGAGGATACCAGAGATTATTCATGCAACTTTCCTGGCATTTGAGAGTCACTTCTGAGCACGGAATTGACAAAATATATTTACATTCTGTATCTGAAACATTTAACTTCACGCACAGTTTTCATGTGCTCGTTCCTTACCAAGGGTAGGTTGGCACAGCTGGACTTAACCTCGTACTCTATGTAGGCCACCTCTCCTCTTCCCTCCACCTGCCCGTCCTGAGTGTAGCAGAGGTCGCGGGTGGAGTCGATGTGTCTGTCGAGCTCATCCAGAGGGTAAACGCACAGAGCAGAGGCATCCAGCGGACCGCTGTTTGTGGAGCTGATGCGGGTGGAGAAGACTCCCAACAGATTCTCGCCTTCCCTGCCTGCACCTTGTCCCACCTGTTACAACAAAGACGTGGGAAAGTCAAACAAACTGCACTACAGCTAACCTCAGCATAACCTTAATGTAAACTTAGATTTTTTTTTAGTGCAGGATTTGATATTCTTATATTTGTGACATAAACAGTATAATGAAACTTTAATTAATTATATGCTATCTCTATAAGCCTAAAAATAGTTTATTTATACACATACAGTACACTTAATGAAAAACAATGCCGATTGCAGAAATATACAAACAAATTACTGATGATGACAGGTACCAATAGAAGTTAAGCACCTTGAGATGAAGGGGGTGCAACCAGTTGACATCAATTAAAAAGTGCCAGTCAAATCTCAAACAAAAAAATGATTTGGAAATAGTGATGAAATATCACATTTCTGTTAGTTTCATCCAGTTGTTTTTATAGAGGTGAATAGAGACGATTATGCAAGACGATTATGTTAGCTCAAATAATTGCAATAACGCGATTATGCAATAACTGCGACCGGCCTCTACAATAATACCTGGGCTGCCTGGAGCAGATTGTAAGTCCTGGAGGGAGAGGATGGTGACCGGCAGACAAGAGGAACTTCCACATATGAATAGTAGGAGGTGTCATCCAGGCACACTCGGGCAGCGTAGGTTCGATACTCCCTGGATGCTGATTTGATGTCACGCCGGTAAAACAGAAAGTAAACATAGGAGTGCCAAGTGAATGCCGTTACAAAATGATGATCATACTCCGACAGACGGCCGGCTACAGCCAACTTTGCGGTCTCCTCGTAGGAAAACACAGGTTCTGATGAAAGGTGGCGAGTTGAGATGGGCGGGTGGCTGGCCGTATAGCCCCTACCCACATACATGACTGTCCTTTCCCCACCGTGAGGCCTTACCACCAGCCCCACGGTGGATACGATGGGATCATTTGCAGCCACATACTGTGTGTCTACAGGCCTCTCAGTGGAGAACAGAACCTTTTTGATTGAGGCCAGGCTGCGCTTCTGACACGTGCCCTGGTGGACGCTTCCACAGGTGATCAACTGCAACGCATGCGGATCCACCAGCAGTAATTTGTTGTGATTGCTGGTTCTTCTGGCTTGGGGACAGTTGAACTCAGTAACTGGGGGAAGGCAATCTTTGCTGTCGCTCACTGGACCGGTCGTCTCCTCTTGCTCCAGTCGAAGCCCTCCTAATCCATCCAGCTGGAAGAGGTGGTCCCTGGCCCCCACGTACACCGTCCCCACAGAGGGGTCCGGGTGGAGAACCAGGTGCTGGAACGCAGTGTCATTGCGGGAAAAACGAGGATAAGAGCGACCACGGGCAGCGGTGAAAATGATGAGGAGCAAGAGCAGGGTGGAGTTCACAGCCTTTCCATGTAGCATGGCAAACATTCTGAGAGGAAAAACAGAAGAAGTTTAGAGACGCACACTGGCAGATACTAGTTTTCTGTTCATCATTAAAATCAAATAAAGCTTTGAGCTGCAACACGGGTGAACAAAACACAACGTTTAGAGGGCTTAGGTTACGGCAAGAAAATGCACTTACTTCAATTATTTAACTTACAAATCTTACAAATATTTTTTTTCATGCAAACTCAAACTGGCATTCACTTGAACCTTGACAGAATATATTAAAAAGGGATCTCCACCAATTTTACACATGACCAGTTTATGAGTCACGGTTTCACAGCTTCATCACTCTGGTGATATCATAGTGGGGTCATCATGATTTATTTAGCTTGGGCCTGGAGATTACAAATTTCTTTGAAACATGCATTAAAAACAGAAAAGGTGGATGAGAAAGCGGTACGTGTACCCCAGAGGGTACTTAATGAGATTGGTTAAAAGTATAACGTAAATGCATGTGCATTTGTTAAGAAGGGAATATTTGATTACAGACTGATGTCATGCTGATCTTTAGTAAATCTGCAAGAACTAGAAAGCTGATCAGTCGAAACCCATCATGCTGCAGCTGAAAGTACATAAAAACTACCTATCTAACAAGCAAAGAAGTTGAAAACATCTAAATTCAATGTAGAAGTATTTCATACAGCAAGATAAAAGTAACAGGTACATTTTATTTTTAAAACAAGATTGATGTTCAATTCCAGAGTTATCAATTATTACTTATAGCTTGATATTCAGTTCAACACTTATACAGTTTCTAATAGTGTCAAACACTTTTTCCACAATCCTCTTCCACAATCAGTCGACCTCCAGTTTCGATAGCTACTAATCTTGCTAAGCTTTTACATTGCTATATGTGACGTGTCTTTTTGTGTTGGACTCATACCAGGACTGAAAGTCAGGACGTCTTAATAATTAGTAATAGTGATATTAATTTAACTTCTCACCATTTATGTTCTTTTTTAAGCTGAAGACTTCCTCCTCCTTCTCACCTAGATTCATATCCCATTCCTTCCGCTTCTGTCTGTGAAAAAAATAAACAAAACACGCATGATAACTTAAATCTGTACACAAAAGCGAAAGGAACGGCGCAGAGACAGAGAGGCAGAAACGAGATTCAAGATGCCTCGCACAGTGTTTAGAACTTTACCACTGTGCTGAGTGGATTCATTGCAAAATAAACACCAGCAGTCAGAGTATCTATTACTACTGGAGCATTCAAAACAACAAGTCCCATTTCCCATTTCCACAGCCATCACTCAACACCTCGCAGGAGAGTGGTTTATGCACACTGAGAGCCTTACCATTAGAGATAAAAACCCCTTTAAATATTAAAGAGGTTTCCTAGACCTTTCACTGACCTTAGTGGGAAAGGTTACATGGCAATAAATGTTCTGTACATTGTAATTTAAAGCTCTGTACAGAATTCAACAAACACACAAATGATGCATGGGACTGAAACCGAGCACTGGCGAGCATTATCATGCCCCAACACTCTGCATAATGACAGTGAGGGAAAATGCGTATACAAAGCTGCGTGGTGTTCTGCATAAATGCAATATCGTGCACCATTACCTTACATTGTGAATAGGCTCCTAAGACATTAGAAATGCAGTGCCATCTCACCTAACTGTCTACACGCTGGGGCTGCAATCAGGACAAAGCCGAGGGGGAGCAACCTGTGTGTGTTGTGGATGTGTGTGTCTGTATGTAGCCAGGGGCGGGCCATGCAGGAGCAGGTGCATGTGTCTTACTATGTGTCTGGTAAGTGGGTGAGAGTGTCCCCGGCCTGCTCTTTACTTATTCATGAGAAGAATAAGAAGTATAATAAGTAATAACCTCCACGCCTACTGTCAAAGGATTTGAGTAGTGAAGGGGGCTGGTGGGTGGGGGCGAATGTGAAGACGAGTGGCCATTACTGTCTGTTTAACAGGGGTGAAAATTCACACAAGCCTTTGAGACAGGGTAGAAATAGTCTTTATGACGCAAAGAGTTTCTGAAACCGATTTTTTTGGGGCCTTATGTAAGTTAAACCGACTAATGTTAGCAAGCTAACGTTGGTTTAAAAAACAGTAAAAACACAACAGAGCAGCTAGCATTAGAAAAGATGATGAATAAAGTGTCTATCATACAAGCCTTTGAAACAGGGAAGAAATACAAGTCTCAAAGGCTGTGCCTCATGTAGCATTTAGCTAAACCCTGGCTAACGTTAGTAAGCTAACATTAGCTAAGGGTTAGGTTAAGAAACAGTAAAAACACAACAGAGCAGCTAGCATTAGTTTCTTCATTGACTGGGCTTCATGCTACGAGGCACTGCCGTGCTGAAACAGGACCTTTCTTTTTTAACCAAGCTGCTGGAGGCACAATGTTGTCATTACATGCTGCAGCACTCAGACTTCCCTATAATTAAACATATTAAACCTAAAAAAAACAACTGCACACCAATGCTACACAAAAAGTGCATGATCAGGGTTGTCCTCAAACTTTCGGTCATATAATCTATCTCTCTATGTAGTTGCTTTTCGGTTCAGAGGGAAAAGGTAAGAAAAAGCTAAATAAAAAGTTCAGTCTTGAAGTAAAGTCTGCGTCAGGCTATGACAGTGCAGCATTGGCTGTCCAGCGAAGCTGCTCAGTAATGTGTTTTAGTGAACAGTAAAAGGTTGATGCAGTATAAAAACACAAATTCAATGTGTTTTGGGAGAGAAAAAAGTTAAACTAGCGTGTTTTTTAAGCTCAGTACCAATTTATAGCTATACTAAGACCAGAATCTATTATTTTTAAATGGGATTACTTCATGCTTTCAAATTCACATTGACTCAAGTTTGGGTGTTTCATCCTGCAAAGCTCCCCGGCCAATAACTTGTTAACAGAGAGCCTGCCTGGGAACAATTCAAGACAAATTCTCACTGCTACTCTGAGCCGGCGTCCCCACCTGCTCTTTGACCGGCCAAAACACTGCAGTTAACTTATTTATAGCCATACAGCGACCTCATCGCCATGGGAACTTCCTCTTACCAACCGGCAATGATGGCTTCCTACGAGCTACCATGAGATACACAGTGAACGACTGCTGTGTGGTTTGATGTAAAAGAGAAAAGGGGAAGTCCAATTGTGGATGTTTCTCTTGACATCCATGACCTTCTCTGGATCTTTGCGGCGTTTTCACTTCATCACTCAACTAAATTACCAGTTGAGACCGCTCTTCCTATAATCATCCATCTAATTTTCAGTGTGTCTTACAGGAAGTTTTAAGAGCTTTAGTTGCATTCTCAACAAGCTCAATGCTCTTTTATCCATTACATCACGCTTTTCCGCAGACTAAAATGCACCATCTCCTCTTACTTAACAAACACCCCCGCTACCCTTTAGGACAACAGAAGGGAAGTTTCTCTCATGCTGTTTGCCAATAATCTAAAGAGTTCATTAGTTGTGTCTGGTATGCAGTATGTTCAGCCATGGGACGCAGACCAACAACCTATAAATAACCCCTGGTAGACCATTAGACTGTCAACTAAATTTGGGAGGAATATGGTGGTCACAAAACAACTGTGGAATAAATATTCACATAATGGCAGACATAAACATACAGTAAGTGATTCCCCCAGAATTACACTTCTGTCAGGTTGGTCCAGCTACTAAAGGCAGTTGAACCAAAAATGCCACTAGATACTGTATGCACAAGTCCCAACAAGTGTATTTACAGGCCTCTATAAACTTCCCAGAATGTGGCCTGCGTAGTGAACTTGTGCCCTATCCGTTTCTCTTTCTCCCTCTGTCCATGTTTATTAATCACTGAGAGAGTCTGCTGTGCACGTTCATTTCTAAAGCTGCTAATGAGCCGTGACAGCCCACTGAATGTCTAAGACCCGATAAAATATGTGAGGTCAGCAGCCGCGGGACAGTGGGGGACATTGGGCCTGGAGCCATGAAGCGCTGCCTTGCATTGTTATGTTCTGGTGGGTCTGCTGGCGTCTCGCCCCGGGCCCCAGACTCTGCAACACTAGCATCTCTGGATCCTGTCCAGACAGAACAGTAGAGAGCAGCAAGAGTGTCTGTTTGAGATCAGAATGAACATAGTGACCGCACATAAGGCGATCAGTGTGAAGATAACAACGGGCATGAATGTTTGCCGGCAAAGAGCGGCTTGACTTAAAAGCAGGAAGTGACATAAGATTTTTTTTTTTGTTTGATCAGTGGGGGATCATGAGACTGGTGTTGTCGAAAGGGGAGCCTAATGTCAGAAGGATGCAGTGGCTTTTTGCAGGTCATAGTTACTGCTGGCTGTGGTAAGTTTTATTTATTTCAAAACAGAAGGCTCAACTGGCATAGTTTCAGCAGAACCATCATGATTGCTTACTCCATTCGTGACATTCCTCTTTCTATAAATCTACCAATTATTTCCTTGAAACCAAAATTGCTGCCAATTAATTTTCTGATGACCGATCGATTAATCGACCAATCATCGCAGCTTTCTCTCCATTCCATTCATTGTCAGGATGGCTAGTTTAATTTGACTAAACTTAAACTTTAAACAAGGGTCAAAACCTTCCAATCACTACATTCCTACCTAAATAGTGGCACGACTGAGACACTGACTTTGGTAGTTCAAGCTTGGCCAACCAACCACAACGTAAACTAGAAGGGCACTCAGTAGAGCGCATCCTTCAGCCAAGACCACACAATTCTTCAATTCAATCAAACGCCCTATTTTGCAATGTTAGAAAAAGCGGGGGGGGGGGGGGAGATTCCAGTCTCCGCCTAAAGTGAATGGGTTCCTGGTTGACTCATGAAAATCGGTGCAATAGTTTTTTACATAATCCTCCTGATAGACAAACCAACAAAGAGACGTGGAAAATTGCATTACAGCACTGATTGTCATACTGAGCTATTGTTTCATGTGGTAGAGCAGCCGACCATGCTTAGCTACAACAACTGACCTGACTTTTTCCCAGTGAACTCTCTGTTTTGATGGGGCGACATTACCTTAACTGAAGTACACAGTACGAACATGATGCTGTTTTTTTTTGTTTTGCTTTTTTACAGCGTGGCACTCCCAGTCCACATTTATATCCAGTAACTACATCCACATACTATACAGTGTAGTGACCAGTTGTGTGTCCCTACTTAGAACGTTACATCAGTGAGAGTGCTAATATTATGAGAGGCAGATGTACACATGCTTGGCCCTTCTCCATTTCCGTCGCCTTCTTTAGTTCAATGGCCATCTCTCTCTCTTCTCATTTCACACTGAGACACAGAGGGTCTCTCTATCGGTCCCCCCGGTGCGCTGAAGGGGCTCTCTGTGTGCCGCTGGAGGGAATAGTGTCCCTTTCACTGCGCTCCGACCAAGTGGCTGCGATGAACGGACACAGGATAAAAGCCACTTCCCTTGGAAAGAGAGTCCGCACTCACACATGATACGCATCTACAGAAGTGCAACGCAGGTTTTTTTTTTTTTTTTTTAATGTGCACACACCCACGCGCACTCACTCAGCCCGTTTTATGACAGGATCCTTTCACTAAGGAAACAGACGTGCTCTCCCTGGGAAAAGCAGGTGTTAAGCTTAACTGCCTGGTACATCATGGCACGCACGGCCTGAGACTTTTATCTGCTAATCAGTTACTGATGGTTTTTAGTGATCTCTGTGCTTTTAGTGATGATGATTTAGTATTAGATTATCAATAAAGGTCAAAAGGGCTTTTTATGACACCAATACGCCAATGTGAAGAAGATGCATACTATTTTTTTTTAAACATAGTATGAAAATGAATAGAAATGGTTCCTTTTTTAAAAACTAAGACAACAATCTTCAAAATATTAGCTCAACACTGAACCTGAAAATATTACATAATGCCAGATATTTGATAAAAACAAAGGTTATGACGGAGCAAAAAAATCAGATATTTCCAGAAAAATGTCTGAATTTTCTTAATAGAAATTAAGAAATGATGTAGCGTCAAATAACAAAAGAGTTAGCACGTTGGCAACAGCTAGCAATACTGTATTTATCAAATATTTATTGATGAAATGATATGATACCTGCTGACTTTATGGTACGTCACCTCAGACCAATAGTGGCTGTTTGCTATGTTTGGTTCAGTTGGTATTTTGATAGGTCACACAATATGTCAATTTTATCTTACGGTTTTTACTTTATTCTCATAATATTATAACTTCATTCTCATAGCGTTATGATTTTTCAAAATATTCCCTCAGTCTGGCCCTGGTACTCCACAGGACAGCACATATTTGAATATTCTGGATGTTAATTTCCTGTGTTCCATCTATTTTGTCCGAGGGGAGCAGACTGTGTGGCTGGTTACTGTGGGCAGATGACAACAAAGCCTTTGACCTCTTGACCTCGACTAGGCGAGAGAAAGGGGAGCGCTGCCCTGTCATAGAAATATGACAGGCTGGAACTGATGGTGCTGTAACTCTTCAGCGAAACCTTCAACAGGCACAAGGATCAAAGAGCAGCCAGGAGGAGGCAGGGGGTGGACGACGGGGAGAGAGAGAGAGTGGGAGAGGTAGAGAATGAGAATGATTGACAATAGCAGCTGAGTCCCAATTTAACTTTTAAGTGACAGAAAACTGACTGTGGGACCCAAGTGACCCTGAGGTAAAGTAATATATGGCCACTTAATTAACATGTCCGTTACAAATCTAAAAGTGCTTGTTTGAGTATGGGAATTCACGGTCTTCGCAGCCTAGCCTCCCACTGTGAGCCAAAAATAAAATAGGGCTGTATAACAAAATTAAGATAATAATAGTGAGAAACTGTATTTCTGCGAGCGGGTGCAGGTTGTGTCCCTCTACTGCATTTACTGAGAGTGTGTTAAGCGGCCGGTGGTCAGATCCTTAGAGAGGCTCTGCTGACAGAGTTGGACCACAACAGCACGGACGGCAGCCAACAAATTCCGCCACAATTACAGACCTCAGTTTTCGGGCCTCCCGTAGGAGAGTCTGCCAGGCGGCCACAGCGAGGATGACAACGTGAGAAAGAAAGGGAGGAATGGATGACACAGCGAAAAGATAAACTTGTGCGTGTGCAAAATAATGTAGCGGTGCTTACTGTACTACTGACTGCACGTTGAGCTTTAAGCCGTCTTAAGCTTAACATGGATACATGAACTATAATATCTAGTACTGAAGGGTGGCAGTATCCTTAAATAAAAAGGAAGATAAAAGGAGTGGGTGATGATAGTGATTTGGAAACAAATGGGAAATCAGTGCAAAACTAAATATTCCAGAAACCCACTGGAGCACTAACATGAGGGAAGCAAAAAAACAATATATAATCCAAGGAGCAAGGACCAAAGTGAAGCCAGTAGTATTTTAGTAGTAGTATCTTAAAGTGCAATACCACTGAAAACCACAAGATGCTGGCTCCAAAAAGTCCTGGCTCCCATTGACTCACATTGAACTTCTCTCCAAAAACACTACGTTAATCTTTTTTTTCCCCAGGAGTCATTCTGGTCTCATTCATTTTATTTGGACCCTATGATAAGTGTTATGGTGATCCATCTTTAAATTAGTCCTCCGTGAATAAGATTTTGAGTCTGTTACGTCTGCCATGTCGAGTTTTGATTGACAGCTTGCTCACCTATCAGACTTTGTTTATTGAATAAAACCTTATTTCTTGACAGACATCTCAACTGTAGTTGTGGTTACAGTAACAAGACCGTCAAATGATTTTGTGACGCAAATGTTTTAAGTTTACCATTTTACTGCATCAGTAACCTAGTGTTTGGCACCTGGTCATCCATCACCCCTTGTGATGGATTAATTGATTATTTGAGTGTCCTACGCCTACTGGTGGAAAATACTGGTCTCTTTTGTATTCAAGACGGAGTTCCATGATTACCAGACATTTGCACACTGACATTTTTCCCGTTCTGAACCTTCAAGCTTCCATTTTGAAATAATGTTAATTTGACTGTTTTTAGTCTTGAGTGAGGCAGTTTACATTTGTATGCACGTTCCAAACATATAAAAAAAGAAATAATCAAATGTGATGAAGTACAGTACAGTAATCTGAAACCATTTCATGCTATATAGCGCGATATAAAATTACATTTTGGCCATATCGCCACCCTGAATTTGATCAATTAAATCTGCATCTTTAGCTGGTTTAGCATGCAGTCGCTAGCAAGGAAAGACGGTTGAATATTATACTGTATGTATGTTTTAAGTTTAAGTTAGGTTCTTGCGTATCATTTGAGTCTGAGCAAATACTGTATACCAAATAAGAGAAACACCAGTAATGTTAGTTACAAGAAGAGACTTGAAACTTTTTCTTTGTTTGCTAACAGCTGCATGATGAGCTAACTAATGTTACTTAGCATTTTACCCACGAGCAAACAAAGGCTCTCAAATAGATATTGTCCTTTCTTTGGACTTCTCTCTGATATTTCACTATCATTTTTTAAAAATGCTATTATTTCTTTTGGAACAGTCTATCTGATATTTGATTGGTCATTTAGTTACTCTAATGTCATAAAATAATGTAAAAATCCCATCACAACTTCTCAGATATCCTCAGATTAAAATACACGCAACAAATGATTGTTTTGCTGTGTGGGCATGGTCAGTGCAGAACCTCCAAAATTCACAGTATTTCAGTACACAATAAGCAACATCAATGGATTCAGCTGTGAGCTAGCTCTGTTAAATCCATGTCTAATCATCTCACCTCTTAAGTTTTTGGCTTGTGAAAAACAATAGATTCAACACCAGCCCTCAACTTCAAGGATATCTGCTGTAGGACTTTCATATGCACACTGTTTCTGAAGAAGGCAGGCCTCCCAAGTCTAGGCTTACAAATGTAAGATTTCTTATTAATATCATTTTCTGGAAAGGTATACATAAGCAGAGTCACTGACATGTGGATGAGATCCACAAACACTTTGTGTTAATAAATGACAGCACAGGGACAAAAAAAGATGTGAAGGCCAGCTTATTTATTGACTGAAGATGTTTGGGTAGGGCCAATATGTGAAAAATGATTAATAAACTCACAAGATGTTCAACTGTTAGAGCTTTCAAAAGCCATCCTCGTGGGATGCATGCCTTCCTGCTGTCCTCACACGCATTTATATTCCACTCAGAGGCTTCGATTAACTCCCGTAGAGCTAAAATTGACAATTTATTTTCACAATGGATCAGCCAGAAGATTTTCTTCACAGAGTGGCGTATAGATTTCTTTCACAGCAGAAGTTGACCTCTGCAAATGGCTTGTTTTATCAGAGAAACAGCCTATAGCCCGCATGATTATGAAGTTATTATCAAGCTGAGAAAGCCAGCAAGAAATTATGAGAAAGAAACAATAATTATTATTAGAGTAAATCGTTTTCTCTCTCCATCAATTATTTATTCATAAACTAACGGCTGTTATTTTAACATTCTCCTTTTTAAACGGTACAAAACAGTAAACTTTGGATTTATACTTAGAAATCCCAAACTGATAATAACAATGTGGAGCAGTCTTGCCTAGAGCATCAAATGTACCAGGACAACGGCCAAGCTGAGCAGCCGCTCACTGCAATGTATTTCTACTGCAAAAGAAAGAAAGGTTGATTCTCATAACTTTCTCCATTTGAGCTACAAATGAACTGGCTCCGTCATGACTAATAAGATGAACAGACAAAAGCATTTGCATTCTGTCTACAAAAAAGACAAAGCGTGCATAAATAGCTTTTCTGTGGCTAGTTAGGGGTTCTGAATCGAGAGTGGCCATATGCTCCGATGAGGCATCGCGTCATCGAGGACACGTTGGTATGGTCATTGTGTGGCAGAATGCTAAGGAGGTGGCAGTGGGACGTGCATGCGTATTCATTTGTTTGCGGATGGTCTGCATACATTACCACCTACGGCTTGTACAGCCACAACTCCTCTCCAAGTCACACACACACACACACACACACACACGGACGCCTTCTTTCACAGCATTAAATAGCCTGAGAAAGCCCTTTGTCGTC
>JAPQRN010000025.1:18563349-18591427 GCA_037367275.1 Coranthus polyacanthus | reverse complement strand
GTGTGTGTGGGTGTGTGTGTGTGTGGCCCAAAGCAAACATAGAAGTACATGCAAAGGTGATTCTCTGTTAATGAAAAACTGAACTTCTTCACTTTTTTTCAAAGAACGAAATACTTTATGATGTGAGTTTAGAGTGAATCTGATGGCATAGATTTGGACCCAATATCTTCAAGACAGGTTTTCTCAAAGAGGTTATTTTTTGCCCATATTAAAGTACGGTCCAACTCTTTCTGTCAGAGTTTACCGCGAACTGTGAATTTTCAGTGAGCAGAACTTACCTGGTAGTTGTTTGAATTAGCCGTCCATGGCGTTGAGTGAAACGGAGCTTTACATCCACGCTCGCAAGCAATTAGCAGTAGTTGCGTGTTCACATCCAGCGCCTCCTAATAACGACTCTGCGCTGATGGTTTCCCTCAAAAAACCCCAAAGTGCTAATTTCGGGAAAGTTGCCGCTTCTGTCAGTACCAAGCTCCGGCTCCCAAACACCCGTGTGTGTTTGTGTGTATGTGTGCGTGGATATGTGGGTGGGTGTGGGTGGGTGGGTGTTCCCCTCAAAAAACCAGCGCCTGTTGTCCGTCCGTGACGCGCGGCTCAGAAGAGCCAGGTTCCTCCTCGTCTGAACGAGCTCGACGGCAGCTCGTGCAGAGAGACGTTTACGACAAGTCACACGAGGGAAACGCCGGAAACGTGGCAACGCCTCCTTCAAAATAAAACCCGGAAACGCACAGCTAGCTGCCTCCCTTCTCTCAATCTGTTAGTTATAAAATACGACGAAAACGTAGTTTTTCGACGATAATAGATGAAATAGATTCGATGGCACAATTTATTTGTAATAGTATGTGTAGGCTTAGAGGTCGTCGCATTAACAGCACGATGCGTATCACAATACAGTAATTGTTCTGTAAATTAAGTTAAGAAATTGTTTTAAATAACCATATTTCATCACATTTCATTATTTTCTTTTTTTTTTCATTTGGAAGGTTTGTTTGTGTTGCCTTCATGCAACTTCCCTGCCTTTATCGTCATCTATTTTACCTTTGCTATGACGAAGAACACAAAGAAAAAAGTGTAAAAAGTGTGGTTTGCGATATAAATGACAGACCATAATATGAAACAATATACATTTTTTCTACCGTAACAGATACATACATACATACGCACAACCCTAGCTATTATTAACAGAGAAATGTCTAAAAAAAAATAACAATTTAAAAACAAAAAAAAGGGATTCAAGCTAAAAGCTAATATTTTATATAAGATAGTGTATTATCAGGTCAAATAATCTATGACTGAAGGTTATTATCAAACTCATTATTAACTGTATTGTTTTATTGTGAAAATATTACCACGACACGTTGCTCTGTTTTCCGTAAACTTAACACTGAACTTAACACTGTTCATTCATTAAACGTGGTTTTTGCAATGACTCTTTAAGTAAAAACGAACTGAATCGAATCATATTTAATGTACACGCACACTGACATATGTGTACATATCTTTAAAACTCTGACGATGGGCTGTTTTGTTTTTATAATTATAATATTATAAAAAATATAAAACATATAGCAAACAACAGCTGACTTTTGTTGAGATCGTGTGAATCACTAACTCTAAATCCTTTCAGACTTTAAACTGTGTTTAAAAGTTAAAAGTGTCAGGTTCAGAACTCTCCTGTTTGTGTTCATCGTTTAACATAATGGTGTGTGACTGCCCTCTGCTGGTCAAACCGTCTTCTAGCCTCTTGAAGAGGATGACCAGGTGTCCCGCTTTGTGTAGGAGGGACTGCACAGCATCTTCATTATCCCTTGTCCCCACGTCCCACTCATTGAGACACTGTCCCACATGCTCATTTTCAAGTTATTTCAGAGTAAAAGGAAGAAGACATGAGACACCGGCGTAGCAAAAGATTCAGATCATGACATTTTTTAATCTGTTTTGTTCATTATTTTGTTCATTGTTTTTATTGTTTTGTTCACTTTAGTAAATTTTTTTTTTTGTGCTCATTTTGTTCATTTTTTTCTTCATTTTCGTTCATGTTAACAAGTCTTTGAACACCTGAAATGTGAGGCATCAGCAGTTTAAAATGTGTAGGTGAGACTGTAACTCTTTAACCAGGTTTTAAAACCTTCGGTTGTGGCTGCAAACTACCATTAACCTTTGAGCTTAATCATCACACAATTAAAATACTGCACAGTCTGGTGTGTTTTCTACACATTTTCAGTATTGGAAAGTAACTACTCATACTCAAGATTTAAGTACAAATTTGAGGTACTTGTACTTTACTTGAGTATTTCCATTTTATGCTACTTCATGCTTCTACTACTACACTACATCTATATTTTTACTCCAGTACATTTGTCTGACAGCTTTAGTTACTTTTCAGATGAGACTACCCAACAGTATATGAAATAGTTCCAATAAGCTCAGTCTTAAACATCAACAGCAGTAAAATGTAACATACACATGAATGTGGTTTGAATGCAGAACTTTCTTTAGTGGAGTATTGGCACGGTGTGGTATAGCCTTAAGTAAAATGTTCCTCAATGTTTCTTCCACCACTGGACCTTTTACACAATCCGATCAGTAAATTTTCATTAACTGCATGATGATTCATCACCATCCGCAGTGATGCTGCTGTTTTTAACACGTGAAAGACCTCCACGTGGGTCTATTCTCATCAGTATTACCAGGTATAACCTAAAACAGCCTAGTTAGCGTATTAGTAGTGCAATCTGTACACTGCACGGCCAATAACACCAAAAAGTACAATAATTATATAGAATATAACCAATTCAGATTATTATCTCACGTTAACCCGTTTCCCGCCACTATCGAGATAATAAAACATGGATCCTACGTCACCATGTGACGTCTTTCCAGCCAATCAGACTGGAACCTTGACTCACGCGCACGGCTGACCTTTATTTAAATCCTATTTACAAATCAGACAGTTTGGTATTGAATACATTGCCGTATGAGTCGACAACCTGCTATATATATATATTTACCCAGTAAAAGCCTCTTGGTTTTGACTGGGCACACGATAATTTCCCGCAAAACACGCTAATTTTAAGTCTCTGCAAGGTAGGCGTACTTGAACGTGTCATGAGCTGGGTCTAGTAGGTGCCTCCGTCTCAGTTCACCCATACGGAATTGGCTACAGGCTACACTTAAAAAAACACAAAACGAGCTTAAATAAATATATAGTTTGACGTAAACTGGAAGAGATGAAACACGTGTAGGCCTACCAGAGAGCCATATGACTGTGGATGTGAATGACAGTTGACATGAAGCCAGGGGGCAGGCTGCGGACGTACGGAGGCGTTTCCCTTTTCTCCGCCGCTCTTACCTTTATCTCTCACCTGTCAGGTCGAAAACGTCAAAGCTGTAAAAAAAAAACAACACACACACACACACACCGTGTGAGTCAAACCCCGATTGGAAACTGAAACAAAACATTGTCATGGAGTCGCCAGTGAAGGACGCTCCCGTTACACCGGGTTACTACAGAGTGGAGGTCCAGAAAACGACGTGGGATGTCCCGGAGAGATACACGGCGCTGCGGTCCGTCGGATCCGGAGCTTACGGGACAGTCTGGTACGTTTACCCGGGAAAGGACGGAGGACGTCGGATGTAGGCCTACTGCTTGGGTCAGGTCTTCTGTTTGGATGCGTTTTCCATGAAAACGCAAAGTGTTTGGGCATTTTCCTCTAATGATAATATCATACAGCGGCAACAGTGCTTTAATATTCACATCATAAGAAACTGGAAATATAACTTTCTATTAATAGTAGGGGAGACTGGGTAGCCTGGTAACACGTTTTGCTTCATCACCTGTATCTCACTTAATTTTGCAGCTAGAGCTCTCAAACCTTTATACAACCTACCCACATTTGCGAGAATACCACAGACCTCTTGAGTTAATGTCAAATACATAGTGTTCCCTTGTTACTGTCATATTGTGATTATTTTTGACGGATACTGCGACGTGAATCACAAGTTTAGAGGAAATGGTACTTTTTGCATTTCATTTTAACTAAAATATGAGATACGAGTGTTCCCTTACGTCTAAATAATATGATTGGTAGTTCGGGGCATCGCAATATTTTATTTATAATGTTGTGACGTGTTTTATTTTTGTTATAAAATTGCATTGTGCGTGTGTGTCTATGTGTGTCAGCATTCTGTTAAAGTGTTAAAATCAAGAGAGTGTTCTTAGTTGCACCAACCAACCCCAACCCTGCCTGCTCTTGTTTAGATAGCTGTGTGAGCGATGTGGTTTTAAATCAGCAGGGAAGGCATACAGTAGAAAATATTTTGCCTGAGGAACTACAATTTCATCAAGTATAGGTCATATTACTTTTGTGTAAGTACTGAACAAAATATGGCCTTGAGCAGAAAATGTACTTTCTTTCTTCAAAATTAATTTTTTTCTCTATAGAATGTGCATGTTAGTGTCTCCGGTCTTGATATGCACCATGTGAGATCAGGGAGAAAGTGGGTAAACACTGAAATCATCCTATGACTCCTATCTCATCCCACACGGTATCACAACCGTACCCGGTCTCCCCTTATAATATAGAATCGATTTATCGTGGCTTCGAAGATTCAGGGTAAAAAGAAACTCAAATTAAATGTGTATGGAAGAACAGTACTATGAGTGTATAATTACGATCCTCCAAAATACATAGAGGACTACTATAGGAGTATGTTTACTGGTAAATGATAACACACTCAAGTCTGCGATAATGTCGCTATTTCAGCAGATCGTGATGTTTTTCAAAGGGTCAAAAAAGCCTGTGTTGTTCACTGTTACCATTTAACTGCTGTGAATCACAAATGATTTTCTATATAATGTCTAGGTTGTTGTGGGCCTTTAAGTCTGCATTCCTCTCCCCAGACTGTGTTGCATGCAGTCCAAGAGGCCTAGATTACTCTGACATCTGCTAACAGAAGCACTATTGTCCGCCTGAGGCAAGACAGCAAGTCAATGCAGGTCCTCCGATACGACAAGAATCTCAGAGCAACCCGGCCTGCAGGAATCCAAGATGTCTAAGACACTAGGATCTAATGATAGACACAGAGTGACACGACTTACTGACAAGATCTTATTACTGATGCAGTAATATTGGCTCAGCATGAAGACATCAGCCCTTTATTTATAATCCTATATGACATCACATACTGTTTCAAGTAAGCTTGTTTAGATTTTTTTTCTTTTTATTGCACAAAAAAAGAATAGAAAAAGAAGAAAAAAATGCCCCGGCAACCGGCAAATTTACAGGATATGTTTTTTCCTCACAAGTGTAAAACATTAAAACGTTTTTAAAAAAGCTTCACACAGACAGAACTGATCAGTGTGACCATATGAGCACTCTGACCGGTCCCATTGTGTCTTCTGCCCTCAATGTTTTGATTCAGCTCCTCAATTGACCAGAAGACCAAGGAGAAAGTAGCCATCAAGAAGCTCTATCGGCCCTTCCAGTCCCTCATCCACACCAAACGGGCCTACAGGGAACTCAGGCTGCTTCGCCACATACAGCACGAAAATGTAAGAACGTGGTGAAACATGGGCGTGGATGGCACTCTGTTGGTATTAATTAGAGTAAAAAAAAATGAACTGTCTTTTTGTATTTTAGCACTGCCAGAAGTACGCTCACCATTTAGCATCCGTCCGTTTCATGGTGATAGGTGGTTTTATGTGTAGAAAGACACTGAATCTGAGGAACACTCAGAAGACTCTCTGGATGTATTTCACAGGAAACATTTAGTGGATTGAGCTCCTGAGAACAGAGATGAATGAATCCACTTCTGAACATGCTTCCCATCGTACAAACCTTACATAATGCAAATATCACAACTCAGTCATTGGTCCAACTTAGGGGATAGAGTGAGTGTGTCTCTCCATAATTGGTTGAATAGTGTAAATATACCTATAACCTGATTATACGTCAACACAGCGGCTGATGCGTGTATGCGCATTCCTGACAGAGACAGGAGGAGATAGTTTGGGGGAAATATCTGTCTGCCAAGCTTGGTCTGGAGACTTATGTCTCTTAGGTCAGAGGAGAGAGCAGAGTGACCTGTGCTCTAACCTCAAGACAAGAAGAATGGCCTAAATGTTCTCTATCTCATGGAACTCTAAGTGAAAGCTCATGGAACCTAGGGTTAGGGTTATGATATCAGGAGAAGTACAAGGCCAAAATGCATGCTTCTAGTCTCTGTGTTTAACATGACATAAATACATCAGTTCAAACATGGCTCCACTGGGATCCAAACCCTTCAATGCGTCACCAGTAGGAATGGTACCAAAACATCTAAATACCGGTACTGGTGCTAATACCTTGGCTTCGATACTGGTTCCTAAATTATACTTTTTTGAGTACCAATTTTCAACAAAAAGAAAATGACATTATTCATTACTGTACAAATCTTTTGTTTTATTTTTTTTCAGCTCATCTGCATTTTTATACACTCTAAGCAGTTTTGTAACATGAAAAAATAGAACCCCACGGCATAGTTCAAAGGTCCAGTATGGAAGATTTGCGCGTGATTGTGTACTTACGTGAAGGTGTCGGAGATTGTTTCTTGGCGTTAGCTAACTCCATTTCTAAGCTAACGTCTGGCTCCATTGCCCACATCTATAATAACTATGTAATGACTTTGAGTTCTACGTGGAGGACATTGGTCGTCAAAGTGCTCATTCTTCAGCGCCTCTCTCTTCTACTCAACAGTTTAACACCAGCTACCATTAGCTTAGAAATGCAGTCAGCTAACGTCAAACAACGACCAGATTCCAACACAAACGTCACAAAAGCTCATGCAAATCTTAATCTTAGTTTTATGTTTCACCACCCTGACACTCTTTCCCTCAAAGCAGTTTTACAACATAAAAAATGAACCTATTTGGTTGGTGCCAGAAAAGTATTGAAGGTCAGTATAGCCGGTGAGCTGGTGGATGTTCAGAGGTTAAAATGTTTCATTTTGTCCTGTGGCATTAATAAAATGTTCTTTGACGTCATTCTTTAGTGGCTTTTTATTTTCTGATACTGCAAAGTGTCAGTGTGTTATATTAGAACTGTGACGTGAAATCGCCTGCCATTAAAGTGTAATCGTAGTAGGCTAAGATCGAATTAGCTTCTAGTTTTGGTTGTATTAGAGAAAAGTAGATTATGAGAATAAGCAGACATTGTTGCCTGTTCCACCCTCCCTGCCACAATGTGAATGCAGTGTATTGTTGGAGCCCTCATGCTTCATTGTTTTGGCTGAAAACCCAAATACCTCCTGTACATGACATTTATGTAACTGGCTTTTAGCAGGGCAGACTTTGGAAGCTGCTCTTGGATATAAAAGTTTATTAAAACGTACGGTTGTTTTGCCATATTGAGACACATCAGCAAAAAGACTTTTGTGATCAGATTCAGCCCCAGATAGTGAAGTTCAAGGTTCATCAGATGAGCAAATTTCATTTGTTCAAGCTCAATAGCAGAAAATCCATGGAGTCTGAAGTCTGAACACATTACAGGGCTTCATTTAAAAGTGATTTCTGGAAAATGCAGAAACACTGCAATGACTGCAAAGCACAAAAGATGGCGCCTGCAGTTGTCATTTAGAAGTGTGTGATCCATTAAAAGGCGTGTCAGTGTCTGTTGAGAAACGAACATATGTAACAACAGTAACAACTACAGCTTATTTACACTGTTTTTTTTTTTCTTTTCTTTAAAGGTGATCTGCCTCCTTGACGTCTTCACACCCGACTCCTCGCTGGAAAAATTCCAAACCTTGTGCGTTGGGAGTCAGGAACCACATTCTTCTGCTAACTGTAACAACTTGTCGAGACCCTGTTTCTGTGTATGTGTGTGCATGTGTGAGCTTGCGCGAAGAGTTCAAGTCAGGATGTGCAAGTGCAGGCTTTTTCTTGTTTGTTTTCAGTCGGTTTGTGCAGTTGTATGTCCTCACCATGGCAATGAGCTCTTTAATGAGCTGCTGTTGTCATGTACAGCAATAACGCCTACTTTATGTCCCATAAGTATTTTTTTATTTTTATTTTGGCTTTATAGTTTCCTTCTGTCCCGTTTGATGTTCACTTTTCTTACTTCTCCTCTTCTTCTTTCTAGTTACATGGTAATGCCCTTTGTAGCTCAGGATCTGGGCCACATTATGAAGAGGCGGAGATTAACTGACCGTATTATCATATACCTGTTTTACCAGCTCCTGAGAGGACTCAAGGTGAGTGTGTATTATCTATTTATCATTACCTTTGCCAGGGAAGTTATGTGATCACTACCATCCATCTGTCTGCTAGCAGAGTTACGCAAAAACTACCAATTTTAATATAACTAGGTAGAAGGATAGAGCATGGACCAAGGATGAACTTGGCTTAATTTAGGGCTGCAACTAACGATTATTTTCTCCATTAATCAATGAACTATTTGGTCCATAACATGTCAGAAAATTGTTCCCAACGTCCAAGATGCCATCCTCAAATGTCTTGTTTGGCCCAAATATATTTTCAGTTTTCTGTCACAGAGGAGGAAGGAAAACACAAAATATTAACATTTAAGAAACTGCGATCAAAGAATTTAGAGTTTTTTTCTTAAAAAATTACTTAAACAGATTATCAGTTATCAAAATATTTACTTAATCGTCGTAGATTTTTGCAGACAGTATTGCGTTTGTGAATATACGTTTATCTGTCTGATAGACGTAGGTGGTAAAGTAGTCCTTTGACATCCTGAAATGTAATGGTTTTAGTGTACTGTGAGCATTTTATTAGCATTTAAGCTCTGATTTGTTTGATTTTATTAACTGTTACGCTTCAAAGTTCTAAGTGAGCCTTGGCCTCTCCGGTGAAAAACAATTCCAGCCTCCGTGCTTTTTATGGATGTGCTTCAAAATGGAAGGGGTTCGTCCTTTGACCACGCCCTACCCTTCCAAAAACTTTCACGAACAGTCGGTGCAGTACTTTTCACGTAATCCTCCTGTAGTGATCACACGACCTCCTATAACCATAAACCATTAAATATTGCATTTACACACTGTTTAATGTGGATGTTTGGCTGCTGTACTTGTATTTATACCTTTCCACTCTGTGCTAGTCAATGCGTACCAAAAGGTGCTCTCAGGACAAACAGAAAAAGAAAGCATGTTTCAGAATACCTCTCAGTAAATGCCCTTTTGTTTTAAATTCAGCTTCACACCTCTTTGACCCCCAGATGTTTTTTTTCCACTCCTTATCTGCATATTTGTCCCATAAACACACCTCTGTGCTGTACCATTTGCTCGGAGGGCTGGAAAATACACAAAACACTGGCCTCACAGTCGGCTGCGGGTGGTGACTGCGTAGTGCTGTGTTTTTTTTTTAAACCATTGAGTGCACACTAATCTCTCTTTCCATCTTCGCAGTATATTCACTCTGCAGGGATCATTCATCGGGTTAGTATTTAAACATGTTATCATACGCTACTTAGTGCATGCAGTTCTACTTTATTTGTACACTGGACATTTTGTATCTATTCAACATGCGACATTTAGAAAACTTTCATTTCATTTCGTCTCAGGATCTGAAGCCTGGTAATCTTGCCGTGAATGAGAACTGTGAATTAAAGGTACGTTTAAAAAAAAACAAAAACATTCATATGAGCATTACGAGTGACAAAATAATGATGTATTATATCTCCCTTTGATCCAACAATGTAAAGAGCAGAAAACTCTAATGCTCGATAATAAAAAGCTGTAACTACCGTCAGATCTTGGACTTTGGCCTGGCGAGACAGACCGAGAGTGAAATGACGGGTTATGTGGTGACACGCTGGTACAGAGCACCCGAGGTCATATTCAACTGGATGCACTACAGTCAGACAGGTAATAAATAATACGGCCTGCCTTTAATCCAAAGCCGTCCATAATATTCCCTTTTTTATCACTAATGTGGCCTCTCTGTACCCCCTCTGTCACAGTGGACGTCTGGTCAGCCGCCTGCATCCTGGCTGAGATGATTACAGGCCATGTTCTTTTCCCAGGACATGACAGTATCCTCACACATTCATCTGTATTGTAATAAACTGTGAGGGTGCATTCACAGTAGCCCGGAACTAATTTCTCATCTCTATTATTGCTTTTCATGCATCAGTTTGAAATGGAGAGGAAGAAAAGCAAAAGATGAAAAGAAAAGCTGAAGTGCAACCTATTCCAGTTTCTAAAAATACCTTCAACGCTTGTGATGAGGAGCTGTGTTATTCACAAAGGTTCTTAGTACAAAGAGTTGCTCCTGGTGATAAAATTAGAGGCAGACTGAAAGCCTGGTATGATATCAGTAATAAGCAATAATTGATTTACTTTGTAAGTAGACATGTTTTCAAACATTTCATAGGCTGCTTATAAAGTATGGCTTAATAAATAATGTAATATACTGTATTGAATAATATATTCGACAGAGATGTGCATTCATAAAACCGTGTTCATAATTGCACCATGCATTCTGAGAGGAGTCTCAGGATGTTTATAATTCTGGCCCCAGATCTGCCGTATGTGATGTAAGACAAATAATGATCCATTTTATTCGTTATTATTTGCACAATTGATTGATTAATCTTTTCCCACAACCACAGATATGTTCAAATGTTTTTTTTTTATTTAACAAGGAATCCAAAACCCAATGAATGTACTTCTAATATAACAAAGAAAATCCTTGGTTCCTCAGACTCGAGTAGCTGCAGTCTGCAAACCTGTTTGCATCTTTTTAATATATTCTGTGTTTTGTGTTGTGAGCCTTCTTTAACAAGCTTGTTCAGGTATCGATCAGCTGAAGAAGATCCTCCGCCTGACGGGAACACCCGACAAATCCCTGGTTCAGAAGATGCAGAGTAAAGATGTAAGTTTTGACTTTTCTGCTCGTCCTGTTATTCTAGCTAACGCCCCCATCTTATCATCATTATCGTATTTACTGTTAAACTTGTAAATGCTTTCAATTGTTTTGCACTCGTATACTTGTTACACATTCATTCTGGCTTAGGAATAGAGTGTAACCTGCATTTTCTGTTTTCTCAGGCTCAGTCATATGTGCAGGGCCTCCCTCCACAAAAGAAGAAAAACTTCAAAGAGGTGTTTCCGGACATGGATAAAAATGGTGCATTTAATTACTTCCTTTTGTCAACTTAAACTAAAATGAACATCTTTCTTTTACCCTATGACTCAAGATCAGTGGTTCCCAAACTTTTTAAAGGTTCTGTAAAGTTTCTGGAAGATGTGCACATTGTTGCGGCTGTAGGGGAGCACTGAAGAACTCCACAGTGAGGAAGGATTGTTGCGTAAAATCCAACCCGAGTTGTCTGCATAGTGATCACTGTATTATGGCTTTTATCATGGATGTAGGCAACATAGCCAGATGTTAGCATAGTAATGGAGTTAGACAGACCCCAACAAAAACATTACCTTCAGGTCACGAGCATGTGCAAATCTTCCACATTGAACCTTTAAATAGTTTCATTTACATTACATTATATACATTATTTGTCCGTGTTGCTACGTAGGATTAGCTGGCATATTAACTCAAGTCAGTGCTTCAAACTGTAATTGGAATTTGTATGAAAATGGATCTGATGACTCAATTTTTTGCAAAACAAAACAAAGAAAAAAATCTGTTTTGGTGTCTCCAGCTGTGGATCTGCTGGAGGGCATGCTGCTGCTGGACCCAGAGACCAGGCTAACAGCCAAGCAGGGACTGTCACACCCATTCCTGGCTGAGTATCACGACCCAGAGAGCGAACCAGACTCCGAGCCCTATGACGACTCCTTCGAGAGCCTGGAGCTTGCCGTCGGGGAGTGGAAGAGTAAGTACAGCTAAGTTCAAGGAGTTCAAGTTCAAGTTCTAAAAGGAATTGCATATCTTCATATTTTCAAGTAGGCTCTATCCTGATAAATCGACCACAGTTTTAAAATTTCAAAAAGTAGATTGTCACCTGAAAGTGTCTTAGTCTCCAAACCAGCACTAGCCCTGACCCTGAAGTAGCACCCGGTTCATGCAGGTGAAAAAGGGATAATCCGCTTATAGTGATCACGATTATAGTGATCAACAGCTTATATGGATCAAAAAGCCTGGGATAGAATCATTCCGATACAAATGCTGTTTAAATAATTTGTTTATAGTGATCAAATAGTCCATTCATAGTGTTCATTTTGGGTCTTTTCATACGTGAAATTGATGCTACCTGGACTTAAGCCGCGCTCACAGCTCTTTAAGTGGATCAACAACACGTGGTCGCGTGAAGCCCCCGTGATGCAGGAGTCGTCCACAAGCCTGACAGACGACAGAGTTGGAGTTTCCACAGGGTTTTTGTGTTTAAGATACTGCACTGGGAAGCTGCAGAAGGAAACAGTCTAAGCTAATGCTGCATTCATGTCACATCCTTTAAACCATAACCACGAGCCGCTACGAGGGAAAACCCACGTTATTCAGAGTCAGAGATAACAGGTATTTCACACAGTTACAGCAACATACATGTGTAATGTAACAGGTAGAGTATCTATCTACATCTGTCTGTATTTACCAACAGCTTAATGTGTATAAACCCCACTATCACATAAAAACAAGTCTTAAACCTACAGACACATGACAAATTAACAGTCCGTTTATAATGATCATCCGCTTATAGTGACAGACGTGATCACTAGAAGCGGTTTCCACTGTATATGTTGAGTGTGAAGTTGTGAGTTTCATTGTGTGAAGCATTGCAATATAAAGCCAGGCCCTAAAACTCAATATAAATGTGATACTAATATTTGGTGACAAAATAATAGAACTAAGCTGTAAATCCATACTTCTGTATGGATTAATGTTTGACATGTGTGACATTTCTTTCTCTGTCTCTTCAAATCAGGTCTTATCCACATGGAGATCATGACCTTCGACCCCGACAACCCCAGGAAGACCGCCATGTAGGACACTGTGATGTGCTGCACCTGTTAGTGTTTGGTTTTAATACATACACATATTTTAAAGGTCAACAGTCTTTTTCAAGCTCATAAAATTGGTGGTCAGCAAAAAAAAAGCAGAAAGCAGAATGACTACATTTATGTAGACTACCACAACTTCCACTACGTTTAAGGGACAGTCGGTCTGTATTCAAACATACAGAACCACAAAATTACAAAATGCTGCTGTCTCTCATTTTATATAATAGCAAAATAATCTTAAACTAATTACATCAGGGCTTTTTAACAGCCCAAAATGACAGTTTCTGTCCGCTTCATATTGAATTTGATGAGACTTGGTTATAAAAAAGATTTTGAGCATCCACATTTCCTCATATGAAAACCATGAGTCAAGCTGGGGGTCTGATAATGTCTGGAGGTGGGGTCGACGCAAATGAATAAAGGCCATGAGCATGTCAGTTCAGCACAATGTACACTTTTAATAAATCCAACTGTGTAATCATACTATTTTCAGCATGACTCATTTAAAGTGTTATTGTCCATTTTCAGTGACTGCGAGTGAAATCCTGTCAATACTTAAGCCAAACTGTACTTTGTAGTAACTTACAGGCGCCACAAGATGGCAACGTTTTCACAGTGGTGTGCAGTAATATCAGCAGCGCAAATGGAAGCAGATCAAAATGAGGCTTTGTACCAAAATATGGCCAAGTAAAGGCAAACTACTACAAGCCTGATTCAAATAAAGACCTGGTACCTTCTACTTTAGAGGTAAATAAAGGCGTAAAGGTCAGTGTTTGAGGGAATACAGTAATGGCAGTCCATGTTCATAACACATAAAGACACATTACATCTGAATGGATACCCAGCCGTAAAACACGGTTACATACCAGTCTATGTTGTTAAAGTTTCCTACCGTTTTATATAAATAGGTCTTAAAGGGAGTTCACGTTCTATTTGGGCATTTTAATCTCATGTGGCAGAAGGATCGGTTCAGTGCTTTTCTTCATACAGGGTTTTAATGAGGCTCTAATAAGGTCACGTTATTTTGCAGTTATTATCTTTAACATCCATTAAACACCAAACAATGTGGAAATAAAGACAACCTCAACGAGCACAGGGGTTCATTTAAATCTGCATATGCGCACAAGAGGCCGCGTTTTAGTCGAACCATTAAGATTATTACCAGTAACTGTGTTGTTTTCGAGATCAAGGATATTTCCGACTTTCTTAATAATTTTAAATTCATTTAGTTCGTGTTACATTACTGTGGGCACATCACATCACTCTGGCTTGTGACAAAAAAAGGTACATTTGATGTAATTTTACACTACAAGGATAGTGCTGTATGTTCTATTTTGTATGTTGTTGTTTAACATCCATGATGTGTAAAAGGTGCGTGGAGGTGCGTTTTATCAGAAATCCCCGTTTTCATCCTGATTGTTGCGCTGCACTCGCAGACAACTGCTTTGAAATCAAATATTTTTCAAATGAATCCTACTGTAATTAATGAAACTGAATGGGCTCAGAGGGATGTGAACCTTTGACGGTTTAATTGTACAAACTAATGGTGACAGATGCAGTTACTTATGGCTGCGTGCAGTCACTAGAGGGCAGCATCGCGTCATCACATAACGAGGAGGAGCAGATCGGACGATGGTGTTGTAGTTGTTTGGAAAAAGGTAATAACTACCTTAACCCTCATCTGACCAACACGTTTAACATACAAGGATCACCTGGAGTCCTTGTGAGAAACATACACCGTGGTAAATGGTTACTTATTTCTCCTCAAAACATTATTACATCATTAGTTATTTAACTGTCGTCTGAAAATAAGCATTTAAGAACACTTGTAGTTATTTTGCATATTGTGTAAAACAAATATATACTTTTGTTCAATGCAAATTGCAGCTTTTATCCCAAGTACAATCTGCATCAGCACTTATGGTTTTTCACAACACATTTTCTGAACCCTCCTGCCCATTTCTCAGGACTGTAAACCCAAAACTCTTTTCTCAAACTGCAGTCACAAAACCTCTGATTCATTTTGCAAAATCAAAATAGTTTTGCCTGTGCTCAAAACTGAACTTTGTTGTCAGAACTTGCGCTCAGTGGTCAAAGTAGAAATCCTACTGCGCAGTCATTAAACACTACACCTAAAAGAATAAAACACGGTGTTCAGGGCATGTGGCTCATGGAGAAAATGTTATTGGTCGCATTAGAGTATATCACATACATTCTCCACATGTAAAGAAAAAAAAGATTTCACAACTCAGTGAATTGAGCATTTACTCTGCATTCAAACATAAACTATAGTAAAGAAAAGAAAAAAGTCGACAGCCTACAGTGAATTGTAAAGGGTAGAAAAATCAAAAGACACACAACTGATCACACAGTCATGTCAAGCATCTCTTCTTTGGGCTGGGTCGGGCCACAGCACTTCATCAGCATCACATGCTATGTTTGCCCTAGCCAGACAACGAGGGAATAAACCCCTAGTGTGCCGTATCCAGCCCTGACACATCTCCTCGCCAATGTCACCACGGGCTAGTTCCATGGCCTCCAGAAGATGAACCCTGGTGTAGGGCTGTCTGTCGTACACCTTCCATCTCCAAGTGGAGAAAAACTCCTCTGCGGCATTTAGGAAAGGCGGAGTACGGTGGCAAGTAAATATTGATGAAATTCTGATTTATATTGAACCATTGTCTCACTTGAACGGCATGATAAAAACTAACATTGTCCCAAATTCTAACATAAACAGGCCGTTCATTGACATACACATGCTGTTCGGTTGTAGAAAACTCATCTCTAAGACCACCGAGAAAGGTGAGAAGGTGCTGGGTGTTGTATGGCCCCAGAGTGGCATGATGGTGAAGAACACCCCGGTTGCTTATAGCCGCACACAGTGTCATATTACCACCACGTTGACCAGGGACTTCAACAATGGTCCGCTGGCCAATTATGTTCCTTCCACTCCTTCCTCTTCATCTTCCTCGTCCTCTTTCTTGCCCCCCTCCTCTTCCTCCTCTTACACGCACACGTCCTCTGTGTCTCGGATTTTGTCTCTCCATTGTTGACCAACCTGCTTGCACTCAGAACTGGCTTATACAGGTTGTCACATCGTGAGAACAATTCAGCAATTCAGAAAAAGTGTATAAGCCTATCAGTCATTTCAGATAAACTTTATTTGTGTTATGTTTGTGTATATTTACATGGTAAAACCAACCAGTGTCATTTTGGCCCCTGTGCAAAATAATCAAAATGTTATTTTCTTTGACTACAAATGTAAATTGGTCTCAGTGTGACCCCCCTGTCAAAGTAAAGCTTGAATATATGGAATTAAAATTCAGGTTTTTTAAACATACATACATACAAAACATTTCAACTTTGTAGCCAGGACGGTTGCTTATTCAAAACCACTTAAACATGTCATTTGTAGCCAGGACCATCTCTTTTTAATAACATCATGTTTACTCTTACTACTGGAGGTAAGTCTACTTCCAGCAATAACCTTAAAATGTGCACTTCTGAGCTCTTTCAGCGAGATTTTCCACTTTTAATCATTAGTCGAGTTTTCATAACTTAGTGTCTGTCTCTTCTCTCTCTTTTGTCTTTAATTTAAGTGGTTTTCGGAGAGACTAGATATCAAGTCAAAGTCAGAAGTCTAAGGGATTTCCCATCAGTACTTCCTACCACTGTGCCAAAACATAACACCATAGACACTTTCTACTTTAAAATTTAGCAGACATGCAAGTATTTTCCATTCCGTCTGAGCAACCGAAAAAAAGGTCCTTTTTTTAACACCCGGCAAGGTCAAGTGTTATCAGGACGTACCGAGCCACGTCTTTTGATGTCGTTTAACCAGATCCTGTTCGTGACGCCATAATTGTAGTGAATTGACTCAGGCTCAGATGAAATAAAAGAATAAGTGTAAGTCCGGAGGTGTTCAGTTCAATCTTCCTTTATTGAAGCATCACACATCAGAAACATCTCTGCAGAGGACAAGAGCATCCGCCAGTTTCATAAAGACTGATGTATGGGTTGGTGAGTTATTCTTCTCCCACACACACATAGAAAACTGCCATCTGGGTTCAATCCAGGTCACGGCAGGGCCTTTCTGTATGACGTTTCATGTTCTCTGTGCGTTGGGTCAGGTTTCCCCTGCCATTGACAACATGTATATTAGGTTCATTCTCCCATTAGTGCCTTTGATCTGAAGTTGGTGTCTGCACGCTGCACAGTGGCTGGTAAACGCACACAAGACATTTCTTTATCAGCAACAAGGATAACTTACTGTAAGTGTGTAAACTATTTCTACACCATATTCAATTTCCTGTTAAAAACCACACCCTGCACGTCACACTCCAGTCCTTGTGAACAATTTTATCGTAGCTCTCTGCATGGGCATGTTGGCATGTTTTGGCAGACTTCAGACCACAGTTTGGTGCTGTTTTCCCTCATGAGTCATAGCTGTGGGTATACCTCCCACTACAACCAGAACACTTGCCAGGGTTTTATGGCAGCAGCCAACTTTACTTTTCCTCTGCAACTTCAGTATTTAGTATTAACCCATCAGTGTGTGGGACTCATGAATTTTCAGTGTCATGTTGGACATTATGGACAAAAGTGCACTGCACGGTCCCAGTAAACATCCAACCCTCTGTATGTTTTGATTAGATTTTGTTAATTTACTAAATGTATTTTATTTTTTCTTTAAAGAATTTAGTGGCGTAGAGAAAGGCTGGGGGCCTTAGAGGTCTTTAACAAATGTAGCTGTTGGTAAAGTGTACAAAGAGCTGCTGGTGACACTTTTTACCACCATTTTGCAGAGATCTGCTTAAATAAATTTAAGCTTTGAGCAAATGAACGGTGCAGCTTATACAGCGTGTTTTATGTTTGTTTATAGCATTCTTGTGTCAGCATTTTTGCCTGAGGGAAGCTCTTAAAGAAATCCACTTCTTTCAGATTGCCAAAGCTTTTGCTGAAGTGAGTGATGATGGATGGTCTGCATACGAAGGAAGATTTTATCTGTCAAGTGTCACATCGAGCCGATCTTTCCCAGGTCTTTATGCTTTGACTATTCAAACAGTCAATGCAAAACTTTCTGTAAAAGTTCAGCTCAGTCTCAAAATGTAAGTGTACAATATCAGATTACCTGATACTATCTACAGTGTCAGGTAAATTATATGTTTAGAATAAAACATATGAGCATTGTATACTATTTAGTTACAGTTACAATTAAAATCAGAATACAGTTAAATTCTTAAAGTGGTTTCTTTTTGTTAGTCTCCATTATTCACTCTGAAATTGAAAAGGCGTCACTAATTCCCTATACACAGAGGACGGAGCAGTTGCATGCTCATGTATTGTTCATCCGTTTCATGCCGTGGGAAAACAGAAAAGGCTAAAAAAACTGCCTTTTTATTTGAAGATGATTCAGAAACTAGGTGAAAACAAAATGTTCCACCACGGGCCTGTACATTCATGGGGTTTTATTTTCAGCTTTGTTTTCAGTTTTTCTGCCATTTTTTTCCTGTATTTTGTGTTACACATTACATTTAAGGGCAAGTGTCCATTAGTCAGTAGTGAAGTCCATTTTGAAAGGAAACATCTGATTATCTAGTGTTGTGCTTATTGATTGAGTTGCAATCAGACAATAAAATATGAATTGCCCTTCAATAAGTCATGCTTTTTAGTGAATCTAATCAAAAGGTAACTTAGTCACTTATATGCTGCACATAGTAAAATTAGTAATTTATAAAATTGACCGATAGACTTTTAGGTAAACCAAGTTTTAAAATTACAATACACCAATGAGAATTCAATGAGAAGACACACAATGTAGAGGAGAAATATGACTCAGATTTATTTCAGACGTTTCGGGTGGTACACATTCTCTTACAATAAATCTGGTTGTCCCAGTCAGCCTTATCCATTTTTTATATGCAGGATGAAAAATTGGAGATAAAGCGAGATCTTAACACCATTTGTAAACTGAAGTGGAGAGCTCATTTTCTCGCAAAATAGGAGAAGAGGATCCCAAAACTCAAGGAAAAAGTGTTACATGTGGCTGCTTTTGAGGATGTCTAAACACACGACAGAAGAGACGTTGCGGAAGAGAGGAGGACTTATGACCCTATATGGGTGCATGTCACATTTGACTATGGAGTTTCAAGGTCAAATGCAAAAATCTAGAAATCTAGACGTCCTTCCGTGCAGATGTTAGAGTTGTCTTTCTGTGTGCAGTTGTTGCCTTATACGGATTCTCTGTCATGACACTACAAGTCTGCTCTTGTCTACTCGACAGCACATCCAGCAACCAAAAGACAGCCAGGCTGACTGATGAAAGAGAGAAGTGACTCACATCTCTGCTGCTCTTTGCTTTTGGTCTGATCTTTCTGCCTCTACTTGTATCTTTGTAATCTCTGACTCTCTCAGGGTGAGTGGTGCCAATGAGGAACTAGTAAGATGAAGGGCTGGTGTGGTGTTACAGAAGCTTTTATGAGTGGTTTGCATAGGGGAGGAAAACAAGGCAAGAAGAAGAATGGGGAGAAAGAAGACCGCTGTTCTTAGAAGCGTGTTGATTGGCGGGAAGATTTTACGCTGCTTCTGTAGCTGCTGCTGGACATGCCTCCCATGCCTCCAATGCCTCCTCCAATGCCTCCTCCAATGCCTCCTCCAATGCCTGCTCCCATGCCCATTGCCATGCTTCCTCCATAGCCCATGGCTCCTCCGTAGCCTCCTCCCATGCTTCCTCCATAGCCTCCTCCCATGCCTGCTCCATAGCCTCCTCCCATGCCGCCGCCTGGTGAGGATAAGAAATTTCACATGAGGCAAGAATTTTAATTGTCTTATTTCTTAGTTCCATTAACTTTTGCTTAGGGTTATAACAGACTAGGTGTGAGGCCAAAATGCGATCAAGCCTTCATTTGAAAGGGGACATATTCTACTTTCTCTGTTTAACAAGTGGCTAAAACACAAACTACATCAGTTCAGCCAAACCATTGAAATTGTTCCCTTGGTAAAGCTAAAAAACAGCTTTATTGATAGCTCAGACATGATCACTTTATTTTCATGAATATCTTAAAACTGGTTTGTAAATGATCTGTGCTGATACATACCACCACTGCTGGAAGTCTGTACGTGGATGGTTGCAGCTGCACCACCAGAAGCAATTCTGCAGGGAGATACATAATGAGTGGTTGGAATGACCAGCGCTGCTTCCTGCACAATGTGATCGTCATCGAATGTGTTAAGTCTTTAGGATTTACCTGGATTCCTCTCCCTCCAGAAGCTTCTTGTACGTGGCGATCTCAATGTCCAGAGCCAGCTTGACGTTCATGAGCTCCTGGTACTCGCGGACTTGGCGGGCCATGTCTGCCTTGGCTCTTTGCAGGGCTTCTTCCAGGTCCAAGATGCGGGCCTTGGCGTCCTTTACTGCCAGCTCACCACGCTCCTCAGCCTCAGCGATCTGGGCTTCCAGGTTTGCACGCTGGGTGGTTGGAAGTAGGGGTGTAAGAACATGTGGATGACTGCAATGTTATGTTTTGTGACACTGTATCAATCATTTAATAGTTTGCATGCAAGGATTCATGGCAAACACCTGGACCACTAGATAGACAGCCCTAGTTGTAAAGTTAGTAAAAGCTTAAGATGTGGTGGTTGTCATTTGAGATGTCTTTTGCATTCTCATCATCTGCAGCTGATGCTACAGCAGTAAGCTTACCTGTGCCTTGACTGACTCAATCTCATTCTGGATGCGGCTGATCATACGGTTGATCTCAGCAATCTCACTCTTGGTGTTGCGAAGGTCCACGTCGGCCTGGCCAGCACTTGTCTGCATCTCCTGAAACTGGAAGATAAATAGCAGGTTGGATTGTGACGTACTCGTTAAAACCAGGAGTTGTTACTAATTCCATCAAAGCATCTCTTTATGTTCATGTTTGTTCACTTTCTCTACCTACCTTCTGCTGATACCATCCCTCAGCCTCTTGTTTGCTCTTGTTTGCGATGTCCTCATACTGTGCCTTTACTTCAGCCACAATGGAGTCCATGTCCAGGTTACGGCTGTTGTCCATCTCCACAATGACAGAGGTGTCCTTGATCTGTCCCTGGAGTTCATTCAGTTCCTGAAAAAAGATATATATGGGTTGTTTTTTGATATAAAAAAGACTCCGTAGTTTGTGGTTAATGAAGAGGAGAGCAAGACTAAGGTGTGTTTTGTTTTTCCTCTTACCGCCTCATAGACAGCTCTGAGGAAGTTAATCTCATCCTGAAGGGAGTCAACCTTGGCCTCAAGTTCAATCTTGTTCATGTAGGCACCATCTACATCCTGTAAGTGGAGGGGGAGTAAGTAGTGATGAGGAGTTATTTAGTTAGTGGATACAGTAAGTAGTGAGTTTATTTAATGATAAAGCTGCTCTGAGACTCACTGACCTTCTTGAGGAGCACAAACTCATTCTCCACTCCAGCACGCTTGTTGATTTCATCCTCGTATCTTAAAAAAAGGAAGTAGACAGAAAACTGATTAGGTTTTGACTGTAAGCACTGCAAAGCTCAGCTGCTGTTAAAAAAAGTGACACACATCCACATAACGTGAGCAAAGTAGTGTTTCAGCTTGGGATTCTGATTTGAACTCACTTGTTCTTGAAGTCCTCGACCAGACCCTGCATGTTCTTCAGCTCTGTCTCCAGCTTGATCTTCTCATTGCCGAGCCCATCGAGCTGTCTGCGCAGGTTGGCGATGTAAGCCTCGAACATGCCATCGATGTTGGAGCGGGTGGTGGTCTGGTCCTGCAGCAAGTTCCATTTGGTCTCCAGCATTTTGTTCTGCTGCTCAAGGAAGCGAACCTGATGTCCAGAGAAAAAGAGAAACATGAATATTGAATTAATAAAGTGAAGTGAAAACAGTAAAATGATTTATCAGATCCAATGTCTGTTGGGGAAAGAGCTACTTTGAATATTCCCGCAAAACCATATTAATGATTGTGTTATAAATATTTACATAATACTGGAAAAGAGCATTTTAGCAACAATTAAAAGTGAAAGATCAAATATATGTGAAATACATGCACCCTTCCATCTCTTCATGATTGGACTTGTTCATTCTGAGTTTTTCCTTTCCTCATGTGATCCTTCCATTGAGCCACACCTGTGTGCAACTTTCCTTCACAAAAAGCCCTTGTATGCACTTTTACTGGCAGCTGCTGTATTAAAATCCCCCTCAGGGCAGGGCCATTCTAGACACAACCCACTTCGGAGAACCTCTGACCAATAAGGTTGAACTGTACTTCATTAGTTCCGAACATTTGACGTGATCCCAGATTTTCTAAATTTTTCTTGGATGCAAAAATACATTGGAGGCACAAGTACAGAGATTAAATGTCAGCTATTATCTGGGGTGTGTGTGTCTATAAAGGCTTTTAAGGTGAGGTGAGGTGTACTGTGCCTGAGCCTGTGCCACACCTCAGGATACTTTCACTGAGGGAACATGCTCGCCACAAGTCCTTAGAACTACATGCCTGAAGCTATTAACTGTCATGTTGATTGGTAATGACTTTAAAGTGATTGGCTGTATAATGTTGGAATGTCCAATTAAAATGTCACTTGCATTTCTACATTCTCCATCTAATGTCAAGAACACTTATTTCAATGAGCAGGACGGGTTAGAGATGGGGTGTGGTACTGCACACACTGCAGAAAGAGCTATCTGAGCGTTTTCTCACACAAGGGTGTGGTTAGCTTGATTTTCATGTATGCATGAAAATAAAACATCTCCCATCCACCATAATTAGTGCTTTAATTATCCATGCAAGATATATTTTATATTTTAACAGTGGTTCATGAAAACAAATGATTGCAAAAACTTTTGAATTATTAACTCCATTAATTAACATGATTAGATCATACAAGAGTAAACACTGCAAACAGTCAGGATAGGGTCAACTTTCTGCTGCGCCACTGAGTCTTTGCTGCCATGGGAATAGATGATAACATGATCCCTCACTCACTCATACACACTGGATACTGGATATGGCCGGTCTAGTGTTTCCTGCCTCTTACTCTGCTTGCAACAATTATATTTAAAGATGCAGGAGTCTACTTTCAGTTTCAAAGTAGAGGATAGCTGCACAGTTTGGCTTTCTGAACAATGTTTGAGACTCCACACTGCAGTTTTTAGACGCATAATTCTCTTCCCACCAATGATGTGCTTGTTCTTATTACTTTGCAGTGATAGCAATAGTAGCGTGGTGGCCTTGAGTACAATGTGCAGGTTTGGATTGGTTGCTGTGTAATATTTAATGAGCATGTGTAATCCTAGAGAGACAGTCTATTAAACCTGTTCAAGTCTGCAAAAACTAATGAACTACTGTGTGCTGCACATTTACAGCCTACTTCATTTTTTTCTCAGTTTAACATCATTAGTTAAAACACCAATAATACCAACGAAATTTTAATATCACACATCGCGGAATGTGTTTATGACAGGAAAAAATAAGTTTAAGGTTTATTTCAATGTGGTTCAGGGCAAAAAAAGGCAACTTACTTTGTCAATAAAGGAAGCGAAGCGGTTGTTCAGGCCCTTGATTTGCTCCTTCTCCTGGGTACGGACTGTCTGGATGGTGGGGTCGATCTCAAGGTTCAGCGGGGCCAGCAGGCTCTGGTTGACTTGGACATTTGTGATGAGTGGGATACCTCCACCTCCTCCAGCTCCTCCAGCTCCTCCAAATGCTCCAAATCCTCCAAATCCTCCACCTCCTCCAGCTCCTCCAGCTCCTCCAAATCCTCCAAATCCTAAAGCTCCTCCAGCTCCTCCAGCTCCTCCATATCCTACAGCTCTTCCCAATGCTCCAGCTCCACCATAGCTGTAATTACCACCACCGTAACTAAAATTGCCACCTGAGCTGCTCTTAGACACTGCGACAGCCATTATGGGTCTGGTGTAGCCCTGCTGAAGAGACATTGAGGAAGACAGTCCTCCTCCTGACATCATACGGCTTCCACCAAAGCCACCACCACTACCACTACCACTAGACACCTTGACACTGGATGTCCTCACAGTCGACCTCATGATTGAAAGAAAAAGATTACAGAGGAAAGGGGTTGCTGAGAGAGAGAGATTTGGCAGAGCAGTGGAGCACACTAAGAGGAGAGTCAAGTCCCTCTAAGTATCTTCTCCCTGACTGTCATGGTCTTTTATTTGCCTCCAATGGTGAGGCGGTCCCGGCAAGCTCCACCTCTTCTGCACCACCCCTCTCCATGTACCTGAATCAGTGGAAGGTGCACTTGGAGCAGATGAGCCTGTTGGACAGGTAACGGTGCCACCCCTGTAAGCTGATCTGTGCTCAACACACCCAGATGCTTACAGCAGAACGGTATCAGACCCTGAGGTAAATGGGGAAGAAAGACATATTGGCAAAGGTATTTTTACTTTGACAGCTGGGGGCTATGAGGCAGGTGTGTACCTGGTGGGGGAGTGGTATCCTATATTCACTAATCCACCATTTTATACTGCTCTCCTTCTTGCATAAGAAATAAAATATTAACTTTAGCAACAGTTTAAAAAGATTTTTACTGGTGACATATGCAAGGTATATCATGACTGACCATTGCATGTACATGTATATGGTGCAGGAATAAAACGCTTTGCCTCCTTTGCCAAGTTAAAAAAAATACTACTGTTTGAGCTACTAAGAAATTCCAAATTGATTTTTTAAAGCAGATTTCTTATTGAGTCATCTTACATTATGTAAGTATTCACTTTTGACGCCCCCGTAAATGATAGAAAAATACAATTAAAACACATGAACATATTAAGCGTGCACAGTTGTTACTGAAACTAACAGTCCTGATTGTCCAGAGTAACCCACACATAGAACTTTTGCTGGTTCACAGATTGGGTGAACTGACCCTTTAACCATACTGTAAAAGAAAGCAAAAGGAAAGTGGTGATGAGCTTCATGAAGAAGTGAGTCTCAAACTCCAGAGATATTTGGTTTATCCCTCTACACTGCTATATAATACATCAGGCCTGCTTCTTGTGGCTACTGTCATGGTATTTGATGCAACGTTGCATTACAATGATATAGATAAAGATATACAACTTGCATATCTGTTACAAAAATGTCCGCTTCAAACCCAAAGCGCAGCAGCAGTTAAAAGCAGATGCTATTTCTCGTTCTTCTTCTTGACACAAGTGAAACTGTTGATACCTGTTCAAACCCATCTCAACAATTTGGGCATAAGCGTCATTTGGCTGCGTTTCTGAAGTATAGTACACTCACTATGAGCTGTAGGGCACAACAGAGTCACACCCCAAAAGAAAATACCAACGTTCACTAGTCATCTCTACCATTACCTCTTTAAATAGTTATGTTCATATGCAATTTTGCAAAGTTTTGGGTTTGAAAACGTCAGAAAACATCAATATGTTGTTAATATGTTGCAGGTGCATCTGATACTGAATGTTTAGTGAGGCTAATCACGAGCAGAACATTGCTTTATAGATACAAACATCGACACTCAACCAGTCAATTTATAGCATAAACCTGAGGAAAGGCTGCAAGGTCATGACAAAATCAAATGCCCTCAGCACCCAGTGCTTTCACCATCACACGGACTAAGAAGACAATAGTTACAGACTGGTGCTGCTGAGGATGAAGTTAGACCCGAATTACCTTGGGTTAGTTTTCCCTTGCATGTATCCATGGCAACATTATGGCCATCAACAATACATCTTCGATAAGTGTTATTCTTAAACCTCTGAGAAATCTAAATGCTTAATGAATGACAGTGATAATAAAGGAGGTGATCTAACACAAGTGTGGCTGCTGGAAGTAAAACTATTGTTGTGAGTTGGACTAGACTGAGGATGGAATAAACCTGGAGTCAGGAAAAAAATGTGTTTGAATCAGGTGATAGGAAACAGAGGGGATTATGGTTATTATGGTTACCAATTATGGTTTATAGGGGTCATTTGAGACTTTTAGGCCTTAAAATGTCTTTGATTTGGGAAGATCTAACAGTAGAAATGGAATAAAATGACCTTACCTCTACAGTAGATCAGAACAGACTTTCTTCCCTCTTTTTTTCATTTTCTAGCGGTCGGCATCCAATGTTAAGGTGCATTACCATCACAAACTATGTTTGAGTGTGGACCAGAGTTAATATCCCCTAAACTAAAAAGCCCAGAGCAGACATAACGAGGGACTGCCATGAGGGACTTTGTTTTTAGTGGTCACCACAGTGGAGGGTGAGAGTTTCAGTATTAGGTTGCTTGCAATCTGCAATTTCACCACTAAATACCACTTAATGCCACACACTGAACCTTAAATGTCACTTTTACAAAGTTGCATTATCTGTAGGTTTGCTTACAAATCTATTTTTTGGGAAAAAATTGTATTGATCATGATGAAAAGTCTGTCCCCCAAAATGACCCACTCTGCAACTCCTCCTGCTAGTGACTTTTGAACTGCAGTTGAATCTACAAAAACGTAAAATCATTCATAAAGGTCTTAAATGTAACTTTTGCAAACCCAGAGCAAGGCAAGGCTGCCAACTTCTTCCTAACCTGTACCAGGCATGAAACCCTTTGCTAATCACGATGAAAGACTAAATTCTTGACCATCTCCTCTTGATTGTCATGTTGTTTCACTATATTTCACTCAAGTGTCTGCAACTTGCGGTACAGAATAATGTGGTTCGATTCACAGGAGAGCTTCATGCTATACTATATGAGGGACACAGAGTTTTGTCTGAGACACATAAGCACATTCAATATTATTACTCTTTACTGAAGTATATTGTACTATAATATGGAAGCTTTTTACTTTTACTGAATTTTGTGGCAGCTGCAAAATTGGTGTGGGATTGCTGACTTGATCTCACATGATATGATGGGTGACCTTATAGGCTTTCTAGTCGGCACACGTAGTGGAATGTTAACAGACTCATTTTGTGTGTGAGAACTAACCCTCAGATGGGAGTTTACTTGACTGAAACTTGGCAACGGGAAATGCTGAGAAAGAAAGAGCAATTAAACGAGCCTGAAGTGATTTTGACGTTCAGTACATGCTTTTCAAATGCCAATTAGGGCAGCTTTTGTAACTCGATGCCTCTCCATATTTCAGGTCACACCTGGAAACAAATCTCCAATAGTGTGTTGTGGTACATTTATGCAGTCTCGTATACCACACCCTAGTGGTCATGCCCATTCAGGTACAGTCAAAAGGCTTTAGGCTTTTTCACAAACAATGTATTACAAGTTTGACTTTGTTCTAATGTCACATTTGTTTGTATAACTACAAAAAAATATAGTCAGCAAATTAATATGGCTTAGTAATGATACATTCACTACTGCTCTGTGGGAAAGCAAGGTAACTGTAGCTACTGTAGCTGAGCTCACACTCTGCTGCTGCGTAGCTGCACATCCAACTGCTGTGCACAGTTTGAAGGTGATAAACAAACAAAATACTGAATACAATAACAGGAGGAAACCCGATGAACACCGTGGGCACAATCTGACTGGAAAATATATGTCAGACATTTACATCTTCATAAACTGTTAATATATAGTGTGTAAAATCTTTCTTTGATGTGCACAGACTATGTAATCACGTGGGTAAGATCAGGTTTGAGTCACTCTGAAGGTATGTCACAATATTCAGAATGAGGTCACATTCAACATGCTGTTTCCGTTAATAAAACAAATCCAAATAAATAATGAGAATTATTAATGCATTACTGTTATGTTGTAGCCCACTGTTACATACTGTTATTAACACAACTGTATGTGTTAACAGTTGACCATATTCACATGGCGGCCATTTTCCTCCGATGTCACGTGCAGGGTGAGAAGCTGAAATGTCGTTATCAACAGTATAATGTCATACTACTGTGTTCAAGTCATATAAATGCAGGAAATCGGACAAATCATTATCATTTCACCACTTCCTCATTGATCAGCAACTGAAAAGACAATGAACAGTGAAAATCCAGAGGGACATAGGGTCATATATCAAACTAAAACAACGTATTTATTGACCATTAACTGCTAACAACAGCTAATGTTAGCATACAATCACTAACTGGTTAACATTTCCATTTGATGGTTTGATTCTGAAATAACCAAGCAGCAAAATGAAGCCAGT
>JAPQRN010000025.1:18526754-18545313 GCA_037367275.1 Coranthus polyacanthus | reverse complement strand
TCTTGTTTTGTCTTTTAGGTCATTTGCGTTGTTTTCGTCTTGTTACATCCTTTATGTAATTTTAACATTTGTTGTGTGTGATATGCTCCAGTGGATGCACCAAGGGATCATTTTTTGCTTGTGTTATTGTCCCGTCCGTTTAGGTTGAAATCGATTTTGATGCTGGGAAGGCCCGCAATGATGCACAATAAAAACACTCGATAATTCCCGTCGGATGCATTAAAAGAAAAGTAACGAGCCTGTTTTGAAAATGCAATGAGTAGGAAGTACAGATGTTTGTGTTAAAATACAGGGAATAGTTGCCAGAAAAATAAACACTCAAGTAAAGTAGAGAAGAAATAAGAGCTAAATTAAGGCTTAAGGTGATTTCCTTATCAGTGGCCATATTTTACCCACCTTTACTTCACCACTGTCATTCATTCCAGTCTGATTACATGGACAACTGAGAGATGCTGAACTGTGGAAAGCAATTTTGATTCTGGCAACAGACAAATACTCTTTAAAAGCCTAAATTTGATTGAGCATAGCAGCCAGGACGACCCGACAGTCTGGTGCCCGAAATCCTCCCCCTCTCCTCAGTCTGGATCAACTGTCAGACGAGGCGGCGAAGAAGAACAGGGTCGGAGCCAAACGGTGACATCTGGAACAGCGTGAAGCTCCGAGAGGAGGCAGTTCATCACGACCTTTACCAGAGCACCGTACCCTCCGTTCTGTTGGAATGAGTGACACAGACACTGGCTGACTTTATCCATTACTCATATAAAGCTGGTGTGTATTTCTGCCTTTATGAGGATGAGGGGACCTTGGGCAAATTAAGGAAATTCTCTGCGGTGCGAACATTTTTTGTAAACTTAATGGAGAAGTCCCCCAGTTTGTGTTTTTTTTTTTTTGCACATCACTTCATGTCAAGAAGAACATGTTCTCTTTTTGTAAAATGGCTAAAAAAGCTTTTAGACATTTGCTTATAACATTTGTTTCTGGGAAGTGAACCAGAGATGTTAGAGTTCAGGGTCAGTACCCTAAGGGTCACCTCACCACAGATGTATTTTTTTTAAAGCACAACAAACTAGGGCAGGAAACCAATGTGAACGTGGGTTTTATTATGGAGAATCAGATCAGGTGAACAAGATACAATTACAAGTCTTTATGAGTTGAATTAGACGACAAACTGAATGCAGCGAGTAGAAGGAAAACTTGCTTTTATGGTCTCACTTCTATTACCTCTGTAATGGGCGTCGATAATGTTAGTTGTACGTTTGGAATGGTCTGCAGCGGTTGATAGTTTGGGAAAAAAATGACCTTTCAGCATATTGTAATTCAAGTGTGAAATGAAACAAGAATTGTACCCACTTCTGGCTGTGGACAATCTACCCCGTGGTGCAGACTTTGGCCAATCACAGGTGTTTTCAGACAGGTATGGGGGTTGTGATTGACGGCTGTAATCAGATCAGATACTACCGCTCTAATCTGCGGCTCGACACGGAAGCTTGGAAAGAGTGGCTTCTCTTTTCCGTAGTGTCAGGTCATTTGTTTTTATATTTAAGTGTGATTCGAACAGAGGAGAGAGCTGCAGAAGGAAGGTGTGTAGTTTTATTCCTGATCTCGGCTCCTGCAGCTTTAAGTGAAACGTACGATCCAGGGTTTTTGGAGCTTCACTCTGAAGATCCAGATTTCTCATCTTCTGCTCACAGTGTATCATTTCTGCCGCTAGGGGTCTTTCAATTGAAACAATGACAAAAAAATTGTGTTTTTTGACATTGTGAAGCTGCATGGGATCATGGGAGTGGTCGTTTTCAGCATCATTGCTGATAAAAATCTATCTGTCTGACTCAGGCAGAAATCATGTTCACAAATGTATTAAAGTTTTATTCGCATTATGTTTGTGTGATGTATATTAACATTATCTCACTTCATTCGAATGAAAACAGCCACAGGTAACACTAGGGAACGTAATTTTAAATGCTAACCTAACATTAGATGAGTCAATTTATCTGATGTGAACTTAGCTATTAACATTACATTACTGTACACATTATCTTGATGGCTTGCGTATGCCACATAGTTTCACATTGTCGTAAGATCAATATTGAAATAAATCAATAAATCAGCCCTCTGCTGGATTACTGTGCTGCAAAACGGCATGTAAATAAAGCAATGTCTTCAGTGTCTCCAATAGCAACCTATAAGCATAGAAATATTTACACGTATGCATCAACTTTACTGCAGAATGTAGAAATTAAATGATGGATAGCTAAACAAACGCAGCTAGCTCATACCATGTTTGTTATAAAGACCTAGCAAATATCAAATTTACTAGTGTTTTTGCAATAGTATAGTGAAAAGACTACTTGGACTGTTCCTTTCTTCAAATAACATGGTGTTCTAAGGTGATTGTGCTTATTAAGCCTATGTGAATGCGTACAGTACACATGGACTGAGTTGTTTTTTTTATAGGGTTTATCAAAATACACTGCCCCTGAAATCTGAAATAAATACGTTATAATGGCCATATTCTTACTTTGCACTTACCATTGTTTATAATCAAAAAACATAAAGATGTCATAATACTGTCATACACACAACTGGAAATGGCCTCATGTACAATAGATTTTTTTTTTGACGAGGCATCATAAGTTGTCGGAACGCCGGGCTCCCAGCACAAACTTCCCACCAGCACACGAGCACGTGCGAATGTTACTTATTGAACCTTTAACGTAATCAAACAAAAGTCATGTCAAGTATGGTGATAAAAATCTGTGTTTGCTCGAAAAGGTCTCCGTTGTCCTGGAACCGAGGTATCGACGTTCTTGATTTCCTTTTGTCCCACGTTTAGTTTTATCTGACACAATTCTGGGGCAGGTTTTAACCGCAGAGCATAACCCTACATATTTCACAACTAAAACACAGCTGTGAGTCCCTTTCTCAATGTTGTAATTTACAGACTCAACCCGTGCACACATCATTTCCCGTTCAGCTGTGTGTGTGTGTGTAGTGTGTTTATCATGGAGGCAGATACAGATAGAGACAGACAGTGAGAGACTGTGAAAGGGAGAGATATGGGTGGAGGGGCTGAAGGAAGTTCCTGACAACGTTACCCAACAGCTCTGTGACGAACAGTTGGAACGGGGGGGGGGGGGGTTATGCAACAGCCGGCTTTCTTTTTCTCAAGAAGAACAACTTACAAGAAGAACACACAGATGAAGCTGCGATGAAGCACTTAGAACTGGGGTTGTAATATGACTCTGGCCAATGATGCTCACTCGGGGATGAGTAACACACAGATGAGAAGAAAACAACACAAAAACAAGAGACATTCGTCGACTCGTCTGGGTTTGTTTTCAGATCTGAACATGCATCATGTCTCGTTACTGTGGCATCAGCTTCTTATCAGTGTTTTTTTTCTACAGAAGACTAAACATAGGCAAGTGTTCCGGTGAAATGTACAACATCTAGTAGCTATTTCACTCTGTCCTATTTTTCTGATGAGTCAGTGTTGAACTAAGGCAGTCAAATGAACTCAGTCGTCGGAGAGGAGAGAATGACTCACCGGCAGTCCATGCAAATACCTGACTCTGTATTTGACTCTAAAGGCACTTTGCATGATTAGTTCTTCCACATGCGCAGGGAAAACCGCGGTCCAGAAACAATGCTAGGGTCAACAAAAGGACGAAAACAGATCATTGTAGTCTGTAGATACAAATGAGCAAAACATCCACTCTTTTCATGGAACTTAGGGTTAGAGTTATACCATAGTAGGTGTTCAGCCGAAATGCATGTATTAGACTATCTGCTAAATTCTAAGTGTCTCAAATGAAACCCAAACCCTAACCTTAAAATGAGTCACCATCGACCTGGTGGATGTTAATAATGAACTTCTATAAAGCAAATTTTTCCTAGAATAATCATGGCAGGTTCAACAAAAATCTGTTCTACCTATTCTTGCATCTTTAACTGAACACAAGCCAAAGAAACAAAAGTTGCCCTCTGGAAGAAGACATGCAGAACTTCACAGCGAGCAGCCCGTCGTTCTCAGAACGAGAGGGGAAATGAATAAGAGTGTCATTCGCAGAAAATACCTGTGGTCTCCGATTCAATGTAATCTCTTCAGGGAAGTTGTAGGCCGGCTGAGAACCTGCAGTGCAAGCCAGCGTCAGATCAAAAGATTACAAAAGGAAGAAGAAGAAAAAAAGACCGACGCTACGCTTTGAATTTTAAGTTTTTATTTTTAGGTTTCCCTTTGACATCTCTGTCTATTATTATCTGTTATAAAAATAAATACAGTAAGTAGCACAAAAGCCACTGCAGGACTTTTTTTATTTGGTAAACTTTTTTTCCTCATTTCAGCTTTTTGTAGCCTTGACAATTACATGTTGTACAGAAATGCACTGTACAAATGTGGCACAATAAGAAAACAATAGCAATAAAATGAAGGCATCAAGATTTGAAGCACTTCTTTCCAAAAAAAGCAATGCCAACAGACAATCCCACATGACGTGTAGATTTGCGCCCACTTCCTTGTTACATTTCAAGTATTTATTGTCTTGGTTTAGAGCCATTTTAAACCGTTTCTGCACTTTAGACCGATATATTTTTATGATTTTGTAGCAGATAAACACACCTCTTGCATCTCTTGCAGCCCAGCCTGTGTTTTATTTGGTAAACTTGTTATTTGTAGCTTTCTCATGTCAGCATCACATGAAATATTTGGACAGGTTGAGATATTAATGTAATTAAAGGTATATATTCAACTGTACACTACTAGAGTGTACTGGTTTGAGCAAGATGGCAATTTGTGTATATACAACATAAAATATTTTGACTACAAAAAAACCTGTTTTCCTACTCTACTGCATTTACTTTCCATGTTCTTCACTTCAGTTATATGAGCATGTTAGATGACAATTCTGTCTTCTCCAATTTGAGGTTGACGCCAGTTGACGTTTATGAACTTGAGAAGTTTTCTATATACAACTGAGGCAGTCATATTCACTATAAGGTACTGAAAGATCACTTTTGATGAGAATTTGTCAAGCGGATCGTGGGTGATATTTTATAATAGGATGATAAACCTCAGAATCTTATTTTGCTACTTTCAGAACAGCATCGTACCATCTATCTTTATATTTAGTCTTTTGATTTGGACCAAGAGAAAAGAGCTGTAAAGAGGAAAGTGTGTATTTTCAAATTCTGGTGTCCCCCCCCCCCCTGATTTCGACTCCTGCAGCATTAAAATTTACATTTACATAATTTCACCAACGACGTGTCCCATAAAAGGGGCTCTGAGGCCTCAGAGACCAAACGGCCCTGAGATGGGGGAGCTTATTCTATCAACTTCTGATGGTCCAGGGTATATGCTACAAGGAACTAATAGTGAAAAAAAAAAGCTCCTGGTCTATACTTTCAACATGCACGGATGCCTGTATGCATTAATTCAAGTCATACTGGTCATATTTGCATCAATTTGCATGTTTTTATTGACTTTGTATTTGATCACACCACTTTAATATTTGTAGTCAGCACAAGTACGTTCAAGAATACCTGTTATACCTACACCTATTGTAACGTAAAATCCAGAAAACAATATTCCAGCTTATATGTTGCCCAGTTATCAGCTAAAAACCAGTGGGTTGACTCTGCGTGCACAAGTGAAGATGGTGAGTCATTAGTAAAACCCTTGACTTAAATCCTTGATCGCAAATGAGAGACGTGTGCACGCATTAATTATCTGTGAGTCACGGAGCCCTCCGTAAAGTGAATCACGGTACACTGAAACAGGTTTTAATATCAGTTTAACGTGACCTCTGCTGATGAAAACAGGAAGTAAGCCATGAAAAAAAAAAAAACTGCTTCTTCTGTCTAAGGACTTGCTCTCAGTGAAACGGTTCAACAGAGGCATCTTGCCTCAACACCCGCATCCCTTCCAGTCCCTGTCCATCCACTGACATCATGGCTGCTAAACACCACTGTATTCAGCTGACAGATGCTAACTGGGGCTGATAGCAGCAGCGTTTTTTCCAACCTCCGCGTAATTGGTGCTGTGTAAATCGTTCTGTTCAGCGGAGGTGGGGGTCCCAGCAGTGCTATCTTGAGGAAGACTATCTGTGAGGATTCCTAAGTGAGGCCAGGAATCCCATGGGAACGTCACAACTGATTAAACTTACAAGTCTTATCTATCCGAGAGAGCGGATCCGTGATAGGCTGCTGCCTGCTGGTCACTATCACAAATGTCTGCATTAACTGAGAAGAGCATCTGCGGCTTTTTACCAGGATAAAGCCATGGAGACAAGCAGGCAATTGTGTCCCACAACCCAGCTGTGGTGTGGAAGAGGGTGATTATTTTAGAGCTTTTAAACCTGCGCCTTCAGCAAACGGCATCAAGGGGTGAGAAGCAGATCTTTGATATGTAATTTTATATCTATATACCAAATAAAAGCTCTATATGAGCTGTTTCTGCCGCCAAAAGGGCACAAATTAATTCCTAATCAATTTACAGTAATTAATTAAAAAACAACAACAAAGGGCTTCATACTGAACACACTGCTGGTGCCAAAAGGGTAGCGTTGTAGGACTCAGGATCAGTTTTGATCTTGAGTCCGGTTTCATCTTGGTCTCTGACATATTTTTTTATTCGGTCTTGTCTCTGTCTCGGACAAAGAGGACTTTATTACAAGACCAGTCAAGACCACATCTGCAGAGATATCATGAAACTGCTTGTGTATAGTTTGATGTATTTGTTAACATCTTTGTTGTGATTTAATGTAAAACTTCCTGTCAGGTGTGGGTTTCCACTCAATTTCAGTCCTATTAGATACTTAAAAGAATACTACACATCAACCCCCCTTTTAATCATATTAAAGATGATTGTTATGTCAGTGTTATGGAAAGAAAATTAACTAGTTTGGCTAATTAAAGAAACAGTAAAAACGACTTTTTCCATCCATCTTCTTCTGCTTATCCGGGGCTGGGTCCGGCAACTTAAGCAGAGAAGCCCAGACTTCCGTCTCCCCAGCCACCTCCTCCAGCTCCTCCGGGGGGGACACCAAGGTGTTCCCAGGCCCGTCAAGAGATATAATCCCTCCAGCGTGTCCTGGGTCCGCGTCGGGGTCTCCCCCTGGTTGGACGTGCCCAGAACACCTCTCCAGGAGGCTTTCTAACCAGGTGCCCGAGCCACCTCAACTGGCTCCTCTGGATGTGGAGGAGCAGCGGCTCTACTCTGAGCTCCTCCCTGCGTAGGAAACTCATTTCTGCCGCTTGTATTTTGGGTACTGCTCTTTCGGTCACTACCCAAAGCTCGTGACCACACTTTTTCCAGTGATTATTAAACATTGAAATCAGTACACAAAGTCAGATCAAACTATGCTCACTGTCTGGTTTTGATCGTCCTGTAAAACTGGTGAAATGTCACTTAAGCCCGTTTGATTTTAAACTCTTGAAATACTAACAAGAGCTATCAATGGTTTACAAACGCATTGAGATCCTCTAGATTCTCTAATGCAGAGGCGACAGGGCCACAGGCTAAGAATAAATGCTGATGTTATGTGAATTTACATTAAATTAAAATTATACTTTAAGGCTAAAACACTGACAGAAATGTTCATTTGAAGAGATGATTGTCAACAACATAAAACGTGTATATGATTTAATTTGGGAGCATTAAGTAAAGAGTGGATGCGACTTCAGCTTGAAACACTGACAAACAGAAATGTGTGCAAATACTACAATTTAATTTGTAAAAAATATCATCTTGCCAGTTCTTTTATTAAGTGTGCCACTGCCATGACCATCTGTTTGTGTAGCGTTTCTTTTAATATTCTTCAGTAAAATATGCTTCACTTCAGATGAGCAACATTTTACAGTTACTTCCTTCTCTTTCATAAAAAATGACATTAAAAAGAAAAGGGAGAGAGAGAGAAAAGGCTGTAAGAAATATTTATAATAATAAACTTAATAGCACTGTGCTGTACATTGCCTTAAAACATGGATTATTTTTTTAGATGTACAATAGGTTACAGGTTAGGTTAGTCCACTTTCAAAGTAAGAGGAGAATAAGCGAATACCACGATGGGCCATGAAATACATCTTCAGGAAAGAATCCACCGTCTCGATGACTAGTACGTGAAGTCTGCTGTCTTTACCAAATCTTAAAAGACACAGTTTGTTTTTCTTCTGTAGTTGCCATCTGCCACCAGCCTGACATCTCTTATCTCTTCATCTATTTTCCTGTCGCTGCTGCTTTTCTACAAAAGTGTCGAACAGGAAACCTACTTAGAAAATCGCGTAACCACTGACCTAGATGGGGGGGGGGTAATGCGACGTTTGATGATTGAAAACAAAGGAGTCAAGTGTCATAGTTAAAAAAAATATTTATTGAAATTGTATAAAAATAGTTTCTAACATAATTTACAATTCTAATTTGAATGGATGAAAAAAAAAACAACAACAATCCAAGCTGCAATCATGCAACCAGAAATTTCTCATTCTCATGCACACACACACACACACACACACACACACACACACAGTTCATTCACACAACATTCAGTCCGCGTTCACTCCCACAGCAGACAACAGAGTAACAAAACCAGTTACCATCAGTAGACGTTCAATGTTTAGATACATTAAGATGGAAGTGCTTTCAGGACTATTTACACATTTATATACATGACATACACAAACATACACACACATCTGCTCTTTAAAATTTCAAGCCATAAATATGGACCAAAAAAAAAAAAAAATCATCTCGTCTTTGTCGTTTAAATAATCTGTGGGCCCTTCAGTGACTGTGGAATGAAATATAATATACGTACATCCGAAATTCTCTCATAAATAAATAAATAATTTCCCACGAAAAAAAAAAAAAAAAAAAGCTTGAGTGTGAGAAAGAAGTCACAGCAATAATAAATACCAATGTTATTTACAATTCTTGTCCCCACTGAATTTTAAGACCTGTGTGAGGCACTGTTTAAGAATAATAAAAATAAAAAAAATACAAAATTTGAAGTGAAGAGCAGAGAATGTTTGTATTTCGGTATGGTTTATTTTGCATTGTGGTGTGCATTCAGGTGGAAGTGAATGAGCTGTCAACCTAAGCCTTGTGTTTGTATACAGTACAACACGAGAAGAGCAATCCGAGGTTTGTAGAGTAGAGTAGAGTAGAGGTGAATGCTGTAGTAAGAGAGTGAGGTAACTCCAGTGTTTCATTTTTATTTTGACTTGTTTTGCACAGGTTTCTGATAGAGCTATGAGGTTGTCTTGTTGCTAATGACATTGGAGTAGTAGACGTTGTGATAGTAGTGGTTGTGATGGCATAGGCTTTACTGATCTAGGCCCATGAGAGGGAAAAAAACAGAAATAAAAAAAAAAAAAAGACCAGCAATAAACAATATAAAGCCTTGTACAGAGTAAGGAACAAAAAAAGGCTGCGAAAAGCCTTCTTCCTTTCACAAATTCAAGTATTTCAGGGTCCTCCGACAATCTCACAGAAGGCACTTTTTGAAAAAAAAAAAAAAAAAAATCAAGCTTCTCTTCACCAACGCACCTAACTCTTCCCACTCTGCTGTGACAGAGCAAAATAGAGAGAGAGCAGAGTACAGTGTAGCGAGAGATTACATAACTCGGGACTGTTCGCTTGAAATTCAGCAGAACAGAGAGCACATGTACTGTATCAGTTCGTTGCAGGTGCTCTTTCGCAGGGCACGCCCTCCTCCAGAATGATAAACACTCGAGTCCAGTGAAGATGATGTTCTGACACTGGCGAGGGTCAACGACTGGGAAAAAGGAAGTCAAGTAGTTGGGTGTGAGGTTGGAAAGGCTGTGGCCTGCGAGGTTGAAACCAAAGGATTTGTCATCACTTTAGTCCGTTGTTAGGACTGCTGGCCTGTACGATGCCCCTCCTCCCTCTTTTGCTTCAAGTCTCTTACATAAGTCTCGTAAAAAAAAGTCTCTCTTGTCAGTGCAGTCCAGTTCGGACCAGAGCGCCTCCCATCACCGAGCCACGGCCACGGGGGAGGGTGTGAAGGCGGTGGGCTCGTGGCTGATGCTGTGCAACCTGATCTCTGTGGTCGTCTTCTCTGTCTGCACTGTGGAGGGGACTCCGGTGGAGGATGTGTTCTGCATCCACGAGTGGTTGATAATGTCCTCGAACGACGGACGGTCCGCCGGCCGCAGAGATAGACACCATTTGATCAGCTGCTGGCATTCTGGAGAAAGGAAGAGGAGCGGGAGAATGAGAACCAGTCAAGTATGGATGATAAAGTGATTTTACTAAATAAATACATTAGGGAAAAAGCAGCGGTTCGTGTCGCTAACGTTACCTGCTGAGATTCTCCTCCGGAAGAGAACTTGACCTCTGACTATCTCTTCGTCGTGTTCAAAAGGGATGTCGCCGCACACCATGTCGTACAGCAACACACCCAGCGACCAAACCGTGGCGGAGCGCCCGTGATAGCGATGATACTTGATCCATTCTGGGGGGCTGTACACTCTTGTGCCTGTGAGACGGAAAAGAAACAACAGACGATGCTTAAAACTCGCAACTTTGTTTTCGCGCCGCTGCATGAATCCGTAAAATTAGACGTTGTCGTCTTCAAATTGAAAATGAAAGCTAAGATTTAACAGCTGAGTCTGTTCCTGAGACTATTATCTGGGCTCAGGTGCCAGGGAGCGTGACAGGCAATGTGTGTGTGTGAGATAGAGAGAGAGGGAGGAGGAGTGTGTGTGGGTGGGGGAGCAGACATGTGACTTTGTTTACAAACTTTGAGTTGTAAAAATACCGCTTCCCTCCGATGGAGGGCGCCAAAATGAAGGCAATGCTGTTCGGCCAGTATTAACAGGCTGCTGTGGGGAATGTCAGAGATGACACAACCTAGGAATTTCTGTTTGGGGTCCGGGGGCACACATTTCTTAAGACTAAAAGAGGTTTTTACTGCCATATGGCCATGCGTTAAAACATTTTAGAAAGGCCCTTCTGCGGCCCAGCGGTCTCCAAATGCACCACAGTCTATCTTAAGCGATGATGACTCACCGTCAAAGTCTGTGTAAATGGTGTCCTTCAGTAAAGCTCCGGATCCAAAGTCAATGAGCTTCATCTCTCCGGTCCGCAGATCGATGAGAATGTTCTCGTCTTTAATGTCCCGGTGCACCACGCCGCAGTTGTGGCAGTGCCGCACGGCCTCCAGCACCTGGCGGAAAAAGCTCCGAGCCAGCTCCTCCGGTAAGGCACCTTTCTCCGTGATGAAGTCAAAGAGGTCCTTGACGTTTTCGGGTCTCTCCATGACGATGATAAAGCTGTCCGGTCGCTCGAACCAGTCCAGCATCTTGATGACGCCGCGGAAGCCCGTCCCGACTTTTTTCAACAGCACTATCTCCATTGGGACCCGGGAACCATTAGGCTGAAGAAAAATAAACACACGTTAATATATACTTAAAAAAAAAAACTCTTAATATTACACGTTATTTATAGCCATATACTATGCCATGGATATCATATAATAGTAAAAAAAAATAAAAAATAATAAATAATAATAATAATAATAATAATGGTTTCTTACCAGTTCTCCCCACTCGGAGACCCTGTCCTTGGCTACATGTTTGACAGCAACCTAAAAACATCAGAGACCCCGTCAAATGACAAAGTTCAACCACAAAAACACCGTGGCCAAAAGACAACGTTTGTTAAAAAAAAAAAAAAACACATAAACAATACTAACCGGAGCTCCGTCGGAGATTCTCGTACCGGAGTAGACGGTACCGAAGCCGCCGCTGCCCAGCACCGCGCCGACCTGATAAAGCTTCTCGAAAGGCTCCCTCTCCTTCACTGTAAAAAAATATATATACAGAAACACAGCCGGTAAATACCAACCAAAGGACCTAATCCCCTCCCTTTGTAATACCCGGCCCGAAATACAGCGTCGGCTTAGAAATAACACCACAACACTTTAAAAAAAAAAAAAGAGATTTAAATAAACTGCCGTCCTTGAAAATTAGCAAACAGTAGCATGTGAAGTGAGCCGCGGCGCGCAGCCATTGCTGCAGCCCCGTCCTCCATGACAACAGTGGAAAAAGGGCGTCTAACCTTGATGAACTTGAAGCTGGATTTTCGCCGGCATATCTACGGTGGAGATGTGGGCCAGAGAATTGAGCTTAGAGAGCAGCATTCCTTTGAAGATATCCGCCAAAGAAGGAACAAAACTTAAAAAAAAAAAAAAAAAAAGAAGCGACGTATGTGCGTTTAAGTCTTCGTCTTCAGGTTTGAGAAAGTGTAAATTTTATTCCGACTGAACGGCGCTCCCGTCTCCCTTGAAGAGCGTCGAGGTCCCACGTTGCAGAAACAAAAATTTCGTTAGGGATCCTCTCATCCGGATAGGAGCAAAAGCCGCTTTTGATCCAGGGGAGGGAAAAAAAATATATATATATCGCCAACAACGTCGTCCCGGCGTATAGATCGGCAGAGTTCAGAAAACACAGTCACGCTAAACCACAGCTGTTCCCCGCGGTGTTTTGTAAACAGTTGAGTAAAATTAAAGATATACACGGATAGGCGGCGTTCAGACCAGTAACCTCCGTCAGACACCGGCTCCTGGAAACAAAAAACTGAGGGAGGACGGTTATAAGGCAGTAGTAAGAGGGCGGTACTCGACGGCCTACGTCCTCCGCCGTCACGGCCCCCTTCCGGCCTATGCGCCAATGAGAACGCAGGCTCCCTTTCCAAACGCACGTCAATCACAGAATGAAACTGGAGCCAACCTCATAACCGGCCTGACCAGACACAGACGTGGCGGGAATCAAAACGCGCCAAAAGGGGGGAGACTAAAGCAATAATTATGAATTCACGTTGGAGGGAAATGCAAATTCAAAGCCAAGTGTCCCCCCCCCACCACCACCATGTCTCCTCCCTTCGCGGGAAACCGAGTCAGGTTATGCAAGATATGAATAGACAGATACGAGGCTCAAGAAACAAAAGCGCACCACATGCGTTCATTAAGTACAGGTTGTCTTATTGTTATCGTTTCATACGATTTGATTTCAAACTGCACAAATCATGTGGCAAACAAGACGATCTTCCAGTCTCGCATCACTGTGAGTTTCGGTCGTTTTCTCATCTGATGTTTAATTCCCAAACTATCCCAAACTACTATGAGCATTTCAGTTGCACTGCCTTCACATGGCATAATGAAGACATTTCGATCTATTGCTCACACAACCTGGAGGCAGTTCATCAGTTGCATTCCAGCTTTTCTAACCCCCTGCCATTTACCTGATTATTTTCACATTAAACACAGAGGTTTATTGGCTGAAGTGAAGTCCAGGACTATGGCCTTTATTTGAGTTTGTCTGACAATGCCTCTCAACTGGCTGCGCATCAAAGCGCGCTGGGGAGAATGGGCGCATTCCTCTCATTCTTTCAAATTGGGTGGCCGCGTTTGCAGCCGTTCACAGGATGTGGGAAACTAGAGATAAAAAGACTTCCATTTGCCCCCCCTCCTCCTCTCTCCGCCCTCGTTTTCCCGCGCATGTTATTGTTTGAAAGGCACTGCGCTCTGCCCCTCCCCAAGTTCACTTAAGTTTTGTTTCTCGTTGAAATGCCATGCTCTGTTGTATACTGTCTTAATGCTGATAGCGAATATGCCATATATACCAACATAATGCGGTTGTGGTGTCTATGAAGTTAGAGGAAGTAGACATTACCCTTGAACTTTGTGTTGCTACGTTAATATTTTGTGATAAAGTTTTATTTTGTTGTGCATATTTCTGTGCTTCCTATGTTGATTGCATGTATCCTATAAGCAAGAAATGTAATTGTATGCATACTGAGTTTTGCACTTAAAAGTGCATAATCCTTTTTACATACAAGTTAAATGATGTCCTACAAAACTTTAGCCATGAAGTTTTTCCTAAATAGTTAGTGGGCTATTTCTTGAAACTATCTGCAGGTCACCCTGCAAATAGTTCAGTCTGGAATGAAAATGAGACCATGGGAGTGCTCATACTTGCTTAAAGCCCTGGGCAAATTCCTTTAATTCTTTAGCAATATGCAAAGGAGGTTTTAAACTTTTTAGTGTCAAACGTAAATTCAATGGAACTTACTTTGCATCTCTTAAACAAAGAGGAGGCAGTGGATATCCACAGTGAGGACAGAAAGCGTGCCCCATTTTCCTAGTTTCCTGATTTTTGAGTTTAATTTTTTTTTTTGTGCATGTGTGTATGGCACACCTCTAAGTCACCTTTTTACTGTTACTAATTTTATTGTAAGCGGTAAGCTGCAATATAACAGTGTACCTCTCAATGCTCTCATAGTCTCCTGTCATCTACGTCAAAAGTCCAGAGAGGAGTGTGTGGTGAGTTCATGCTCAGTCAGGGGCATTGGAGAGGTGTGTGAAAATGGAGAGGTCCAAAGCAATTTGTGCCACTGTGACCGCAGGCCTATGAAATGCCACCAGTGAGCGCATCTCTCAGGGGCTGCAGATATCCATGCCTGCATCATCAGCAGGGCTCAAATGACAGCCATCTAACCCCATCTGTCAGAAGGGCCGCTTCTGCTGTAGGGTACTAGCTTTTATTAGTTGCGCTGCTCTTGAATGTTCGCTGTGGGACCAGCTGCTTAGTCCAATCTCTGGGAGTCTCTTTTCTCTGAGTAGAGGGCAACAGGTTTTCAAAGGGTACTCCAGTGCTTCTCATGATTTATTTTTAATCACCAAATAGACCAAATGCACCCTTATATATGACGACGTTTTGACACAGTGGCTCAAGTTTTAGTCACCTTTTCTTTTGTATGTAGGTCTCGTGTGAAACATTAGAGGCCATAACCCACAAGGGAAAATTACACCAGGGCAAAAGATGTGGCTTACATAATAATTCTGTGAATGACTTCCTCTTTCTAGATAAGTAGAAACCTGGTCCACAGGAAAGTTTCTCAACACAATAGCCTATTTCTAAAGGAAGAATGTGTGAGTGTAATTGACTGTTCAGCGGAATATATTATGTATATATATGTTTATATATAAATATGTTAGCATCTTTCATAATGAAGTCTTTTTTTTAACATGAATACTTATGATATCACGAAATATTACTTTTTACTTGTATGCATGAGTAATAAATGTGTTTTCAAACGCACAAATTTGCACTTTATCCAATCAAAGCTGTTGTGTTATGGCACATTTTTATACTTAATAAATACAAAATATATTATAGTTTGATACATTTAGGCTTGGAACACACACACATATTGAGTTACCTAGTTACCTACTCTAAGTAGTTCATGTTCCACTTGATCTTGACACTGTATGTTAGTTTCCTTGTTGTGTAACATTATAATTCAGCTGCTGATGCAAGTGAACCCATTTGTCTTCTTGACCTCGCGCTGCATCCTTGACCCAGTACTCCTCCTTTACCCTTGTGACACTTCGATGTAACAGATTAACCGCGCTCACATTTTTTTCTATAATCAATTCACTTTCCCCTCTGTTGTCTTCAGCCCTGTTAAAGAATTCCTTCACTCTTTCTTCTGTAGTCCTTCGCTTTTACAGTCTTCCTGGTTAGGCTGTCATAAAAAAAAAAAACAAAAAAAACAAAACAAAACAAAACAAAACAAAAAAAGCCTTAGCCACTTTTCTGCACCTATAACACTTGTTCACCCATCAATCGTTGATAGGCAGCCAATCGCCTCTCCAGCCGTCTCTGTGATCCCACCTGCTGCCACTCTGTAAGTGGCAGGAAAAACAATTATGGGGGTGGACAAGACAAGTGTAGGCTTGCACAGAGTGTTGGATACCCCACTGCACTAAACAATAGGGAACTGACAGAGCATGCAGTCACATGGACATGTGCATGTGCAATGTACAAACAGCCCTGAGCATCAGAGCATCCTGATATGCAAAAAGATAATAATTAAGCACGAGATATGCTATATCATTTTGTATTATAGGCTTCAACTATATGAAGATGAGACTGGTAATTATTGGAAATAACAGATGGAGGTAAAAGCTTTTTCTTTAAAAAATGCACATTGTAATGACTATGGTGATGAGAGATCCTCATAATGGTTTTGGTTCTTCGCTGCCAGCCCCGTCACTCGTCATGAAAACTTCAGCGTATAAAATGAATACTCGTCACTGTTTAGATGTGTACGTTTTCCAAATAAAGGATAATGGCTCTCTTTATATGCTGATTGCTTGAAGCATTGTCAGACTACGACGTATTAGGATGAACTTTGAACTGTGGTGATGGTAATGCAAATAAATGACGTTCCCTAATGGAGATATATGAATAGCGGATAAACACTTGTCATGGCAGTAATTAGACTACATACATTAATCGAGAGCATGCACATATGTAACAAGATGTAACAGTGGAGACTGGACGGATAAACAGAAATATATATATATATATATATATGTGCGTATATAGCCTGGAAAATAGACTAGGATGTTTTATGGCCCTGAAAAGGCAGTTATATGTGAACAAATTGTCACCATTAAGCCATCATCTACTAAAGTGCTTATGTTAAATCACCCTTAATGTAATTTGTATGCTCTTCGCTGACAGCCTGTCATCATGGAGGTGTGATAGCCGCCGTACATTTGCAGGAAAAAAAAAAAAAAAAAAAAAAAGCACCGAAGCAGGTGTCTCACGGTGCAGTGTGTGCTTTGACAGTGATTGACAAAGATTAGCCTGTAATTAGAGGAGGGTCGTAATATTGCCCCGCAGCTCAGCAGGAGGAGCAGCCTCGCTCGTTCCACACAAACAAAGTGTGCCCGTGTCAGTTATGTTGATTGGGCTGCCAGACAATGAGGCTTTCAGGGTTATACTTTCATTTAAATACTATAATTTATTGATTACTGGGGCTTATAAGGAAATATAACAGCTTTAATGCAGGCTTTTTAACCTGCTCTGTTAATACGATTCAACAGTGACCCTGACTTTTATTTCCATTGTTTCAATAGCTTTTTGATTTCAGTTCAGTTTAAGCTAGTTGTGAGTAGCTTTATTTTTCATTTTTAGATTAGAATTTTAGCTCAGATTTTATTTAGTTTTAGGGTTAAGCCTTGATTAATAGAAGCTGAAAGAATGCATGAGACCAAATATGATTTATAAAACCACTGTTTATTCATGTAATCCAACTTCATGAACTTCATTTACATTAGAGAGACAATAAAAACAAAGTTGATTTTACCTGCCTCGTGTAGTTTCCATTGGATTTTCATGTTTTTGAATCCTGACCTTTTCATCTCAGCTAACAAAACTATTTTGCCACTGCTATTTTTATTTACCTTTGTTAGCTACAGTAACCCCAGTGTATTCAGCCTGTTCAGTGACGTCACCGGTCCTCCCAGCGCTTTTCTCACTGCGTAAAAATGTCCGAGGAGAAAGTTATAGTCGGCAGCTGCCCACTCTGAGAGTATGGGACCTGACCCGACCACCCCACGCTGACACACACTTAAACACACGCATACACAAATAAACACACAGTGCACACAAACGCTGAAACCTTATCTGTCATGCTTCCAAATTAGCCGCAAAGTCTTTTTAACTGTCTCCAAATAAGGAAGACATCCTCATGTGTGACTGTTTATGTGTGCGTGGTGGGGGGTTTGTGGGATGTGGGGCATGCTGTGGAGGGTGAATTATTTTTAGAGGTGTCTTTAAGGAAGAAGGAATAGCTTTGCGGTGGGTAACCTCCGGTATGGCCTGACCTCGCCTCAGGTAGCCATCCTTTCCTCAGGCCTGAGAGGTCTTGAACAGTGGGGCCATGGGAAAAGGCTCTCGTTGACATCAAAGGTGGGTCTATGTGGGAAAGCACTACAAGAGGGCCTGCAGGGTACCCTATAGAGGTCACCGCGGGTCAACTTTCATGTCAGCACAGGCCTGGTGGTCAAAGGTTATTAGCATACCTGTCCAGCGCCACTCAGACTGTTCCTCTAGGAAATTATCCCCACTTGTCTCAATTAGGGGTTCAGCTACTGAAGAGCCCATGTAAGGTTTGTTTATGGCTATTGTTGTGCTCGTTAAAGAGGAGTGGGTATAATCAGTGTGTAAAAAGGGTAGGATGCTTTTACGGTTGCCACTGGTTACAATAATAGCACTGTTGTCCGTTTGAGACCTGCTGGGGGTTTAGATAACAGGAAGCAAGGCTTCCTAGTCTATCCTCCAGATTCCTCTTAATGACAGTGTTGACAGAGGTGATTTTTTTTTAGGTGCGTCTAAAAAAATGTCTGAGATGTATTCTTTTCCATTCTAAAAAAAGCGCTGATTTTTTTTAATAAATGATAACTTTGAACAAGTTCAAGATTTGGAATATCGTTGTCATGGTTGGAGTAGTCACTGACTGTGCGGAAATCATGTTTACAGATGACATTCTTCTAGTGACGTATGTTCACGTTATGTCATTTCATTCGAATGAAATAGCTGCTAATGTTAGCTAATGTAATATTAAACGGTAACTTAACATTAGAAGTGTCAAATTATGTAATCGCGAGTTAGCTATTAGCATTAATTTACCATATGCATATTAACTCTGTGGCTTGCATAAGCCACTGGTTGCACATTATAGTAAGCT
>JAPQRN010000025.1:18473911-18496135 GCA_037367275.1 Coranthus polyacanthus | reverse complement strand
AGTCATTTTTATCTTGTGCGTAATCTGAATCTGAATAAAAAGACTGTCAAATTATTTTGTTACGCAAATGTTTGATGAAGTTGACATTAGCTCACCCATCACTCCTTGAGCTCCCCCAGCTCTGCCCTTCTATCCAAATGTGACCAAAACATCAAACTCTTGGCTTCAAAATAGCAGTCCAAAAACCAATGGGAAACGTTACGGCAGCTCCGTAACGTTTCCCGTACACTGAGCCAAACTACAAAATCAAATTGCTGTTAAGAGTCGGTCAGATGCACGTGAAGAAAGGAATGCAGAAGCAACCCGGCAGCTCCTGTATTTTGTTGTTTTTTTGGCTTCAGTTTTACTTAGCAGCAGGAAGTGCTGTTGCAACGTCCATCTTTACATACAGTCTGGTACAGGTAGGGACGTCTTACTGATATGTAAAAACAGGAGTAATAATTACAGCAAGCAACATTTGTTTTGGTGTACACATTGGAATCTGATTAAAATAGGAAAAGACTGTGGCTGTAGTTGAAAAACTTAAAGGTTAATTTTAAGTGACAATTCACATTGATTCTGACCTCACCAAACTGACTTTCCAAAAAGGTTGCAGAGGCTAGTGTTCAACTGGATGTAAATGGTGGAAGAATTAAGTATGAATTCCTAAGAACAGTGGGCTGGTTGAGGACGAGGTCTTTCAAGGGTAAGAAAAGAACAGATTTAATTCATTTCCATTTATGCTCACCACATGCATTTCATATGCCCTGCCCGTGGGTTGTAGGTTTTTCCAAGTCAAACTGGTATCCCTCTTCGCTCGTATATCAACAGAGTGCAGTGCTGGGAATGCCTTACTGTTTCACAGGGAGGACACTGAGGAGATTAAGTCAGCCTTTTACATCTAACTACTCCCACCTCTTCAGCCCTGGCAGAATGCTAAACAATGATGTCAGTGCATTCCTCAGGCTTCAGAGACATTCTCCAGGCAGCACCAGTGAGCCTTAAAGGACTTCTCACATCCGCAGAGCCAAAATCCACCTCAAAAACCAAGTTCTCATTTATTATTTGCCAACTATTATTCATACACAGTGTGGGCTTGGCCCTGACCTTGATGAAAACCCTTTGTGTATTAAATTATACAGTATATAAATACAGTTAAACTGTTTACAGCAGAGGACTCAAGGCAGTCTTGGAAAAAAAAAGAAAAGAGAAAACACAGTTTTCTGTACACGTTGGTATAAAATGTAATTAGAGAGACTCTAACGGAAAGTGCCTGATAACGTTATGACTTCACTTCAGATTTTAGAACAGTCAGGAAGGTCGGAGGATTTCAAACTGTTTTTCATTAGTACATAACATTTCAGAGACAAAGAGATTTACTTAAAATGCTAAACTGCCTAGATTCCATTGCACATTTGGCTGAAAGTGAACTAGAAATGTTTTAAAGATAATTTTTTTAAAATTTGACAGATTTAAAGATTCAAGCGTGCTTCCGTGAAGTTCCTGTTGGAGTCCTGTTGTGCTGGGAAGTTGGTCATTTGTTGACGTTAGCCAGCTCCATTTCTAAGCTAATGGTAGTTACTTTTGACACTGTTGCCGCTGTAGAGGAGCAGAAGACAGTCTTAAAGTACCCCGGAGCAAGCATAAGTAATTTTTTTTACGGAAAAAAACAGCGATACTCTTCTACATAGAACTCAGTGTACAGGCTGTTGTAATGGATGTAGGCAACCGAGACAGTCGTTAGCTTAGAAACTGAGTTAGCTAATGTCAACAAACGTCTGCCTCCCAGCACAAAACACACTCCAACCAAGGGGCAAGGACTTCAGCTCCAAAATGAAGCCAATGCAGGAGTATCTTAAAGTGCAATATTGGCTGACTCCCGCTGGGGGTGGCTCCAAAAAGCCCTGGCTCCCATATGCTTATATCGAACTTCTCTCTAAAAATACGAAGTCAATAGTCTTTCTGCTCCCATTCATTTTACTTGGACCATCTAATAAGTTGTCCATCTTTAATTTTTTCCTCTTTTAAATAAAACATCAGGTCAAATAGAAGATGTCTGCCGTGCTGGACTTTTAGAGTTTCTATTTATTAAATAAAACCCTTTATTTTTCTCCTCCTTACACCTAGCTTTCCCGAACTTAGGGTCGGGACCCAAAACGGGGCGCGGAGATGTTTTTGATGGGTCGTCAATTATCAGAATAAAATACAAAACAATAATAATAATTATTAATATTAATAATCTGGAAGAGTTTATAAATGTTGACCTCAACGAAGCCATGTAAAATGTAAAAGAAAGTAAGTAAAAATGTAGACATTATGGCAATTCATTATGTATTTTTGTAAATTTGGGTCCAGAGGAGACACAAAATTCACTTTTTGGGTCTCAAGCTGAAAATGTTTGGGAACCACTGGGTTACACTAACAAGACAATGACTTTGTTTCACAGTGTTTAGCATAAGCTCATCCATGACCACTCAAAGACGGCTCTGATCCCTCGCACTCCCACAGCTCTGCCCCTTTTGTCCCTTTTTGTACGGTCAGGTCCGGCTCCAAAAAGCCAACATGGCGACGGCCAAACCTCAAACTAGTGGCTTCAAAATGACAGTTCAGAAACCAATGGGAGACGTCACGGTTCCTCCGTCCACTAATTTTAATTCAAAAGGTATATTTAGAAATCTGGATAATAGTAAAATTCCAGACAACTGGTATTCTTCTAGCGCTGTAATGAAGGTACTGTATATTTACTTGGATACAAAGCTAGAAACCTTGACTTTTTTGTGCTGGATTAAAAAAAACAAGAAAACAACTAAACCTCTGATGTTTGGATGGACAGTTAGAGGCATGTTATTACACATTCTTCTTTTCAGGAATAAACTGCATCTCCAAGGCTGACAGTCTATTTCATGGCTGCGTCTGGTTAATGCCGCTGTTCTGCTCGATCTCACCCTCTCTCAGGCCTCAGACGTAGCTGACTCCAGCACACAAACGGAGGACAATGAAGCACACACGCACACACACATACACAGGGTTGCGGTCTAGTCTGCCTTTCCTTCCTTCACCAACTCAGTGACCTCTTTTACTGTACAGCTGATACTCTGTCTCTCTCGAACGCATACTCAGTGACCCCTGGCAGCTGATTCCCCCCCTCATCCCCTCCCAGAATTTAGTGAGGTGCTGAAAACAGCTGCGGCGCTGATCTCAGTCCAGGCTGCAGGCTGACCAAAATTCCTTTGAATCACAGCTGAGATTAACCCAGATGTTTTTGTTTCCTAATGTTCCATGGAAACATCATGACTGAATTTTACTGTTAAAACGATATTGAAATTTTCGGAAGACGAATTAATCAAGTTGTCATTCATTTTGTCTCTGGCTATTTCTTGAGCAGAGGCTGAACTTGCAGCAGTAATGGGAATAAAATCTTTGTCCACGTAAAGCAGTAATACATATGTTTGTCACACCACAGAAAAAATGGGTTATTATACACCTAGCCAAATTTAAATGGCAAAAAAAATTGGCAAGTATATAAACTTCGGAAAAATATGCAGTATTCTGTGCTCCTCACTCCCATAAACTTATGTTGAACTTCAAGTCAATACTTTTTTTTTCCAAGAGCCATTCTACTCTCATTTTTTAAAACTGGGACCCTCTAATAGGTGTTCTGGAGACCCATCTTTGAATTGTTCCTCTATCAATACAGTATTAAAGATTTTATGGCTGATCGAATGAATAAAATTGATGTTTTCTTGACAGACACTTCGACTGTAGTTGCGATTTAATTGGTTACACTAACAAGACCATCAAACAATTTTGTTACTCAAATAATTGACAAAGTTTACTGTTTTACCGTGTCAGTAAGCTAGCATTTAGCGATAGCTCCCCCATAGTAGTCAACCAGCTCCACCCTTTTGTCCACATATGGTCACTTCAGTAGTGCTGTCCACTTGTCATGTACAGTCTGTGGTTGGAAGTTAAGCAATGTAGCCTACTGCTGTTGATGGAGGCACTAAACTACTTTCCAATGAAACTGAGGCCGTTATACTGCTCGCTTCGAAGCCCCCACGCTCAAATGACAAAACCAGTCATTTTATCTTGCACAGCATGGCAACATGGTCGGAAAGGGCTGTCTGACACATAGTAAAGTAGTGAAAATATTCTAAATACAGCACTATTTTTTTTTTTGGTTGGCGTCTTCGTTACCAGTATTGCTTAGCTTCAGTGTGGGTACTCCTGCCAACATGAGTAAAAAGTGCAGCCTTTCTCATGTTTTAATACCACTATGGTCATTTTTTTCCCATTAATGCAAGTTAGCAATCTGTATTACTGATCAGCGTAATCTAGCTGCAGTGAACCACAGATGCTAATACACTCTGGGTTTTACAAGCGGGGTCATGCAAATTGTGGCTACAGTGTGTCATCGAGCCACGATTTGATGAACTCCACAATTCAGTACTAGCTCACAGTCTTTTCACATTTTAATCTATTTCAGCTATTTTCTAATGTGTCTAAAAACAAATCTCTGAATTTAATTTACACAGACTTTAAACTGAGCTAGAGCTGTTTTAGATAAGGATGACTGAACTTCCCATCAAAGCCTCACTGCTTGTTTTTATCTCCGTCATAGTGATACTCAAGCTGGAGAACTGAAATGATTCAGCCCTTACTTTCACCCTGACTGCACTCCTCCTAATGGATAAGAAGAAAACCCAAGCTTTACTCACAGCTTCCCAGACATACACACACCCACAGTCTCACAAAACAACAAATGAGCCCCTAGAAAGCTCATAGCAAATGGATTTAGTCATGCTGCTTCACCACAAACAGGCAGGGTATGGCACAGTCTGATGTCACCCCACCATGCATCTGTGCTGCATTAGTACCAGAAGATTTTTCCAAACAATTGCTTTTGGTAATGGAGTCAGCATTACCAGAGCTGCAGCAAGTATGGAAAAATGTCTATGATGAATTCCAGTCTGTAACTTTGTTCTTACATCAAATAATAATTGCCTTTAGAAAACCCAGGCAGTTGCTGTCTCTTACTGTAGCTATCGAGTGTGGACAAACAGGATGCTAGCATCATTAACAATGTATAGAGCAGATGGAAAGTTTCTTGCATCTGTATCCTACAGGTCTGTTGCTTAGGAGATCGTAAACGAACAGCACAAAATGCAAGCCTATATGACCACGGAGATGCAGTTGATCTGGGTCACATTTGACTGCATGTCTTTTGTAGTGTAGACATTAATGTGTCCTAATGCATCCCCAGCACGGATGTAACAGGAAAATGTGTCATCACCGCAGGATGTCATGGTTGTTTTGGTGACAGCATGCCAACGCTTGAAAAAATGGTGAGTAGCACTGATGTATGAACTCAACGGTGTGAACATCCTCTACATGTATATTAGCTCTTGAAACACTTTTGTTTTCCATGCTAGCCAGTGAGAAACAAATCTTGTACTTGTCTGGTCACAGGCGTGGGTTTGACCTTGTAACAGTAGTGATGTAGGCAGGATTGAAAATTTAATCACAAGTGGTCAGCTGGAAACCTTGGAGATGCATGATAGAGGCAGGTGTGAATGTCAATGTGTCTTGGCTGTCCACCTTTGTTCTGATGGCCCATGATGCATTTTTATACCAAGTAATAACAGCTAAGGCCTTTTGAGAGTTGTGGGAGCTAGGTTTATTTTCTTTCTTTTCAAAAGATCAGAAAATCATCAATTTGTGTCAAGTGTATCGAACAAGATGTCAAGTTAAATGATGTGTCCCCAAACTATTTCAGATTACTGTGAGCTGCACAAGCACTAAAACTACTTCCTTCCCAAGTTTCACATCAATCTGTCTTGAAATACCTGCGAAAACTAATTTTCAGTGGATGGACCAACAGACATACCTATTTCTAGAGATGCATGGACACACAGTGGGTCCTCTATGGCTAACCTCTACATTAATCCATCTATCCATCTATCTTCTTAACCTGGGCCACTGGGGCAGCAGCCTAAGCTGAGATGTCTGAACCTCGCTCTTTCCAGCCACCTCCTCCAGGGGATACTAAGGCATTCCCAAGCCAGCTGTGAGATATGATCTCTCCAGCGTGTACCAGGTCTGCCCTGGGGGCTTCTCATGCGTGCTTGAAAATACCTCCCCAGGGAGGCATCCTAACCAGTTGGATCCTCTTGATGTGTGTGAGCACCGACTCTATTCTGAGCTCCTCCTGGATGACCATGACCGAGCTCCTCACCCTATCTCTGAGGGAAAGCCCAGCCATCCTTTGGAAGAAACTCATTTCCACAGTTCTCTCTCTACCACAACAGACCAGTACAGTATGTGCATCACTACTGATGTTGTACCGATCCACTTGTCGATCTCCCACTCCATCCTTTCCCCACTTGTGAACATGACTCTGAGAAACTTCAACTCCTTCACTTAGCAACTCATCCCCAACCCAGAGTGGGCACTCCATTCTTTTCCAGCTGGATACCATGGCCTCAGACTTGGAAGTGCTAATTCTCATCCTACCTGCTTCACACTCGGCTGCAAACTGCCCCAGTGTGAGCTGGAGGTCACAGCTTGGTGAAGCCAACAGGACCAAATCATCAGCTAAAAGTAGAGATGCCATCCTGAGGTCACTATACTGGACATTCTCCACCCATAGGCTGGACCTTGAACTTCTGTTCTTGAAAGTCGAGTTGACTACCCAACCAGTCTTGCCAAATCTTGACATTAAAAAAAAAATCATATATATAAATATATAAATTGTGACTTTAGGGGGAATTATGTTACCTACACCTACTGCTACAACAGCTGGTTGCCAATTTCTGTTACTGGTTTTCTACCTTTACAACTTGCTATGAGAATGGAATGCAACCATTTGTTGACACTGTTAACCATTTTTCATATGCAATATGTTGTATAAGTTTTTATGCTAAGCCCAGGCTAACCATATGTTGACTCTGTGCTCTGTCAACACATTGATACTGAAAGAAAACTGACAAGTGAAGCTCATTTGAACAATATGAAACTGCATACCATTAAACACAGATAAACACCTCCTTAGCTCCTAGCCGCAATAAAACCTGCTATTTCAAAGTTACTCATATTGAAATAAGAGATAAGAGATAAGCAAATTCATTCTCAGAATGAATAATATTTGAGACATGATGATCTTCCACGATGATAACTAACCACTATCGGCAGCAGTTCCTATTGCTCTGCTCTCTTATTGTCAACTGTATGGATGAATACACAGCCGTTACCTGAGATGAACCATGCTGTATCTGTGGTTTATTTTCTCATGCTGTCTAAAGCGGCTGCGTGGTTTTCTAACACACTCATCTGCTCGCTTGCTCTCTGCCTTTCCACATCTCCTTCTGTTGCTTTGCGTCGTCCCTAAATGACTGTGTCTTTCTCTCTTCTGTTTCCATCTGCTATTGGGTATTGTAGTCTGTTTTCACCTCTCCGTTTCTCGTCCTCTTGTCTTCTGCCATCGCCATCTGCTTGCCTTCCTTTTTTTGATATAGAAAGCATTTTTCTCTTGTAATCTCTCCCTCACTATGTCAGTGTTCAGCCTGTCAACTTGTTTGTTCCACTTAAATCACCATATAAGCACAACTGAGTGAAACCAACTTTTATGTAAGTATATATCTTTCACTTTGAAATTAATTGAGGAGACATGGGTTACACATGGATGTTTTCAGAAAGTTATATGCATGTTGCTTACTTATTTATGGCTCTGGTTGATGCCCGCGTAGAGTTTGTTTAATAGTTTACAGCTGGAGACACTTTACAGATACAATGCATTCCAAGACTTGCATAATTGATAAGCGCCTCATGACTTACTCCTCCTCAGAGAATCACCCGGTTTAACCCCTGCGACTACAAAACCGCACAGGAACCCAACGATGAAAGTGATGATACCATCAAACACGAAAACAAGTCTGTTTAAACATAGCTTCCTCTGCAGCCAAATATGTACTTGCTCAGAAAACAGCACAGCTGGCTACACACATTCATTTCTATATGTACATACACAAAAGGGTAAAAACCAAAGGACTACAGTGGGTCCTAGCAACTACAATATATCCTGAATAGCAAATGAGCTGCGGGTTTTGGGGCTTGTAATTATGACGGGCTACATCCGAGCTTTCACACTGGTAAACACACACACACACACACACACACACACACACACACACACACACACAAAAGACTTACATAAATACCTTGTTTCTACATTCAACAACTGAGGAAAATCCGAAGTCTATCGGCATTGCCAGGGTGCCCAACATTTCTCTGTTGGCTCCTGGAAGCAGACAGGATAGTAGAGGATAGTAGAGGATAGTAGCGGGACCAGAGCCAACAGGGCAGCAATACAGCATCAGGAACCACGGCAACAGATTCCCCAAACAGATTTAGCTCTCTGTTCAGAGCCAAGCAGACCTACTGGAAGAGACAGTTTGGAATATTAGCTGCAAATACCCTTGATTTTCCAGGGCTTGGTTTTCTGTAAAAGCCTCTCTGTTTGAGAAGCCTGGGAGATTTTCACATTTTAGCTAATAAATGGCACTCTTTGGTACCTGCACCAATTATCATACAATGCCAGTCATAGATTAACATATGTAATGGTACAGTCAATTGTGGATCACCATAATATCTAATTGCTGAGGGACTGTTTGTCCAAGTTAACAAGCATGACCCATGTTTACCTCTTAATGTCCACCAGGTCACTGATGAATCATTTTTTAGGGTTAGGGTTACATTTGAGCCATGTTTAAACTGATGTAGTTTAGGTTGTGTTTCAGCCACATGTTAAACACAGAAACTAGAAGCTGTTCCCTTTCAAATGAAGTCTAATACATGCATGATGGCCTTCTACTTCTTCAGTTATAAACGTAACCCTAACCCTAGCTTAGGCTGAGGACTCCATGAAAAGAGTGGACGTTAAAAATAGTTTATATTGAGGATGACTGGTTTGGATTATGGTGTTTTGGACATTTATTATCATGTAGAGCTGCATGCTCTGGTCATACAGTCCTTCTAAAATTAGTGTCTTCCTTAGAGTACCTGTCCTCACTCTTAGAAAGAGATAGACTAAGGAGTTCAGAGTAGAACCATTACGTTCCATTGGAAGTACATCCAACTGGTAGGACACCCAGTGTGAACCCAGAACACCCTAGAGAGATCATATATTTCGTATGGCCTGGGAATGCCTCGTGATTCCCAGGTGGAGCTGGTAAACCTTGCTCAGCGGGCTGCAGCTGTGAAGTGACAGATGTAGATGGTGTGTATTTTACATGTTTCAAATTGCTTGTGCATTTACGTATATATGAGGCCACATGAACACTGTGTTTTTGGGTATAGCTGCTAAAAACAACAGCTACAGAGAGTATGAGGTGATAGTATTTTCCTTGGGTGAATAGAGACGCTCTTATTTCATTATCAAAGTTGTTTGTTTAAAAGAAGTGATTAAAATGTTACTATTGTTTTGGTGTTTCAGCTTGGCCAGTGAACTTTAAAAAAAAGATCTGACAGCGCTAATGTCACATGTAAACAGTGTCTGATTTCTTTGATATTAGAGTTTTTATACTGTAAACCCTTTTATGTTCAGTCTGAGCAGCAGAAGTACATCAGTTTTTCTGCAACATCGTGTAGTTCCCCAACTGCAAATATGTAGGAATGACTGTGAATGAAGTGTGTATGCATGTATGTATGACCTTCCAGCAGAACAAGATAAAATCAATCATCAAAATAAAACAGTGGCCAGAACTGCAGCATCTTAAAAACCATTTCACACCAGCTCGATTGAAAATCCAGTGCAGGAAAATGTCAAATCTTCAAGCAAATTTTCCACATGAAACCTACGCACAATGTGTCCATTGCAAATGATCTGAGTTGCCGTGCTGCATTTTTGTAAAAAAAAAAAAAAAATCTCTTACTTACTACTTACTTGAGAAGACAAAATGATGTGAAACAGTAGACGATGAGAAGAAAAAATGATTCTGGGTTCATGAGAGTTGCACAGACCCATCCAGACCATAAATCCAAATAACTGTCTGGACTTCTGTACATTTTCATTTCATTCTGGCAGCAGTAATAGAGCAGGAATTTTCCACAATACACTTACTGAATGTAAACATTGCTGAAGTGGAGCTTTGTCTGGCAGTGATACTACTACTTTTAGTAGGGTTGGTAAGGGTTGGCATACAAGTTCAAGATGAGTGCCCCGTCTGAAAAGGTGCATTATATACAACAGGGGCTGAAATTGAGATGGATCATTTCGCCAGCACATCTGCCATCTCTGCTGCTACAGAACAGAAGTGGTTAAAGGTTTAAGTCCAGGCCTGTCATTGACCTTTTTATGGAAAACGTTTGTGAAAGGGCTAAATGTCAAAGTCAAAAAGAAACAGCATAAATGAGATATTGTGCTACAATATAGAGAAACAAATACATTAAGTAAAAAATAAGCTTTTTTTAAAAGTTAAAGTTAATTTATTATTTGCTGTCTTCTTAAGAAGAACCAGAGAAATCACATGAAACTATTGAATTACACAGCATCATATTCTTTTTGAATTGTATTGCATCAAATCACATTGTGTTTAATCAAGTCTTGCTGAATTGTACCACATCGTAACAGGGTGAATCGTATTGTGTTGCATTGGTAGTTGCTTTATATGTATCTTTACTGTGTCAGATCATTGATAATGCATCGAGACGTGCATCGCGTCGGCCTCATTGATGGAGATGCACATCCCTGTGTTTCAGTGACTGAAATACTGCAGTGGGTGCTGTATATTGGTTGCAAGTGGCCAAAACTTGCAGTTTGTTGACATATCTTTTTTTTTTTTTTTTGAGAGATAATCTAAATACCCATATCTTAAAACAGATGGAAAATGAGCAGGACAATGCTGGAGTTCTATGGAGTGTTAGAACAGTGTAAAAAGTATTAATTCGAGTATTTACCTATGCTTTTCTTGTTGCTGTTACTGTTAAAAATCCAGCTGCTTTTATGATTTGGCAAAGACTGTCAGATCTCCAGTTGTGACAGATGGGGGTTAGTTGCTGTTTGTGATGTTTTCAGCTGGGACAGATGTGTGATTAAGCCCCATTACTCAACGTTTCCACACAATGCTGTCTTAACAAGTCATTCAGATAGCTCTTTTAGAAGGCAGCCTGTTAGATGGTAATCAGACTGGTCAGTCTGTCATTTCGTCTGTCAGTCAGCTAATCAGTATATCAGTTTTCCATTTATCCAGAAAGACCCTCAGCCCCCAGAGACCCCGATGGAAGACCTGTAACAGTGTCTCTCTGTCTCTCCCGGCAGGAGGACATCTGCATGGGCCACCTGACAGCAGGCTACTGGAAACTTGTCGGAGCACTGTGGGCCTGATTCACAAGCACACACATAGACACACACACATGCCACAGCTGTTTGTGTTGGACAGATTAGGAGAGAGGAGCTGGAGGTGTTTTCCACCTCCCTCAGCCTGTGATTCAGATAGTGGGATGGAAAGGAAGGGTGAGGTACTGTCTCGTGGTTGAACGAATGAACTCATTCCCCCGCCTGAAAACACTCGCAGACAGGAAGACAAGAGAAAAAATTAGGAGAAACAGAAGAGGGAGGGATATAGGTCAGGATGATGTGACACACAGGGCCAGACGTGGTTTTTCAGACCGACTTGAAAACCACCACCAGCGATGGAAACGATGTGTTGCTACTTGGTTTCTAAACCACAAAAATTCTGTCTTCAAAGCCATGGCACAAACAGGCCATTGGTGACTCTGCCTGAGAAATATGCCGTGGCAGGAGTGGCTGTAAACAGCTGTGCAACTTGTTATTCTCTAATTGGTACTGCTCTCAGTAGTAGCTCCGTTTTTTCATATTTCTTTTAAGTGCAGTGATGGTTCATAGCACTCAGGGTGTTTTTACATGGTGCCTTTTCATCTGAATTGAGGAGTCCTTGTTCTCTGTACATTTCATCTCTAATGTTCACTGTGCTAACAGATAGAAAATTACACTGAGGATGATGAACATTGTATGTTGAACATTTTAAGATAGAGTGCAGCGAAGAAAGCAATTTAATCTGCACAATGCTGCTGTAAACTCAGCTAGCAAAGTGATTGCAGATAAAATGTCTTTCTAGGATTGAAATGTGGTAGAATCAGCAGCTGTGCAGGCTGCGTTTCCTGTGCTGCTCTTGCATTTTCTTTGGCCTATTTCGGCTCACACAGGAAGAGAGGAACTGCAGTGGCCGCCGTCCAGGACCACATGGCATGTTGGGTGACCTTCTGTGAGATGTAAAATGCCCAGGTCTGCAAGTCTGCTTTTGTTTCTGCTTCAGATCAGAGGGGGGAGCGGGGCAGTAGCCCTGCACTTTGGAACTGTGTCAATGCTGGGCTGCACGAAACTAAACAAAACTGCAAAACTGCAAAACTTATGTCCATTTTAAAAAGTCAGACCATCTTAAAACAGGCAGTATTTGATTTTTTTTAAAAAACAGATATTCCGTTTCTCTCATGAGGACAGTCAGACTACTCGTGGCACATCATCCTGACCCTCCATCCTTTACCTACTGCGCTGCCTTGTTTATCAGCTCCGTGACTTGTAAATCCATTATTAATGAGCTCTACTACTATAAATGATACAAAATTGTACCCAGTGATTAATGAATGAAAGATGGATTAAGCTCATGTGTATGTAACATGGATTAGTGTGGCAGGTTTAAATGCTATTTATACTCTGGCACTGACACCAGAGGCAGGACTACAAGAGGAAACCTCTGGCCCTTATTAGCCGACTAGTGATAGCCCGTGTTAATCCCAGGTAATCCTGTCTCCGTCCGGCCCCGACCTTCATTCTGCTACAAAGGCGGCCTCTTGTTACTACTATTACACTACTACTGAGTGAGAACACAAATATGTGCATGCATTTTTAAAGGCTGGAACAGTTCAGCACCCAAATGAGAATAGGCCCAGTGAGCCTATAACAAGGCAACAAAACGACTGCCTGTTTATGACCTGTCCTGCTGAATTTCTTTAGCTCTGCTGTGGTTTATTTTTATGCAAAATACAATTCCTCACTCTCACCCTATGGTTTTTTGTGCCTTGACAAGACACATTTCTGTTTTTTCTTTCAGTTTTGGAGTCAACAGGCATGACCCATGTTTACCTCTTAATGTCCACCAGGTCAGTGTAAGAATGTCAAAGCATAAGCTAATGTGTATGTGTGCACAGATCGGTTACAAATTAAAGGACCTCATGTGATTCACAACCGCTCCCATCCACCACCACGTCTATGATTCACGTGGCACATTCACAAAAGTGTGTGATTTACTCAAATTTACAGACATTATCCACCAGATGTGATGCCAAAGCTCTGTGCACACATTGTTAACTGTCTTTTCAAAGATAGAAAAATGTTCCTTACTGCATGCTGTCATGCATTTTTGCTCTTCTGACGTGTGGGTCTCCATCCTGTGTAGCGACATGAGCTTCTCGGATTCTGTTGAATCTTTCATTTAGAATGATCAACACAGCCTCCATAATTCTCAAACATAAATCACAGAGATCCCGATTTGTATGGGACTATATCATTACATGAAACTGTGTTTGAAATATGGTGGGTCATTTGCGGTGGAATTTTGACTTTGCATGACAGGTTTCCATGCAGATGACCTTCGCAAGTTTTACAAATTATTAGGGGTTCCCACGTGATAGTAGTTGAGTTCAAATAAGGCTTTACTAAGGTGCTGGGCCACCACGTGCCACCAGAACAGCTCTTCCCTTGTTTGAGCACAGGCTTTGCACTAGCTTAAACCGTTGTTTGGTGTTAAAAAATACTCTCAGGATTCACTAAAGAGGCACAGTGTAAAGTTTGTGCTGAAAAGGCACGGACATAGTTGTTTTTGCAGCTGCCCTTATTTCATATGTACATTATTTGCAGGAGTTTCCCTTTCAGAGTGCTGAAAAATATAGGGAAGAGAGTATTTAAATGATTTATGCAACATGATTACCTATGGTTTAAATTGTCAGTTTACTGCGAATTGCACCATTATTTAATGCTCAAAAAAAGCATGTCGTAACCTGTTTTGCGCCTGTCATGGCTGTGATAGAGACACCGCTGAGAACAGAGAGCAGGTGGTAGAAGAGAGACCTGCGTTGCTCCTACTTCATTACTTTGACATGAATATTAGAAGGCTACATGTCGTCCTTCAGACCAGAAAACATTCATATGAAATCCACAAAATCTTCAGTTTAATGACAGTGCTTTTCATGGTTATGTAGCCTATACAGCACACAGTGTCTCCTCTGTATTACTGATATTAAAAAAAAAACCCAATAACTTACCAATCATAGACTAAATGTAGACTGTGGGGACAGGTTTGTGTTGTGGATTGTGGAAGTCAGAGGTCAGTGCTATGGTCGCCTACACATGTGTGTTCTCCATGCATCCCTTTCACCATGCCATCTACTTTAACGCGCCTTCCCCCTCTTGCATTAACCCGCAGGGGTGTTCAGATTTCCCTCAGGCCCGTTCAAGAGGGGGCATTGTCGTCCTGGAAGAAAACACTCCCATCATGTTTTTCCTGTGACTTGCCACCTGTATGTATCTACATGCACTCTTCGTAAACTTGGGCCTATGCATATCAGCAGAGGGATTTGGTTCACTGTTACATCATGAACAAGACATAAATCTGACATGGCAACCTTTAGATAATCCAATAACAATGTGAAATCCTTTGTGATCATATTATCATTAATGTTGGAGCCAGATGGCCATGGATGGGCGGGAGACAGTGAAGCATCAGCCTACACTGCGCCTGTGTGTTAGTGATACACTCGGTGTGAACGGAGGTCATCTTTCTGGTGTGTTGTTGTTGTTGTTGTTGTTGTTACTGTTTGGGTGGCCAGATTAGTCAGTCTTGCTTTCCAGGAAGTTGAGCCATAGAGCTTAGACTAAACATGCACAGACTGATGGATGACGCAGCATCGACGTACAAAGACATGACATGACAAGTCTGAGGGTCTGAAAAAAGGGTATTCAGAGTCATAAATGCAATGTTATTGTTTTAGAAACCGCCAGCTTTTTGTTTTTAGTTTCTCAGAGTCAGACGGAGGACGTGACACGTGATACTTGTATTGTTGTCAAACAAAGAGAAAGAGCATGTAGTATGTACATGAGAACAGTTTTATAATGGCTCTGTTAAAAGCAGCAGTCTGCAGCAAGGATATCATTTTGAACAAAAATTAAAAACAAATTAACACAAACTAGGTGTGATTTTCAAAACTGCCGGTCTTTGGTCCGATCAAAACATGTGGTCTTGGTTCGGATCAAACCATAGTTCACTGTGCATGAACTGAAACATAATTCAGTTCATGTACAGTGTGAAAACACATTTCGGACTTTCGAACCAATCCCAGGAAGTAATGCAACGCTATCGTCTTCGGAAAAAAAAAAAGAAGCCAGGGCAGCCCCCCCACCTCTGTGTCCTCCTAAAACTAATAAATATTTTAGGTTGATATGGTGATTTCATTTGGTCTACCTCTAGCATTGATAACATTCCTCCAGAGTGACAAGCTGAGCCAAAGAAGGAAAATGGACTGCGACTAAAGCTCAACGTCCTGCTCGTCCATGTGATGCAGACACGCATTTACAAGCATGCGAGCAAATGTACCATAGATGCGCACGCATATAATATCTGCGGAAAGAGACGGAAATCAGCAGCCTCAGTGGGGTAAGTGCTAAGGGTAGATACTCTGCATTGATTACATGAATCACTTTCATTTGAAATGATTCTGCTGGTGTGTGCTTTGGCTTTCTTGATGTAGTTTTATGTGAAACTGCATCAGTGCAAGGTTAGCACATATCTGCTGAATATAACACACATTTTTCAACTCACCCTATTGATTACTTGCTTTTATCACACCCCTGATAGCCCCCCAGGGTTTAATTTATATCTTTTTTGTTGACTCCAGGAATCTTTTGCCCTGTTGGTAAATGCAGCTCTGATTTTAAAAATCCTCTTTATTATATCTTACATTTTTGATATGGATCCTACTCCTGAGAGCTGCAACGCTTATACTGTCTGTCAATAAACCTAGAAAGAAACACCTTGTGGCTAAATACTGGAGTAGGTATCCAACCAAGTCATGAATAATAAAACCTAAACAAACTCCTTAGAGCCTGTTCATATTGGAATCCCCAATCTTGTCACGGCATTCGTCTAAGAAGCATTCATATTCATTGTTTCTGTCTTTCTATATGAAGATGCACTTTGATCAATATTTCAGGGTGTGTTTTATGTTATCTGCATGTTGCGCAGAGGGTTGTCGTGCTATTGCCTGGGCCTAAGAGGTCTGAAATCCATCTCCCAACAGTTAGTCTTAACTGTATGCATGCATGTAATTCCTTATGCAAACATATATGGAATTAATCCGCCTCCTGATTTACTATGCACAGGTAATGAGAGGCTGTGGCAGGGAATATGAAGGCAGAAGTAAATTTACATTTTTAACGGCTGCATCCGATTGGTTCGTCATGCACGCATGTGGACTGACACATGAATGTGCACATATATAGAGTGATAATACAGATGCATGCTCCGGGGATCACAATTGAATGACTTGATGCCGTATAGATACACCACCCCCATCACGGACATATAACCTACATACACATCGCCTACCAGGAGCGTAAAGAATGTTCAACATGCATTTTCGACATCAAAAGCTCGGCTGCTCCATCATAATTGCTTGGCTTTTATGAGAGGAGTGCACTGTGAATAATGAAATCTCAGTAGTAACAGCAGGGGCAGGGATGTGTTTGTGTGTGTCTCTCTATACGTGCACACACACAGCCTCCATACACTAACTACCACTATATAACTCCCCCATACTGGTACAAGCCAAGCCCACAGCATGGTGCAATGCAAACACGCTTGCATACTAATACCCCATTCTGCTACTACCGTTCTCATTGTGCTGCCACCATTTAACTACAAATCCTTCTACACAGAGGAAATATAAGTGGATCAGTTATATTGCTGTTGACCTATTTTTTTTCTCTGTTGAAATCAAAAGTGAAAGAAAAAAACATTTAATGTTTGCGCAGCTTGGGATAAAAGCCTTGCACCTGCATCGTTTGTTGTTAAATCAGGACCAGCAACAATGTTAGACATTTGACCTCTGCACTCTCATCATCATGCTCCATCTGTGCTGTCACACCCGGGGAATATTGCGCCACTGTGAGTTACCTCACCATAATATCAGGGAGCAAGTCAGGTCCGGGTCTTAAGATACTGAGAATACTGGTCCTATAACCTTTCTACTGAGATGACAGGCAGAGGCAATAGAGCGAAGGGTGGAGGAAGGGGGAAAGGGGAGAGGAAGCAAAGGGCAAGGGGAACGAGATATTGAGGGAAGGGTGAGGACATGGCAGATATTCAACTACAATGCTCTAGCAGTGATGACCTGAGGAATTTGTCTCAAAGTTCAATTTTGAAAACCTATCTGTACGGAACAATGAGGGTTGGAAGTGAACATATTGTGCAAAGTGAGGTTTTCATTTCTTTTGTCGTGAAACAGGTCTGGGGGCTCTAAAAATCCTAAACTATCAAAAAGCTCACCTGATAGAGAAATACTGTACACATGGCCCCTTTTCAGATACTTGGACCATAAAATGAGCTGTTTGGACATTTGGATTATTACAGTCACTGCCCTCAGTCAGTCCTTCAGGACCACCAGAACCATTGACATGTATTCCCTTGCCCTTTCCACTGCTGACAGTTATTCTCCCAGGTTTATTTAGCTAAAATGCTGGTTGGTTTTTGTTCGATCGGATGCACTAACTGATGAGGAGACAAACCTGAGTTGTGTTTCTACAGAAGCCTGTCTGAGAAAGAAAGCCCAGACATATAAAAAATAGATTTATTTATTTTCCTAGTGCTGCCATATAAATCACACCAGTCCTTCAGCCACAGCAACTCAGACTGTCAATGGAGGATCATTTAAACTGCAGGAACAGTTCACCTGACATTAGAAAATTGTTAAGATTAAGATTATATCATAAGATATTGTGTTAAACCAACCAGAATACGTATGTTCGTATTACTACCCTCGCATGCAGAAATTAAAATCTACTCTCCATTGCAGTGTTAGTTAGCCAGTGTTAACTAATATTAGCTCATCAACACTGACTTTTGACAATGAAGAATTTCTTGTTGTTCACCTCCTGAACAATAGCAACAATAGCAGCAGCATAATTAATCCTGCTAGACATTCAATAAAGTGACCAGTGTTGCCAACTTAGCGACTTTGTTGCTAAATTGAGCGAGTATTCAAACCCCTCTAGCAACTCTTTTTCAAAAAAGTGTCCAGTCCAGACTGCAAATGAATCGCACATCCATGAAGCTGCCGCTGGCTGATAACATATTTAGGTTTTTTTTACTCAATTTTGTCTCTCCCACGATGTTATTCCTCTCTCCTACAGTGTCCATTAAAATGACATGCACTTGGCATGGTTATGCAAATTGGGTGATGACTTCATCTAGCGAATTCTAGCGACATGTAGGACAGCCAATGGCTACTTTCCTTACAGAGTAGTTGGCAACTTTGTTCACTTTCATCCTGGCAGCAGAGTTAGAGGGATCCATCCACAGGTACACTACCATATTTTCCACTCTATAAGGCGCACCTAAAAGTCTTTAATTTTCTCAAATACACGCCTTATATATGGATCAATATTGGTTAATTATGGCTACCGTAGTCAGGGGGCGTCGTCGAAGTAACAGCGGTAAAAGCGGTAATGGGGAATTCCAGTCCCACACCACTTGTGTGTATAAAGACCCTAAAATGACATCTTTCAAGAGACACGCTTACGACGCAGAGTTCAAACTCAAGGCTATCAGTCACGCAGTAGAACATGGGAAAAGAGCAGCAGCGAGAGATTTCAACATTAAGGAATCAATGGTACGGAAGTTTCTATTCTATGCGCCTTATAATGCGGTGCGCCCTATATATGAAAACCGTTTTAAAATAGCCCATTCATTGAAGGTGCGCCTTATAATCCGATGCGCCTTATAGTGTGGAAAATACGGTATATGACCAAAAGTTTGAGGACAAGTTAAAAAACATCCCATATGTAATTGCTGAACATGTCATTTTCAACCTCAGGAATGTTCCCATCATTTCTGGCTCTTGCTTTTAAGAAGATTTTGGAACCTGGCTACAAGGATTTGTTCCCGTTCAGCCACAAAATCCATGTGATGTGGCCTGGCCCCCCAGTCTGCATCCATGTTCATCCCAAAGGTGTTGGATGGGGCTGAGGTCAGGGAGCTGTTCAGACCAGTTCAGGTTTTCACCACACTGAGAAAACCATTTCTTTATTGATTGGGCTTCATGCACAGAGGCACACTGTTGTCATTACATGCTACAGCACTCAGACTTCCCTATAACTAAACATTAAACCTAAACTACAGCTGCACACCAATGCTACAAAAAAGTGCACGAACTTCTGGTCATATAGTGTATATCCTACTGTATGTAAAAATCCATAAAGTGGAGCTCTGAAAGGGACTTGAAATATTACTGCTGTGAGTGAATATGGATTGTAAGTGCCCAAAACGTATTGTATATCTTAGTTTTTGTTTCTTTTGAGAGCTAATCTAAGTATTTGCAGCTTGAAGATGCAGATGCTAAATTGACAGGACTGTCCAGTGTTCAGTGTTGGCAGTCATGTGTTAACGGTGATTTTACCCCCCAGGACTACGCGATGTCATGTGAATGAACCATAAATAGATAGACGACACATTGACTGCTGGATCATGCACACAACACCGCTGTCATATTGGACAGGTCAAAGCACATACCAGTAAATGAAGGAGCTGTGGTTTTTCCAGATTAAAAGCACTATAATGTTTATTATGTTTTACATTTAAGGGCAGGAGAAAAAAAAAGTTTTGCCTCAGAAACTTTTTAGCCAACCAATGTTGTGAAATCAGCTGAGGAACATAAAAGTTTTAGTGCTTTTAATCCAGAAAATCCACATCTTCTCCATTTAGTTGCGTGTGTTTACTGGCCTGTCCAGTCCAAAATGGTGGACGTGTTGATGTATCACAGCATCGGACTGAAACGACCAATGTGGCGTCAACTGTGTGTCTATGGCCTGAACCATCCTGGCATCCATTTGCCATTGTGGTTATATGATGGCATCCATGGCACTGACAGGAAAGTGCCATTTAAAACAACAGACAGACAATGAAACCAGGGAAATACAAACATGGTAGGATGAACGATATCTGAGGTATTTTGAACAGATACTTGAAATACACATTCTGGGAACATGTAACTTACACGAACTTGGTAAATGGAGTACAATATGTCCCCTTTAATAAATGACTTCATTATTTAGAAATCATGTGAGGTGATGTCAGTAAAATGCAGACAGCATGCATACAGTATGCGGTAATGCTTTGCTAAAGGACATTTAAGGCAATGGAGAGGCTCTTAATTGAGGACTGCACAGAGAATATTTGGAGTAAAACTAATGTGAGTGGAGTGGACTCATGAAATCTACATCTTACCAAAAATAGAAGGAGAGCACTTTTTGGTTGCAACATCACATGAACCTGATAAAGAAGTTGTTAACCCTGGATTCCATGTTGCACGGCTTGATCCCATGCCAGGAGCATTTTGTCTAGCCGTTTGCCTTTTGTTGACTGCCTGATTTGGTTATTTTTACTTGATTTTTCTACTTTTACAATTAATAAGTAGGCTATATAGTATGTGCTGTAGCCTACAAGGTCAATACACTTGTGAATGCGGTTATGAATGACTTGGATCAAATTTGCGCCTGTGTCTACTTGTTAAAAATACATTCATCCATATAATTATTTTGTATCTAAATTTCAATGTTGTGTCCCTAATTCTCTGATGAAGTGATGTTATATGATTGGGAGAAACCCTTAGATTCTACCAGAGCTGATTCTGGCCACTCTACACAATGCTTGCATTGCCACCAGACATGCTACAGCTCATTGCAGAAGCATCCCAGAAATGGCTCTTTGCTAAAAATATGCATCTAGTTTATTTTTGACTGAAGCCACATAAGGATGCATAGATGTTGAGACGGATAGGAAGTCAGACACAGGGACAAAATAGAGCATCTGGTTGATTTTCAAAATAAAACACCCTGCGCAGACTCCCAGTTGTATAAAATGACTGAATCAATCAAAAATGAATAATGTCAAACAATAGATACAAAATAATTATGAAATAAAATACAGTGAATGGTCACTTGAAGCTGGCTCCTGTGAGTCAGGTGAGTCAATCTCCATACAGATTACAACATATGACATTAGAGCTTAAATTTATGCACAACCGTGAATGAGTTTGTTGAACTTCTAATTATTGAATAAAAGATGCTTTTTTCCTGACATACAACTCTTCTGTAGCTGTGGTTGAGATGTTATGCTTACAACACTGTCAGAGGATAATGTCATGAACTTTAACTGTATTTAATGTATGGTACTTAGCATAACTTAACTACATTAGCTAATGTTAGCACTAATTTGTATTGGATTATATGGTCTATCAAATACCTGCGAATTAGCCCAAATAGTGCTAATTGACATTATTATTAAAAAACATGTGAATATTAAAGTATCTGAAATTACTTAGTGGTGTTTAACATGACGGTTAAACTGTAAGTCAGTATTGCTAAGCAAGTGTTAGCTTGGTAAGTTTCACCCCTCGCTCTTCCCCAGCTCCACCCTCTTGCTCAAATATGGTCTGTCATGTTTCCAAAAAACGAAGATGTCGATGGTTAAAATACCCAACTCGAGGATTCAGTCCATAAACCAGCCAAGTATGTAACACAACCTCCGTCCACTTTTTATTTAGACCAGTGCAGCTTCAGTCAAAAATAGTCTACATCTGTATTTTTAGAGAGCCATTTCTGTGGTGTGTCTGGTGGAAACACAACCATTGTGTAGAGTGGTCACGATCAGCTCCACCTACGTTGGAGTCATAGATTTATATTTCACCAAACCTAAGATAATTCTAACATCAAGTCTAAAACCCCAGAACTGCTCTTTGAAGAAGTGAGAATGAATGAATTAATGAATGAATGTCTTCATCTATAGAATTAAGAAATGTTCACCACAAAGACATACAAGAGCAAACACACACACACACACACACACACACACACACACACACACACACACACACACACTCCAACCCAGGACTCTATTTGTC
>JAPQRN010000025.1:18420987-18432407 GCA_037367275.1 Coranthus polyacanthus | reverse complement strand
GTCCGATGGCCATCGTTTTACAGTGTATGGACAGCATGCATGTCCTACATTGGTACAGGACTCTTGCAGCACATTGTTTACATCCAAAGTGGTCAGAAAAGCCTGAAAGGAGTGCCTTTTACAACAAAAAAATGAAGATAACCACATTGTGCCATTAACTGTCACTCATTTCATTTTTTTTTTTGGCCCTGCACCTGCTTTTTACATAGAGGAAAATAAAGGAAATGAGATTACAAAGCACTTTGCTGCATTATCCTTCAGCCCATGTATCCTTCTCTGCTTAGCACTTCACACCACCACAGCCTCCCTCCCTGATTTTCTTCCTATTGTTCCCCTATACATCCACTCGTTTTCTATTTTTTCCTCTTTCTACCATCACACCACAGCCGCACCACCATCTTCTACCTCGATCAATCAGTATATTTTTCAAGTATCAAGTATCTCATCAGTTCTTGTTGATTACCCGCATTTTTTTTCTTATCTGGCATGCTACACATTTTCCCCTTTTCTCCACTTATTGACTAGTTCCTTCCTTCTTTCTTCTTCTTCTTTCCCTCTTAACTTCTGATCTTCACATTGTTTCATTTGAAATCAATACCTCCATTATTTCCCCCTAAATTCTGTTCATCTTTTGTTCCGTTTTTTTCCATTTCCCTCCATTGATTTGCACTTTTCCCATCTTTTTTTCTTCTCCTACTTGCTGTCACCTCTCCTTCCTCCATTCCTCTACAGAGCAGCTTTCTCTGCTATGGTTCTTCTGCCTCTCTATGTGCTGACTCTTTATAATGGCTTTCATCATAATCAATCAGGCAATAATTACCCCATCCTTCATCCCTTATTACAGCACAATCCTCTCTCTCATATCTCCATCATCTTCCTTTTCTCCTGTACTTCCATCCATCCCCTCGACGTGACGCCACCATCGTCTTCATCCTCCTCCTTTTCATCATCACCTTTTTTTCCCGTGCCTGCTCTCCATCTTCACCCTTTGACAGACTACACCCTTTCTACCATCTTCTCTCTCATATCTCAACCCTTCACCTCATAACAGCACCATCATCATAATCATCAGCTCCACCCATCACCCGTTTGCCTCCCGCCTCCAGGAAGACGCTGCATCTGGGTCGCCTTGACAACGGCTCAAACACTGTTGCCGTGGCAGCCCTATCAGCTAATTGAAGCAATTACAACTCAGCAGCAGCTGTGGTACCAGACCCTTTCCTTCCCCCCTCCTTCCTGGTTCCTCCATCACTCTCTCTCTCTCTCTCTCTCTCTCTCTCTATTCATCCCCTTCCCCCTTTACTTTTCCATCCCTCTATCTTCTTCTTCTTCTTCTTCTTCTTCTTCTTCTTCTTCTTCTACCCTTCCCCCAACTCTTCCTCAGCTCTCCCTCACCTTCCTCCTACTCTCCTCTGCCTCTCTCCTCCAACCTCTTCTCTTTATTTGTCCCATGGCTTTCCATCACATTGCTTCCTTTTTAACTTTACAAAAGCTGCTTATATTAAGTCATTTAACCTGGTTTTTACTGACTATGCTATATTCTTTAATCTGCCATTGGTGTGGAACGTCATGCATCATGAAGTGTAACCACACGCCCACTATCTCCAAGAAATATGCAATAGATTACTGAAAGGGATTCATTTAAGTCTGCATTATTCACTCTGGAATTTAAAATCGCTAATTTCCCAAAGCCCCTGGTTTAAAAAAAAAACTCAAAAAGTGTAAGCATGCAGTTACAATGGGCGATCTGCATGTTGTAGGGTAAAGAGTGCATTTATGGTAGTTATTTCTGTTTTTTTTTTTCATGCTGTGTGAAAATAGAAAAGGTACAAAGTGCAAAAGGCAACAAAGTACATTTCATAAATTAAATGAAACTAAATGTTATTTTTCATCTTCGTTTAGTGGTTTTAAGTCTAACTTGATGGTGTGGAAAATTACTAAGTCAAATATAAGTCAAGCAAAAGACTTGCTCATCATCCTATCTGCTCACAAAATGGGATGTTGTTCTACTCTGCTGTGATGTTGCCTCATGTTGGACACCTGACGTTCCTCCAATTTGTGTTTCAGGCCCCACAAGCGCTGGATTGGATCCAGATCAGGCAACATGCGAGGCCACTGCTTCAGAAAGTCATGCCATTGTCAAGCTGAAATACAGCTCTTTGACCAAGCTTTCATAGGGAGGGAAACATGTTCTCCTTCAAAATATTACAGTACGTAGTGGAATAAATAATTCCATCAATGAATTTGAGCTCTCCAGTCCCAGCAGCATCATGCAACCCCAAACCATGATGCTATCTCCACCATGTTTGACTGCACAACATAGTTTTCTTGGTACTGTTCATCAGGACATCATCAAACTACTATACTATACCCCATCAGATCTGAACAAGTTGATCTTTGTTTCATCAGACCACAAGACATGCTGCCAGACGAACCCGTTCTCCCTCCTAAGTCATCACATCCTGCTGCTTCATGAGCCCTTGGTGTCCGTTTTAACGGCCGATGTACCCCTATAGCGCCAATTTTCCCCATGCAGGGTACTGAGTCCTTAGATGTCGTAAATTGATGACATGGGCCAGGTGACGTCGCTAAGTAGCAAAACCCTTAGTAGGAGGTGGTTGTGGTGGTTATGGCAGAACACAAGAGTTTGTGGCCTTACACACAGACTTCATGTCCATTTCATGCTGTCTTTATTTGTGCGTTTTCTGTCTTTGTCTTTCTTATTTTAGCCCCTCCCCCGACCCTTTTCCCTAACCCTAAACCAAGTTGTTTTTATGTCTAAACCTCAGCGACAACCCCCACTTCATTCATCAATACCCTGTGCATCAAAATGTGACGCCCGGACCAGGTGTCAGTATGTGACGAGTTGGGAGTGAGTTTATGTATTTTAGAGGAGTCCTCATATCCCTGAGCGAGCATGACCTATAGAGCCACAATACCCAAGAAAAACCCAAATCCTCTCTGTTTTTGGCTTAAAAAATTAAATGATATTTGAAGCAATGAGATAATAATGTTATACTCCTCTTAATTCCCTCCCCCTCCATCCTCCTTCTCTGAAAGTGATGATGATGGTGTTGGTGGTTCCCCTTTTCCTTTCATTCACATTCACTTCAGGCTTTTCTTCTCATGGCCACCAGAGACCATGTGCACTGATGTTACTGGAAGAGGGGGTGGGGAATAAGAGGGTAGCGGGGGGTTTCACACACCCACACAGATGCACACACAAATGAAACTGTGCATGTTCAAATGTGGACACATGATGCGATGCACACACACTCACACACAATTCCCTGGTGTGTGATGGTTGTGTAGCATGTGATTTGGTGTGTGATTGCTGAGGGGTGTGCGGGCCCCTCAGCTGAGATGGAGGACTCCGGCGCTTTAAAGATGCTTTATGTTCTAAGGATATTTGCCTATGCAAATGTTCAGGTTTATTAAAATAAGTTGCCTCACATTCCAATCTGGGACGGGTTTTTAGTACGTGTAATAAATATTAGTTTAGATACTCGTGTAACTAAATGGGTGTGAAGCCAGGCGTTGCAGAAAAAAGCAGATGTGCTCATCTTTCATCCTGCCATGAAACAAACTATAAGATGGGTTAAATCAATTAAAATAAAAACAAATGTCCACATATTTTTGACAGATTGTTCTTTGCAGATGGTAAATACCATTTTATAACCTTTTCATTCCATCGTAAATCAAACTATATTTCAGGCCTCCCTTATTCAGTATTTCTTTATTAAAATAAACATTTTTTATGGGGTGAAATTTTGTGCTTACAGTGCTGTGACCATGTATAAGTAGCTATGGGAAACTCTTTAATGTAATGTGTACATTATAAATGGCGCTATATAACATCTCTGATGATTAAAGTGCAGTATATGCTGAAACATGCAACTTTTTTTCTTCCTTTTTCTTCTCTCTTTTTAGGCTTCATGTAGTCTTGCATCGAGCAGCTGGCAAGATGCAAATTAAACAGGCAGATAATTGATTTGCTGCTGCTCTGACTTTGATCTGTGTGTAAGTCTGTGCATGCAACATCACAAACTAAGCAAAAAAAACTCAGCAAGGCGGCAGCGTAGGGGTGCATTGTTTTCTCTGTGCTTGTTCATGAAACTCAATGCGTCTGTAAAAACAAAAAGTTGTGTGCAGGATGGAGGAAAATGAGGCACGGATGTTTGTGTTGTTTGCATGTAAACGCAATCTTAATTAATGTATGCATATTTGTACCTCTACAAATGGGAGGGTATGTCATTGCATGTGTGTGTGTAATTTTCTGTGCATGCAGAAAAATGAAGGAGCTTCATGCGTGAGGAAACTCCTTGTGTTAAGCAGCTTCTTGCATTCACACTCCAGGCCAATTACTGGGAGTGCCTGCCCTGCGCGTTGGGGAGGGTCTCCATGCCAGTGAGAGATAAACACTGTATGTGGGCATGCCTCACAACTAGATGGAGCAGCACTCTCTCCAAGGGCTGAGAGCCCCAGGGGAGCTTTAAAAAGCTCAGGGAGGAAGTGTCACACCAACAGGAATTCTTTTCAACAAAGAGCATTTAGCTAAAAAAACGAAACGGCTGAAAACACAAAACAATCTACATCACACACTGTAAGAAGTGAGACTAGGTTGAATGAATACGTAGTAGATAATTACATGCAACACTGATTTAATGAAGCAGACTAAAGGTAGTTTTAACAAACATTCAGTTGAATTAAACATATTTCAATTAGATTAAGTTACATTTAAGAAGATTAAGAAACAATGTCAGCAGATACAATTTAACTATGCATTAGACTTTAGAAAATGAAGAAAATGGATTTATTTTACTTTACTTTAAACTCAGTTTTCAGTCAATTTTGAATTTCCACCTGATTTTGTTGCTATACTATTTGTGAAATAAATAAAGGATACTTTGATGAAAAACGTTTTTGCTGTAAAAAGAAATCTAACACGTGGTTTCCATGCACCAATTATTATGATACGCTTTTACCATTTATGGAAATGTTGTGAACTGTGAGAGATGTTATTGAGTAAAGTGGGAAATAAATAAACTGTGGCAAAAAGATTTTTTTTTTAAATGACTAAAATGTACTAAAATTAGAGCTAGAGCTTTGGTAGATCTAAAATATAAAAAAGAATAACAACCCCATTGCACTTGTGTGTGTGTTCATTTTGATTTAATAACATTAATAAAAAGTGATGAAAATAATTATCAACATGAACAAAAATGAACAAAAAATGAACACAATAATAATCAAAATAACCAAAACAAATATCCAGGTATTTATTTAAATGAACCTTTTACAACTTTAAATCTACTCAATGATATTTTGTGTCACTTTGTTGCAATCATTTTTTTAAGAATCCAATTTCCATATTTTTAACTGTGCATGAAGGGATGAATGTTGAAATACTGAATCTCTAATAACGTTTTCAGTTTGCACATATTCTGAATTACTAAGAATAAGTCAAATAAGGTGAAGGCTGTGTTATGTCCCTTCTTATGTGAACGCCTTTGAACTTGAAAGAATGAGATAAATAAAAATCAGTAGGAAATCTCTTGGCATAACTCTGATTGATGCCGGTAGTAATGTCAGTGGGCGTGTCGGGGACGTGCGCAGGGCGTGACAGGGAGGGTTATACGTGTTTGAAAGTGAGAGGAGAAAGAGGTGGCTGTGGTTGAGCAGCGCTCTTATCTACCTTGTACAGATGTATTTCTCTGCCTCTTTCGATGTCTCTGTATGTGCCCGTGTCCACATGAGTGTGTGTGTGAGAGGAGCTTATCTCTTTGGCCACTCAGCTGGAAGGCACCCTATCACATGTAGAACACAATGCAGAAGAAACAGCAGATCGGCTGCCTGTAGCACTTTCTGCTTTACACTAGGATGATCTGAATCGAGCCAGATGTTACGGTTAAGGAGGCCCGCCTGAGTTGCTGAACGAGCTGGTTTATTCAGCAACTGTAAACAGTGACATTCAACTGGTCGACCTCAATTTAACGATTCTGAAAAGAAAGTGGAATTTTCTTGAAAGCGTTTGCTGCAGTGGTTTAGGATTACGGATGCACTGTGTGCACATTACCTGTTTCTAGAGAAAAAAACTGCAAAACCCTCTTTGTTCTTCAGTTAAACCCCATATAACAAATGTTTTAGTATTGAAAAGATGTTGAGACAAGTGCCTGAAAACCTGTGAAAACTCTTTTTACTCTCCTATTCAAAAGTCTTTTTTTATGCCAGTCAGATATAAAAGTGTATATGAAGTGGAAAAGAAATATTAAGTTGAGGGAGACATAATTTTTTAATGCTGTACAATTCACTTCATAGTGAATGAATTGGATAATGGACTCAAGGACTGGGAAGATAAAGAAATAGCAGCTTTATGCAACATAATGAGCGAAGGCACATTGCTCAGCTTTGAAATGCTTAAAAAGAAACACTTAAATGTTAACGTGGTGAAAAATGTGATCGACGTATGTTTGATAGAACAGTAAAAGCCTACAATGCTTTCACTGAAGTTGAATGAAATGTTTCTACTGGCAAAACAATCATTTCTTTCAACTTTAGTAGCTACATCTGAGGAAGAATGGGCAATAACGCGGAGGCACCAATGGACATGGAGGGACCTGACTGTTTGAGCAACTGCAGAAACGATTTTCACATCTGTAAGTAAGATTACATACATATACACCTCACTATTATATACTATTATACAACTATTTAAAGGGGTTATTTGTTGTACCCTTTTCCCTTCTAGTTGAAGTAATTGATTACATTTTGTTGTGAGTTATATATTTATTATTAATCATTTGTTTAAATGTGTATATCTTTGATAAACATCATTTGGAGTTCCAAGGCAAACATGTTACCTGTTTTGTGAGGCGCCGTGGACGCATCGAAAATACAATTTTTAAAGGATACCAGTCAGATATAGTGCTCTTACTTAATCTATCCAGTAGTATATGGTACTTGGAAACACTAACCACACTGAGTCAAAAAGGTAAAAGGACTGCATTTAGTGCTTTTCTACCTCATTGGAACCCAAAGCACTTTTCATTCACGCTCACAATCATACACATGTTCAAGTGTGTTCTCAGTCCCGTGGAGTCTGATTTCAACACCCAGGATACACCTATAGGACCACATTCCACACGCAGCGTACCCAGTGGAAGTCAACGGAAGCCCTCAGACTTAATTGACGAGATGGTCCGGGTGACATCGCTAAGTAGCACAACCTTTAGTAGAAGGTGGTTGTCATGGTTATGGTAGAACAGTAATCCCTGATTTCCACCAGGAGCAGCTGCGCCACATCACGGCTCAGACGTGGTTTAATTCCGTTCCTCTGCAAGGCTTCAATCCACACCGGGGGAGTTTCAGAAGTGGTGCGTTGTGTCTGTCTGATCTCCGGATTTGGTCATTTCTACTTGATTTTTATGTTTCAACCATAGATAAAATAAGCCACGTAGTAAACATTTTTTGTCTGTTTTAATTGCTTTTACTGCAGTTGTAACTTACAAAGGTTATACATTTTAGAGTTCTGAACGACATGGATCAAATATGTGTGGCTGTGTTTAAGATGCTAAAAATATATTCATCCTCATACTTGTTTTGTATCAATGCAATGTTGTGTTTGTTATTGACGGTGATATATACTTTATACGATCTGCACAGGGCATATTTTATTTTGAAAATTGACCTGATCCAATTTGCCTTTCGTGCATCTGACTTCTTGATGAGGTGAGTCCGTCAAAAATAGACTCGGCACTGTAGCGCTTCTGGCGGAAACTCGAGCGCTGTGTAGAGTGGCTGCGTTCATCTCCAGAGGCCGTGACGCTGCTGTAATGCGACACAGTCGTACCTCTTGGAAATCAGGGTAAAGTTTGTGGACCCGCACACAGGAGACCAGGGTTTGTGTCGAGACCAGGGTTCGTGTCCCATTCATGTTAATTTTTGCTTTTTTCTCTGTTTTCTTATTTTAGACCTTCCCCCAACCATTTTTTTCCAAATCACAACCCCAAACACCTTTTCTAAAACTTAACCAAACCGTACCCGTGGCATTTTCTAGGCGTGTTGAAAAATGGCGCGTACCCTCTGCGTCAACATGTGATGCTCGGCCAAGTCTCAGTATATGACGAGTTGGGAGTGAGAATATGTAGCACATGCACACACCAGAACACAGCCACTGGGGGCAACTTGGGGTCAGTGTTTTGCCCAAGGACATTTTGACATGTGGTCAGGAGCTGGGCAACCCACTCTACCTCCTGAGCCACAGCTGCCCTAGGTCATAATGGTGGAACAGTGAGCACTGGTATAGATATTTTAACACTGCACAAGCTGCAAACCTTATCGACTGTATGCAGGTTCGCATACAAAGGTGAACCACAAATGCAGGCAAACATTCGCAGTCAAACTCCTGGTCATGAATAAGTAATGAGGGGTGTGATAATGCAGAGGGATGAGACCTTTGGAGCTCATGTAAAAAGGCCAGGGTCAGGAGGACTGTTATTTGATATTCAGCCATGGCATTTTCTCCTGACACACACACACATACACACACACACACACACACACACACACACAGTGGCCATCTGCTGAATGATTAATGCTCCAGTCTCTACCTAGAGTGGAAAGTGTGTATCTTAAAACAGGAGGAGAGGTTGACATTAAACCGCTTGCGGATATTCTGTTCCCATAGAGAGTCTCTTTTGTGCCTCCTGTCTAATTCATGTAAAGTCTAATAGAGACCTTGACACGGCTACTTTTTCATTGATCTCAAATAACAAACTAACAGTGCTAGTAAGTGGTGTGTCACTTAAATTCAATATTGATAGACAGTCTCTACATGATAATTTAAAGCCCCCTCCGAGGCCCCTTCAGGATATTTATAACACCCCACAATTTGGAGGTGTTACATAGAAGATTTTGCCACTCTGGCCATGAGATGAGCACTAGAGCTTCATTACTGTAATAGCTGCAAATGTGTAATTTTTTTCTAATATTAGTGCTTAAAGCTGCAGTGCTTGATGCTGTTACTGAGCAAAAATTCCATAATTACCTTTCAGCATATCGTAAATCAAGAGGTCTCAGATGAAACAGGAATCCGACCCACTTCTGCGGATCTACTCTGTGATGCAGACTTTGGCAAATCATAGGAGTTTTCAGGCAGGTGGTGGTGGTAGGGGGTAAAATACATGATTGACACCTGTAATTACGGATCAGATTCAGTCAGATGTGACTGTATTCCGTGACTCGACACGGACGCCTCAGGTCAACTGGATTCGTATTTATTCTTCTGTTTTGGACCGAGAGGAGAGAGCTGCAGAAGGGAGGTGTGTATTTTCAAATTCCCCCTGATTTCGGCTCGTGCAGCTTTAAGGATTCTGCACTGAATAATGAGCTATCTTACCTGCAAAGCTGCTAATATGAGCTGGGTCGGAAGAAGTCAAGCTAATAACCAAAATTTGGTAACAGTTATTTAAATGACAACATGCACTGCAATGTAAATAGCATCACTCATGCTTTAAATGTATCACATGGCTTTACACTTTCTCCCATTGTTTTGATGTTTATGGACCACAACTGTTTTGCAGACAGACACTAGGTAATGAAGGCAGTGGAGCATTTAACAATTTAGGAACTGCTCAGGAGTTGATAGAGGGAAAAAGAGATAAAAAAGCAAATGGAATAGTGGAAACCTATCCCACGAACACAAACAAGACTTGAAGCTACTGCTTGTTTCATTTCGACTCGATGAGCTGTATAAACAGACATGCTAGTGTTCACGATGTGTTTCCCCAAGTGACACAATAAATAAATAAAAATCTATTAATCCTTTCCTGAACCTTCTGTAATGGGATAGATTTTTTAAAGAGAGTAACGAGCAGGTGCAGAAGTCGAGTTTCCTCCCAGACCACTTGAATGACAATATGCTGAAAGTACAGTAGTGTAGTACTGTAATTATGGAATTTTCACACACTGAAGCTTTAAAGAGCAGCTTTTGAGGCTGTATTAAAGTTGTATTCACATTACGAATAGTGACTTATATTTACGTTACATGAAGTTAACAACAGGCGACCGAAAGAAATGGGCCATTACATTAAATAAAATTAAGAATAATGTAAGTACACAAGTCAACAAAATATGTAACACAGACCTGGTCAGTTTTAAATCATTATGTTATATGGAAATGTTACATAAAATACACTGTATTATCAAAAGTATTGGGTCACCTACACATTCCACCTACAGGAGCTTTTATGACATCCCATTCTAAATCCATAAGCATTAATATGGAGTGTTGGAGTGGAATGTTCCCACAAAGTTGGAAGAATGGAATTGTCCAAAATCTCTTGGTAAGCTGAAGCGTTAACATTTCCCATCACTGGAACGAAGGGGCCAAGGCCAACCCCAGAAGAACAACCCAATAGCATTATCCCTCCTCCACCAAACTTTACAGTTGGCACGATGCAGTCAGGCAGGTAACGTTCTCCTGGCATTCACCAAACTCCGACTCGTCCATCAGACTGCCAGATAGAGAAGCCTGATTCGTCAATCCACAGAAAACGTTTCCACTGCTCCAGGGTCCAGTGGCGGCGTGCTTCACACAACTCCATCCAACGCTAGGCATTGTACTTGGTGACGTAAGGCTTGCACGCAGATGCTCGGATGTCGAAACCGATGCCATGAAGGTCCCGAAGCACAGTTTTTGTGCAGATGTTAATGTCAGAGGAGGTTTGGAACTCTGCAGTTTTTGAACCAGCAGTGTGTTGGTGACTTTTACGCATTATGCGCCTCAGCACTTGGCGACCCTGCTCTGTAACTTTGCAGTCTGTCACTTCGTTGCTGAGTTTCTGTTGTTCCTAATTGCTCCTACTTTACAGTAATACCTCTTATAGATGACCATGGAATATCTAGGACAGAAGAAATTCCACAAAGTGACTTGTTGAAAAGGAGGCATCCTATTACAATACCATGCTCGAATTCTTTAGAACAACCCATTCTTTCACAAATGTTTGTAAAGGCAGAATGCATGGCTTCTTGATTTTATACACTAGTGGCAATGGGACTGAATGAAACACCTAAATTCGATTATTAAGCGGTGCGTCCCAATACTTTTTATAATATAGTGTACCTTTGATGTGGCAATGATATCAAGCGTACCAAATAATATAATGACAAAAACAAGGAGTGGAGCTCTCTCCTTTCCACTGTCCTTAATCTGCTTTGTGTTTTCATGTATTTGTGTGTGACAGGGACAGACTAGAATTGCAGCTGAGCTAATACAGTAAGAGCTGGCTTTGATGTGTCTGGACAAGTGTTCAGCTGGTCCTTGATGCTCTCACCGTCTGCCTGTCAAAACACCTGAAACAACAAATGACCGCACCACCAGCTGCCCCGTGGCTCACCCCTCTGCTATTTGTATGAGCACA
>JAPQRN010000025.1:18388255-18406497 GCA_037367275.1 Coranthus polyacanthus | reverse complement strand
GTATAATGTAAGAACCGGCTTGTGAATGGAACTTGAGTTTATGTGCAATAGTGACCATACGAAACATGCAAGAGCCTGTGTGTGTGTGTGTGTGTGTGTGTGTGTGTGTGTGTGTGTCTTGGGAGTACGTGCATTATCAGCCTACAGCTGAAGCACATTAGAGAGATGAGGAAGAGAAAGGGGAGATGATAAGGCTTAAGAAGTTGAAGACAACAAATACTGCACAACTGTCAGCTGCAGAGAGAGGACAAACATGTTTTCAATACGTGAGTTCATTTTCTTCAGGGATTAGCATCATCTAGGATATTGTTTACTTCAATCAAAACAATAAACAGTGTTTTTTTTTCCATTGCACAGATTAAATGAATCACAGAGAACGCAGGCCTCCTATGTGACCTTCGTCCAGAAACCAATTTTGTGATCATATAGAACAAATTACTTCCTATTTATTTTCCTGGCTTACAAAGCATTACATTTCAGGAAAAGCTACCTGAGATTCACATATATTAAAGTATAGTATAGAGACATAAATGTGTTTGTTTCCCTGTGAACTTAAAGCCATTAGAGACTGGAGTTCATATCCAGACTCCTGTAAGTTTTTAGATTTAGACAACAAAATCACTTAGAATTAGAAAAAGAGTGTCATTTTTTAATCAAACCTTGCCAAGTACAAAATAAAGTATAAAATAAACTATGTTTACACCCTCTAATCAAGGCTGTGTGAAACTATAGGCTAATTTTCCAGTGGAGGGAACTGAAGAGCTATTCAGAGCCACCAGACTCCCTTGATAAAAACAGAACCACTGCCTCGATTGGTTAGTCTTTTGTTTGCCAGTTTGGAATCTGAACTAATGTTTTAAAATACCACAAACAAACTGACCATACATACTGCAATAAAGCAGTGAAATATGGCATAAAATAAAATTGATGAAGATATTTGGATGTGGGCCTTCTCTAGGTGACTAGACAGTACCAAAAACCAAAATGAACCCTTTCAGACTGCACGTGGGTCTGCATAGGCATCAGGGATGTCCCCGAACACCTCCTGTCTCATACCCACATCTCCCCCATCAGCCCCTCCTCGACCCCTTCTCAACCACTCGCTGACTTTTTAGCACTTATTGAATTAGCGGTTAAAACAGTATAATGTTTATATACACATCTCTCGAAATGTCGATATGAAACATTATTTAGTTCAAAGACCTTGACATGTTCGTTGATGTAGTTTGCAGAAATATACAACGTTAACATTTTATTCTGGTAAATGGCTTGAATCAGAAACTGGCCTTTTTTTTAGCATATTGAGTCAACATTATTGTGCTATTATGCCCATGTATGAGCCTGTATAAGTCGTCTAACCACACATACACATTTAGACACACAAATATGCAAACTGCACCTTGACCTGTAAATATGAATTCAGTCTGTCCATCAAAGCCTCACCCCCTCCTCTCATGCTTTGGGCAATTTCAGGAATGGCTTTGCTGTTAGAGTGGAACATAAAGGGAGCGGGGAAAGCAGCTATAAAATTGATTTTTAATAGGTTTCAGCTCATTACGATCGTGTGTGTGTGGGGGTTGGGAGGCGGGGGCACGAGCAAATGCTGCCAGGGCAGTTTAATACAACAGTCGTCACACCAGAGGTTCTGTAGCCAGTAGCAAAGAGCGTCTGCAATTATAATGGTCTGTCACGCTCACTCACATGCGCACACACTTTGTAAACGTTTCTCATTTGAAGAGGGGTCGCTTGGTGCAGGTGAAGAACTACTACAGTTCTTGAAATGACCTCCTTGAGTGATTGAATGTTTGGCAAATTAAATTCCAGTGGTCACACCTGGTCCCAAACCAGTAGACAGGGAGATTGAGGAATGGCAAGCCACCATTGGCTCCAATCCATACCAGTCTATTCAGCTGGTCACACACATATACAGTCAGTCAAGTCAGTCAATGTCACGCCTTAATGGCAAATCACACTGAAAAAATGCCCTACATTGTAAAGAAAGAAAAAAAGAAAAGATTGATTATTATATTATATTATATTAATTATTATCCTGTAGCTACTGTATGCTGAAGCTGCACTATACTGTCATATAAGTAAAAAAAATAATTTTCTCTGAAGCAAAAATCCAATATTATATAACATTATAGATGCAGTTAAGAGTCTTAAAGTTAACGCTTTTCACAAGTGTTCACAAACCATGAAATAATGGACTTTGTGCATTAAAACAACAACAAAACACACGTTCCATGATGTGTTTTGTCATGGCGGATCAGAACAGACCACAAGACAATTAGGCCTGATTCAAAATTCAATCAGTCAGAATTAACCCATGCAGGCCATTTCCAATAAAAGAACCAGCTGACCCATAATCCTCTGGAGGTGGTAATAAATCATGTTTCCAGGTCGCACCAGGGGAAGTGGGTGGGCGCGCACAGGGCTGTAATTGGTCGTCACATTTTTTTACATCCACCGAGGAAGTTATGTTTTTACCACCAAGCGTTTGTTTGTTTGTGTGTTAGCAGTCTAACATCCACGCTGTGTGACTTCCTGATGACGGTGGCTACAGACAATTCCCAAATTCCCATTTGTTACAAAATTTTTAAAGATTATAACTCGGTTGAAATTCATCTGATTTGATTGTAATTTACCACATGCTGGCATAAGGTTGAAGGTCAAAGGTCAAGGAGGTCAAAGGTCTTTGGAGATTTGTGTCCTGGAATGCAAAATAAAATATCTTACACATTTTTTCCACCAACCCAAGTTAGGATTTGGTCCTTGTTTTTACTCTGCCTTGATTATTGATGTTATGCTGGACCTAAGCTGCTTTTTCAGTGAAATCCTGTACATCCTGTCCTTTTACATTTGTAAAATATAGTAAAATATAATGAAAATGATTTCAAGACTTCAAGACACATTTTGCTGTCATGTATGGCCATGTAGCTTCTCTGTCCTCTGCTTGTTTATCTGAGAGTGGGTCTAGAAAGCAGACAGTGGAGCTGAGAGGCGGAGATGGAGACACAGTGAAACCCGCTAAACGCCTGATCCAAGAATCATGTCTTTTCAGCCCTGGCCTAAAACAGGGAGAACACGAAACACTTGCACTACAATGATGCACTTAAAGTTAACAAATCTAAAGCATGTCTACTAGGATAAAGTTCAATATTAGATATACTGACATACACACTTGAAAACAAAAAAACTACATTGAAAACACTAAGAAGTTGGCGTCTGCTTGAAACCACCAGTAGGGCAACTGTCTTATATTTCAAATAGGTCGACTTTTGGGCTTATTTAAATTTAAAGTTTAATTTAAATTCAGATGATCTGGCTAACATGATGGATGTTTCATTCTATTTAATGGTGCCTTTCGCGACACTCAAGGTCACCTTAGATCAAATGAAACCAGTAACAAAGCATACAATGAGCAACAAAGCAAAAAGTAAAAAAGAGTAAAATAAAGTAGAAAAAGGAACATAGGTTAGTTCATTTTGTACATTGTATTCATGATGACCTATAGTGAAAAGAGCTTCGACTTAAATATAATTGAATCACATACAGAATGAACATACCACATACAAAAGAAGACACACTTAATTTGAGCCCATAGGCTCTTTTTAATGACCGTGTTGCCCATGTGTGAAACCCTAATAAGATAAGAAAAAAAAAACACCATTATCTTTCTCTAAATTCTACTGTGGATTCATCAGATCTGCAACATTCATTTGTGGGAATGAAATTTGGACAAAGCGCAAGAAATGATTTGAACTTGCCAGGATTTTATCTTTGTGTTCAAAGTCTTTTTAATTCCACTGTGAGTTAATTATCTTCAAATATACCATTATTCTGTGCATTCTGTTTTTGTAGCATACAGCGGCTGATTCATTATTTGTAGGTCTGTTCATATCACAATGCTCCTGTGACTTTTAGCTCTGCCATTCTCAGCTGCGTTAACACCACAAGCCCTTGGTGACCACGCATCCTTGCCTTAGGCGCTCGTTTCTCCCATCCCTCCATTCTGTTTCATCCTTTATTCAGAGATTTCCTTCCTTGCATCCGCCCCTCTCCTCAGCACTACATCCTGAGCTCCCCAGTGGTTGCGTATTACACTGGGAAGCATCCTTTATTTGCCCTCCCTGCTGTGCATGCATTGTGTTCATGTGCATCTGGAAAGTGTAGCAGTGGTGCTGAGCTTCAGCTGTGGAGTAACTCAAATCACAAATGGATGTACTTCCTGAAGTATATCTACGCATCATGCAGCTGTGTGGTTCCGTCCAGTTCTCCCAGTATCTTATGACCCTTTTCTTCCTTCCACCCCCACCCCCTCAGTTCACAGCCCAGCCCACCCTCGCCTATCTTTGGCCCAGCTCCTCTCCTCTGCTCTGATGAATACTCAACAGAGCTGCAGCATGCCCACTTAATCCCTTTTCTCATCCTCTGTTACTCCATCCTCTTTGACCCTTCTCTTCTTATCGCACCCTCTTAGACTCACACTCTCTTCCTCTCTTTAACCTCATCACCCACTACCACCTTTTCTACCATCCTTCGCTTGACCTTTTACATTCCTCTCTCGTCTCCAGTCAACCACAAACAGCCATATTCTCAGTCTCCAGCAGACATCTTAATCAATATGAACACAGAGGTGCTTACATTTTTTAGACTCTCTCTCCCATAAGGATAAAATGTGTTTACTGTTTTGTCCAAACAAAAATGCACAAATAATTGTGCAAAAAAACAGAAGAGGCTGTGAGAGAAGCTTTCATCCTGGGTACTTTCTCACGACTTTACGCCTGCCTTTCCCAAAACTTAGAGTCAGAATCCAAAATGGGAGCCACTTAACGAACAACAAAATGATATGTGAATTAATTTTGCTAATTGAAATAGAGGAAGAGCAAAGGCATTTGAAATGCAGGGGAGAGTCCTCAGTTGTACAAGAAGTAACGAGACGTAACAACACAAAAACGATATAAAAGATACAAGACGAGAAATGATACAAAAGATGCAGCAACACGAAAATGACATAAAAGAGATATTTTTAGACACAGTGTTTTGGCAGTGGAAAAATCAGTCATGTGTTTGTTTGTGCACATTAGCATTAGAATTCTTTGTTTCATGTGTACACGCTGCTTGTCAGTGTTAGAAGCAACTGTTGACGTTGTCTTGCTATCATCACTGACATTCCAGCAAAGTGCATTTAATTTAAGTTTTGATGGTGGAAAAGTGAGTAAAAAGAAAAAAACGAGAAAATATTGCAATTCATGACATATTTTTGTAAATTAGTGTCCTCGGGAGACATAAATTAGATTTTCTTTACGTCTTAAGCTGAAAAACTTTGGGAAACCACAGCTTTACACCTACTCTATATGACCAAAAGTTTGAGGACGTCCCTGATCGTGCACTTTTTTGTAGCATTGGTGTGCAGCTGTTTTTTATGGTTGACATGACACATGTTTAATTATAGGGAAGTCTGAGTTCTGCATTATGTAATTACAACAGTGTGCCCCCAACAGCTTGGTTAAAAAAAAAAAAAAACAAGAGAAAAATCATGTTTCAACATGAAGCCCAATCAATAAAGAAATGGTTTTCTCAGTGTGGTGAAAAACTGAACTGGTCTGCACAGCTCCCTGACCTCAGCCCCATCCAACACCTTTGGGATGAACATGGATGCAGACTGGGGGGCCAGGACCCATCACACGGATTTTATGGCTGAATGGGAGCAAATCCTTGTAGCCAGGTTAAAAAAAAAATTCTTAAAAACAAGAGCCAGAAATAATGGGACTTAAACAGCAGCAACAGCATTCCTGAGGTTTGGAACGACATGTTCAGCGATTACATATGGGATGGTTTTTAAACTGTCCTCAAACTGAGCATGGACACTAATATGACCACGATGTGGTTCGTGCAAACAGCATATTCCACTGGTATAATATTCCATATTATCACTGTGAACATTATCTTTTTTTGGAATATGGCGAAAAGCACCATATTTTGTTTGGGTAAATGCAGTCACTGATTTCAAATTTGGGGGGTTAACACTCGAGATTATTGTTAGTTCGGTACAGATCTCAAACAATTACTTGATTGATGGATTAATTGTTTAGCTGAAATGATTCAGCAGTTATTGAATTGAGAAACCGGTCAGTTTATCGAGTAAATTGCCCCATTGGTCCCACTTTTCCAATGTGACTATTTAATCGTTATGGTAGTTAAATATTTCATGTTTTGGTCTGTTTGAAATTGGTGGGCAAAAATAATCAATAGTAATTTTGAAATTACAAAATATTTGACGCGGAGCTGTGTGGTGATGCTGATGTGTCTTTAACTATTCAGCAACCATTTTCTAAATTCATAGTTACACACATCGAGGCTTTTTCTAGAGTTTAGAATGATTTCTCATAGCGTTGATGCCACAAGTTAAAAGTATCTACCAAACGTTCTGTGGCACAGTTTATTATTTTCTCTATTTTCTCATTTGGACTCTGATTCCCTTTCTTTCTCCACACATCGTCTCTTTATTCTTTATTCATTATTTATTCAAAAGGACATAGAAGTGTCTTGTGTGACCTCTGTAGCCTCCAGGGAGCCCAGGGCATGCTGGGAACATCCTGTGCGCAAGGCCAAGAGTTAGAGCCGATCTTCCTCTCTGAGCTGGTGTGTTACCGGGCCCTATGGAGAGGACATCGGCACACATTCGCACACACACAAAACAGTCATCCATATCCTGTCTGACCATGACAGCCAGGACAAGTTTTCCACAGGGTGTTCAGCTTGTGTTCAGCTTGTGTCGGGCACATGTTGTGGCGAATATGAAGAGTTTGCGTGTGCAGCATGGCTTAATGTGATGTTGCAATCAATACTTTCAATGCAACACAGTCAAGGTTACAGAGGAGGAGCAGTACATGTGTTCAGCCCATGTGTGGAAGACGAGAAACGTGTCCTCAGATGTGAGCCTCATCATGATTCATCTCATGAAATTGATTATCATTCATAAGCGAAGCGAAAATCTGTTCCGTGTGATGGTAGGCTGGATAAATTATTATCTGAATTTTTCAAATGATTACCAGCATGTGGTTTTTGGCCGTGTATGTACAATTTGGGAAATCAGACAGAGGGAGCTGGATGAAAAATAATAACATATAATAACACTGTATGTTGGTTTAATAACCCGACTTAGAGTTTATGTGAAAAACAAAGATGTCATTGTCTTTGTATGAGCGATAATGAAACATTTCCTCCTCAATGAAGTGCTTAAGGATACGTATCTAACACTGTCGTGTGTGTAAAATACATCCATTCCAATGTGTCAAAGTCAAGCTGCACTAATATTCAGAGCACAGTCAAGTTGCTGCGGGCTGAATGCTCACAACAGTGGCAAATCAGCTACGAAAGATGATGAGAGAGCGAGGGATGAAGAGAGCTTGCAATCATGTGAGAGTTTGTATTTGTGTGTGCGCGCCATGTACTATGGGTGATTACGCAGGAGAGAGGCTGTGCTGTCGTCACGAACTGCGCCGCTGATGCTGAGGCTGAACAAGCCAGTGAGTAAGAACAGCCAGCTTCTCCCTGGAGGATCTGCTTTCTATTCAGACCCTCTGCGTCGCGAGGCAGCGGAGGTTTGGGATCAGTCCTCAGCACGATGTGTGAATCATAAAGGCCAATAAGGTAGTGTGACATAGAAAAGGGGGGAAAAAATAGAGAGTGACGCAGATGTAGATGTGGAGTTGCTTCTGGCTTTGAAAGGCACTGATGACACAGATACCCTGCCCCCCCCCCCTCTGTGTTGTCTAATTCATGCTGAACATGCTTGCCATTCAGACCCAAGGTTCTGCATGTGTCAGACATCCTCTTCAGTGGGAGAGAAAAGAGAGAAATGAGAAGATAAAAAAGCTGAAAAAGAGAAAGATGCTAAGATGAAGATCTTAGAGTGTATTACTGGAGGCGCTTGCTGCTGGCTTCAAAAAATCCTGCCTCCAATTGGCTCCCATTCAAAACAAACGCAACATCTTAACAGAAATACTGAGCCAATAGTTCTTTTCTCTATTTGGACACCTTTATTTATGTACTGGTTGCATTTGTGTAAATTATTTCTGTGTGGGCTTTATTAACCGCTCGCCCCTGAGTCACTGCGTCACTTCAGAGGAGTTTTTTTGGGGACTGTTTTCCTCATTTGAAGGACAGATTGTGCTGTATATTGTACAGACTGCAAAAGCCCTTTGTGACAGTCTATGGTTTATACATTATGCAAAGTCGATATTACTATAGAACTGTAGATCTATGTTTTGTAGACCTTTAGCAAATAGCTGAAAATACTTACTGGCATTTCCTGGTCAGCAGTGGAGTTAGTCTGTGTTTTCAGTAAGATAGCAGGCGAGTTTCAAATATGGTCAAAAAAAACTAAAGAAAGGGGAAAGTCGAGGCTTCAAACTAATGGGTGACTTCTTGTTCGCTATGTGGAAATATTTTATTTTATTTTACTTCACTAGATTTTACTTTACTTCAGATAGATCTTATTCGTATGCCTGAAGCACTGGGAGTGTTTTACACATTGGTTGATTGACACTCAGTCCCTTACATTAGAGTCATGACATTTTTCAGTGGCTCCATGAATAAATCATTACAAGTGACCATCAATGTGTGGCATCGGCATCAGTTGAGGCTGGGTCACTGAGTTCATCCGTGTATGGGACTCCTGCCCAGCAACCAGCTGCCCATCCACCCCCACCCCCTGTCAGGACCCCTCCCTGCCCTGGCATGACTTGATCTCTGCTACATTATAACCCTCACCCAGTTCCCAGGCATCTACAGTGGACAGAAACACAGGAAAGCAGACATGGGATGGACATGTGCCCTGGGGCTCCAATGCCTTGTAACCCACTTTCAATCTCAGCGAGCCTGCTGCCGCACAGTTCCCTGTCAGTAACAGTAATGTAACTGACACTTGACAGATATGGCATGTGGTCTCATTCATGTGCAATATAGGTACTCACATGCACTTTAACCTTACTGTAAATCACTGACTAATAATTCTATCAGTTTGATTATATTATAGTAACAATGGCCTGTAACTGCATTCATTCAGTTTTACTGTATATCTTATCAGGGCTGCTAACTCGAGACTTATACAGGACAATAATCACAGCAAGCATCCTATTTGTCACATTTGGGCAGAAAATGCATGGGTTTATTTGATAGTGCACCGTTATTTGTAAAGATGCTTATGACTGATGATCACGTTTTGTTGATTTTCAGAGCACAAATTACGTTCATATCTAACTGAATTTTAGCTGCAAATACATTTTGTACTAAATGTAATGCCATGTATATTTTATTTCAATAAAATAATGAAATGTTGTTAATATAAAGTCACAAAAATGCTGACCCTTAACATAAATGTCAATTGTTCACCCCAAACCAAAATATTTTCCTAACCCTAAACCAAAGTGCTTTTATTACCTTTTTTTATTTTATTACGTATAACTATGTTATATATCCGACAACCACCTCCTGCCCATTGAGGAATGGGAAAAAAAGTTTATTGGTTTAACTCATGTTAGTTTGGCTGTTTAGGAACATCATTTCTGAGAGTCTGGGTTGTTCAGAAAAAAAGGTGAAGTATTGTTTTGAAAATGGGCCAAAAATGAGAACATACACATGATGCATGTGCTGTACATAAACTAGAACATGCACAGATCCCGCCTAAGAATTCCTGCTGAGACTTGTGCTCACTTATGTTTTAATTTTAATGTTCTCTTTCTAACTTTAACTGCAAACCCTTGTGTATAATTTGCATGCAAATGAACGCATGCAACATATGTGAAATTTACCAGAGCAGCAATCTTATCAGATCAGATGCAGAGTAGAAACTGTTAAGACGTGTACGCATCTTTTTTTCAGCATCTCTGAGCCACTGTGGTGCAACATTGAAAGAAGTGTGCGATGCCCTCCTTTAGTGCGCCACATTCATCACCTTGGTGTCACAATAACCAGATATTGACTGGAGCAGGATCTGTGAAAAGCATCAGCATCTGCATTGTCCATTTCTTGTTTTGGGTAATAAGTCAATAGAAACTCATCACCTTTTCTCCGAAGTCAGCGCCGCCCGTGGAGATAACATGTTTTATCTCTGCACTACTTGTCACATCCTCAGCAGCACTTAAGTGTTTTGAGATCTAGTGAGTGATTTGATTTTTTTTTTCCACTCCCACCCACATGTTTGTATTGTATTGGTGCACAATGATGACCACAGTAAACAAAATAAATGCTTTTGGCACTCACACCACTGACCTGATAACTATCCCAAAGCCACGTCCTCCAGCCTTTAGTAGCTTCTCCTAAATACTTGTTATACTTTTATCATTACAAGGAAGCAACCACAGTGTAATTTTTCACCACAACCTAAGGTTTCAGCCAATCATCTCTAAAAACAGAAGCAGTTCTTCTGTTGCCAGATTCCACCCATGTGAAAGAGAGAGTTCAGAACACTTAGAAGATGCAAAGTTCCTTTTATTCCAGTAAACATTTTTCTATAAAAATAATGAGAAACTGTTAGCTATTGCCACATATTTCAGGAATGCCATGCACATGATGTGAGAGAGGAAGCAGAGAAATGTCAGCCTTGCAGGTCACCAGTTTGACCCTTGACCATTAACCTTGGTCCCTTGCTGCCGATGGGCATGCCCATCTCTCCTCATAGGGCACTTAAGTAATTTTCTTAATTTGGTTCAGAGGGAGATAATAAGGATTTAATCGTGGGCTGACCCCTCCCCCATGACCCATTCTTTACACACACGCTACCGCACAAACACACACACACACACACACACACACACACACACACACACACACACACACACATACACACACATACACACACACTTACAGGTCCTGGTCTCCAGAGATGCATGAGGAGAGGCAGAGCCGAGAAGGTCTGGAATTCACAGATTATCTCCAGATTTCCCCAGTGGGCTCCTGGCTCGAGAACGTCTTTTCTGTTTCTATTTTGAACATGAGAAGTAATACCTAAATAGAAATGTAATTGTTGTTTCTATGTCAGTACTTAAAAGGACATAATTCAGTTGATGTGCTTTATTGTGCACAAAGAATTACAAGGAATCTGCAGTCGACTGGTAATTTACGCCTGGGTTTATCCTAACTGGTGTGCAACACTGACGGCACTGCTTTTCAGAATCTAAAAGAGTGACTTTTATGAGTACATTCACTTTTCATTTTGAAAGTGTTGTTTTGTGCTCCCTCAGCTTGTGGTATTTTCACAAGATGTGCATGAATGATTGCTGATTCCAAGGGGCAAAAAGATGAGAAAGACTAACAGTCACACCACAGTTGTGCTCCATTTGACCTTCTCATGAATTTAGTGTGACTGAATATTGAATCTTTATTGTAAATGCTTTGACTATATTTACTCTTGCACCCGTCCATAAAAAGCACTACAGTCTCCCTTTATAGATGGCCATGCATCTGACATCAACATGTTGTTAATTCAGCTCATTCCTAACTTCTTCTGTTTTTCTTCTTTTGTTTTTTGGCAACATTAACTTCTTGTAATTGGTCCAAAAGTCTGAACCATCCAAAAGGCATTTTCACACTGTATATGAACTGAACCATGGTTAGACCCTGATCAAACTGAAAGTCCAATGTTCTGGATCAAATGATGTAGGTGTGAAAGTGCCCTTACTCTTGACTTAGGAGTGACTACAGTCTTGCAGAGGTATATAATCTTTAGCTTTTTCATTGCTATCGTTAGCCTGCTAGCTAAGTTATTTTCCTGCCTCATCTGTATCATACAGTGAATATCATCCTGCCACTTCTGGGCTGTTAATATCAGTATTCAGACAAGACTGATTCTCTTAATTATATTAAATCAAGTGAAACTAAGTAGCTGTTATTCCTTATGCAAGTTTTCCTCGTCTGTGTAGTGTCATTGATGCAATGTCCTTGAAGCCTTTCTCAGTACTAAGTGCTTTTTAATGTGATCTTAAATCACAGTATAATTCAGCAGTAAGGCTGCCCAGGATATGTACACAGTTTTTTCTGTTTGCTCTCACCTCTGAATGTCTACTACCATTTGTCTTTTCCTGCGCACATACATACACGCAGACACACCCTTGTGTAATGCAGGTCAAAATCAATCGAAGAAACACAAACAGCAGAAATGCATCACATATCACAAATGCCCACAACTCAGTTATAGTATACACGTGCAAAAGAAAATTGCATTTAGATTTCCCATACACGCACACACAAACAGAGACACCTACGCCCGTCACTGCATGCAGCCACCTTCCCTAGCATGGCATCCCCCATCATTTCTCTCCTCTCTTCTAGCAGGCATCTGATTGGCTGCCGGATGGGTGAGGCTCACTGCAGAGGCAGAAACGAAGGGAGGGGGGCTTCCCCCACTTAGCACGACTCTCTCTCACACACACACACACACACACACACACACACACACGAAACCAACCAACCACCTACACACAGGGAATCCCTCCTTTTCTCTTTTCAACACACATTGCGTTTTCAGTTACACATTGCTATTAAATTATTCACGCTGCAACCAGGTTTGAATGCATACTATAACAGATATGTTAAGGTGGTTTTTGTGAGACTCATTGTTTTGATGAGTTTCACCTCATTTTACCTTTGCCAGAAGGATTTTGGGACATATATCTGCCAGAGTGAGATTCCCACCAGTGTGTTATTAATAGGACAGTTTCAGGTTTAGCTCTGATGGTTGTGCATACATATGCCCTCACAGGGTAAGAGGACCCACACTGGGATGCAGCTGTCGAGAAGAGACATTAGGTCGGGTTTCACTACTGATGCATGTATGCCTCTGCGTTTGCACCAAAGCTGGCATGAGGGAGCCCCCAGTGGATCAAGAGAGACTCATAACAATTTCCTTTTCGTATGTTTTGAATGTGTGTCTGTGGGTGTATGTGTGGGTCGGTGGGAATACAAACACCACAAGAGAGTGGAACGGAGCAGGATGACCTTTTATATCCTATCTGTGCTATTTGGGAAGAATCCAATGAAAGGATACAGGTGTCAGATGCTCTGATCAAATAACATCGATCACAAAGCTACAAGGCATTGTTTCATGGAGGCGATGGGGGCAGATGAGAAAACACACTCAAGACTGATTCGATGTATCTCTACTAAGTCGACAGAGGGATTTTATGTTTTATTTAAACATTAAAAGAAATGCTGTTGTTCTGTTTACCGCAAAAACAGACCTGTTTTAATCTTCATCCAGACGGTGACATTACTGAAATAAGTAAATCATGTGACACAAGCCATGGAGCAATAACAAGATTTAATTTCTTGTAAAGATTGTTTGAAAAATATTTATTTTGGCCTGTGACAGAAAGACATAAGGTTGATGTGAATATGTGTAACTCGCCTTTCCCGCACTGCAGCCTTACTAATAATAACAGAGCTGTAATATGAATGGAGATGTCCTTATATGGAAAAGGAGCCATGGAGCCAGTGGAGCCGTGGAGTTATCTCATGCCCAATGGTTACAGATGACATCAGTGTCAGGCTGACCCTCCACTAAAAAGGCCTGGACACTTTCACTCTCTCCCGCTTTCTCCACATATCCAGTCTCACTCTCCCTCTCCCCTCCTCCCTCGACCTCTCCATGTATACTGTACTGGGCATGCCACCGTGTATGTAATTTCCAAAGGTCTGACTGTCAGCAGCTCTGGAAGCGAAAGTCACAAGACAGGCAGGGTCCGCATGGTGCCATAAATTGTAAACATCCCAAAGCACGGCGACACCACCAACGTTAGAATGTGGAATGTGAGGAATGATCAGAATCGGTGTGAGAGACTCGTGGATCTTGTAATCTCTGCTAAGGTCATATGAGACATTCTGGCTCCAAGTTTCTGGTTTTAGATCTGGTGATTACAATAGCACGTGTGTGGCGATGGTGTCTTCCCATCATGTGACAGTGGACATGCCGGCAATTAGATAAGTGTAATAATCAGCTGAGCTCTTTGTCCCATTTATTTGGAGGGATGTTGCAAAAACTGGCTTGCGGTATAATCAGTGAATCACTAAAGCCCTCCTGCAAGCGGTGATTGTCCAGTTCCGCATCAAATTTAAGTCTAATTTAGTTTATATGTATATTTTATCTGAATTTGTTGCATGTTTAAACATAAAAACAACCTCACATTGCACTGACAACATTTAAAGGTCAACTCTGAAACATTCATCCGTCAGTAAAGTTTTCGGAACAGCTTAAATTTTCTGCATTTTCACACATCTGCCAAAATCCTTATGAGGGTTGTTGGCGTCAAACAACTTAATAAATTGATGGAATAATTGAAAGGAATTTCAAGGAAGTGTAAACCCTGCATGTACGAACTAGGCAATGATGTAACTCAGTTATTACGCATGACTGGATCAACTGGAATAAGTATTATCAATATACACAGGGAAAATGTTGCGCATGATCCTGTATGTAGCATAGCAGTGTCATTCATTTGTGCTCTGAATATCTGTGCATCCAGCTGAAAAGCTAATCATGTAGCACACACATTATGGCACAATTTGGATTGCCTATTAAATGTAAAGTATGCAATTTCTGCCAAAAGGCGTTGCTCCATTAAAACAACAGCAAAAGACCTTAATTGTCACACACTGCAGATCCACCACTTCCATTTTCACTGTTCTCAATAACTGACTGTCACTTAGAGCATTTCACCGAGATGTAGCTCATTAAAATAGCTTACAGTCGTGTTCACATCACATTAAGTGACCATATGTCATTTCATTCTAGTAAAATAGCTGCACGTGTGTTAATGAGAGCTTAGTCAACAGGATATGACACCACTGAAAAGCGACCAAATGAAATGTGACTGTGACACAAAGTACAGGTTTCTCTGAATTTGAACATTGTGGGAAACATTTGACATACTCTAAGTACACAAGCCGACACAAGTTGTTAATTTTTGCTATGAATAGCATAATAAAATGCATATGACTCAGTGTGCAAGGTGTTGGTTTGTAACGATTTTTATGGGGTGATCAATATGAATATGAAATATAAAAATACAGACAAAAGCTGTACCAAAATGTACTATGCATTTGTAGGAATATAACTACCATTGTCATCTTCATAAATGGTATATGTGTAGTTGTAAAGGAAAGTGGAGCAGAAGGTATATGTTTATGTATTATGCTGACATGACTGACCTATGTGCATGCCTTATGTTGCATGCATGTAGAGTAATTGTTAATTATGTATATGTGCTCATTTAACTCTGTATATCTGTCACTTCAGCTTGTGTCTAGGGAAGCCCAGCCTGGGGAAGATTATTGATTATATTGCGTTATATTTTAAACATGAGTTTTTATCCATGATTTTTTACACATTATTATACTGGTAAGTTATCAGGAGTAAAACTCAACACTGATCCATGTTGTCCAGGATGTGTTCATTTTCCTGTGCAGTATGTCTATTATTCACAACAATGCCCCCCTCTTAGTAGTCGGTAAATGCCACTGGCAGCTCTAGCACTGTACCAGTTCATGAGAGACGTGCACGAGGTGGGCTGCCGAGTACAGAACTGTGCACAATTATTGTGTATTTATGTCTTTATGTTTACTGTATGGACATTATGTGCACTGTGTGTCATAGAAATATTGATGACGCCTGTTATGAGTGTGCTTGCTGTGCTTTTTAAGTGCTCAAATGTTCAATTAACGGTGTAATGCACTTACTAATATAGCTAAGTAGCTTCTGTGCTAAAGTAACTTGCTGTTCTTTTATAGTGCTGTTATAGCCGACTGCGACGAGACAACTGACCAGTACATATTCTGTTCCTACTCAGGAAATAAACAACAGCATCATGAAGACAGTCGTCCATCATTTCACACACAACACAGAGTCGAGGGGTTGTTTGAACCAGCTAGCTGCAGCAAAGTTTAGCTGAACTCGGTTACATTAGTTAAGGTGATATTAACTCTGGTCCACACTCACCTATAGTAAGTAATGCACCTTAACACTGAATGCCACCCCTGTAAAATGCAAAAAAATTGGAAGCAGAGCAAGTCAGTTCTGAACCACAGTAGAAACATGGTGGTGCACCATGGCGGACTCCATGGAGGTGACCCGCTCCGTCTGTAAATATAAACTCATTCTAAATTAATTACGTCTGCCATATAAATGTATTTTTGATGACCAAAAAAAGTGCGGTTCTTATTTTTGCAAGATTATACACTAATGAAAACATAATTATGAATATTATATTCCATTTATGATACTAAATCCTCCTAAATCTCCCTAAATCTTACACACTGGAGCTTTAAAAATGTCCAGCCGTGTGGTTGGCTTATCATATCAGGGACATAGATGGAAAACATACAGTACATCCTGATGTATGTGTACATACATCAGACACACACACCTCTCTTTTCTGTTTCCATAGCTACCTGGCTATTCTATTAACCCTTCACATGGAATATTATCCCAGGTACATGCTCACGTAGACAGGCAATTATATGTTTTCATATGTATGCAAACCCCATCGGCAGGAACAAACACATTATGAAGTAGATTGCTGATGAACATCAAACGAATAGCATGCCCTGTTTGCTCGTGTAAAGACAAATATCCATCTGAAATCATTTGGAGCACTAAGTAAACTTTACACATTGTTAATTGTGTTTGATTTAGCGTTTGAAGCAAGCTTCATCAAATGCCTTTTGCTTAATCTGCTTTCATTTCTCCACCTCAACCTGCCAGTCTCTGCTCTCTCTCTCCTTCACCTATTCACCCGTTCTCCATTTGTATTCATCCACTTAAACTCTTTCTCTTTCCATCTCTGACTGTGTCAGCAGTGTAGGACATTCAGTTACAGTTACATTTTTTTTCTACACCGACATCAAAGTAGTGATTTGGCAACAACTTAAGATGGTTTGGTCAACTTGATTGCCAGAAAAAAAAAATATCCATTGTACTTTCTGCCAACGATGGATACATGTAATGTCCACATAATGTGTCAGTGAAGGATCCAGTACTTCTTTGCTGCTACCTCAATGGCAGGAGGTGTTTGGCTTGGAAGGCACATATGCAAAATCCAAACGAGGGTGGAGTCTGACTCATCTAACTTCTGCTTTTTTTAGGGTTAGGAAAAGATTGTGGCATGATTTAAATGTTACTGAATACATTAGAGTAATTTCTTATGGCATCTTCGAAGACTTTTTTTTTTGGTATTTAACCAAGGTCTGGTACCTTTCGTTAAACCTAACCAAGTGTTATCAGATGTTGAAAAGTGCCATGTGCCATTAAAATGCTATAGCGTTGATATATACATCTCTAGAAATGTTTTTGGTTCACTGAATGACAAAAAAGACATTACATGTGTCCATGGTTTGCAGAAACACAATGACAAGATTTTATCCTGGCAAATGGCTTGGGTTTGGTGAATCTAATGACCAGTCAAGCTTGAAGTTGGGTCTAACCATTAGGTCATAAATTAACCTGCCTCCTTGCTGTCTTCTCTCCTCCAGGGAGCAGGAACAAGGTTTAACATGCCTAATTTATTATTCAATTACAATTACTGTCAGGAAAAAAATATAGATGTACAGCTGCGATAACAAGGGCAAATAGGGGGAAGAAACCACATGAATCAAGTTATTCTAACTTTCAGAAGTCCATGAACAAAGACCATGGCTCCTGTAATTCAATTTCCTGTGCCTACCTATATAGACGTGTCTTGTCTGTTTGTATCAGTTCTCAAAACCCTCCACCCACAACCTTTATTTTTTCTCCCTTTCCTTCTTTCATAACAGGAAACAGAGTGACAAGGACCTGGATGACCCTGAGACGTGCCAGGGTGTCTGCAGACCTGAAGATCCATCTTTCACCTTCTCATTCAAACCTTTTCGTCTCTTCGTCTCGACCCTCTTCCCATTCATTCCTTAACCTCCACCCCTCTCATCCCTTCATCTCCCATCCTTCATTCAGAACTCCTTGTGGAGCTGTGCCATTTAATCTAAAATAATGTACTTCACACCTATTATGGCATGGTCATTGTTAGTGAATAATTTGATTAATGACTTCATATATTTAATCACCCCCCCCCTTTGTCCAGAAAAGTCAGAGGTCAGGGTCGGATACAGAAAAGCAGCCCTTCAGGGGCACATGCTCACAGACACCAAGGTTTAAACCTGAGACCTCATGTTGACGGATAATCTACTGGAACATGTGCCTCCCCCCC
>JAPQRN010000025.1:18354754-18372772 GCA_037367275.1 Coranthus polyacanthus | reverse complement strand
TAACAAAGTGCATCACTCCCCAGTTCACAATGGATTTTAAAGTCCAAGTGACTTTCTGCATCTACAAAGTACCATTGAATTGGCTATTTGTTTGCTGAAATGAATCCTTAGTGGCCTGGGGAAAGGGAAGACGAGGGCTGCACTGAATGAGTTTCTACAGAGTCTTGTTTGCATGTAGAAGAAGCTGAAATCTTGTGAAAACTTCCTAGTTCACTTCCTCGGCTGTGACCCCTGCTCGTTCAATCCCACCCACAATGACCCAGTATGGGAATGCCAGAGGAGGAGCAGGCGGGGCAACGCTGCCAGCAGCATTCCACGGCTCGGACTCCGGCAGATGTGTGAAACAAAGGCACTGCAAACACGTGGGAGATGAAGGCATGAAAGAAGAGGAGGAAAAGGAGGAGGGAGGAGAAAAAGGGTCAATTTGGATTTGAGCTGGAGGATGAGATAGGTCAAGGCGCAGGAGAAGATGTGCAGAAAGGGGAGGTAGAGGAGGAATGTGTGAGAGAGAGTGAGAGAGATGGAGAGGGGAGGGAGGCTTGTAGGCCGGACCCTACTCCTCTTCCCATGGTCTGTCCAGACACAGGACCACACCAGGTCCCGTTCTCACACAGCACTGCCCTCAAACAGCCGTCACATCCCATTACTGCTGACGCAGGGCTTCCAAAGAGAGCTGGAAGGGCATGATGAAATTGGGGTCACAGTGAATTTGAAGGCATGTGATGAGGGCCATTAGGTTATGGGGTGTCTTGTAGAGCACAGACCTTTGTCTAAACACTGGAGTGGCATCTCAGATTTTAGGCCGTAAAGAAGAGAGGCCAACAAATGATCTTTTCAGCATTGCTTTAATCTTTTACAGAAGATGTGAAGCTGCATATATTCCACAGAAACTGGCAAAATTATGCATGAAGAAAGGAATAAAGTGATGCTTAGTACTGTGACGTTTTGGATTAAATCTGAAATTGTATACAGCATGTGCAGATACATTATTTAACTCTAGCTAGATTGTTTTATAACACAGGAAAGATTTGTGTGCATCTACAGTGGAAACTGCTTATAGTGGTTGATCAATGTCACAAAGCCTGGGATAGAATCATTCCTATACAAATGCTCTTTAAATAATTCAGTTATAATACTGCTTACAATTTTCATTTTGGGTCTTTTCATACCTGAGACTTTTGCTGTGTGCATGCTGAAATCTTGTCAGGAAAAGGAAGTAATTCTCTCTCAATGTAGTCTCCTCGCAGCTTATGACAAACTGCCAAAAACAAGCCAATGCGATGCAGCAGCAGAAGTTTGTGTTCCTCGGGCTACCATGTGTAGTTTAATGAAACAATGACAAACAGTCCTGGCTCCTAGTGATGGAGAGACAAAACAAATGTACATGGAGGAAGCACCTGTGGTTGAAGCCACCTTCATCAAGTGGACTGATAATGCCTGGTCATATAATGCCCCACTTGAACAGACCCTTGGTGAGCAGAAAGGCAGAAGCAGAAAGACAGCTGGTACTACTTATTGAATGCATGTCGCAGGTACTAAAATCTACAAAAACAAAAACGACATCACAAATAAAACAAAGCACTGAACGTACAGACTAGTGAAAAATTTTTGGTTATTATAGTGATAGTTTGACACAGACAAACTTTCCACTTTATTTCTTTTATAAATAACAATACTTTTAATAAGGTAACCATAATTCTTCTATCAGAGAAATCAGAAATATAATTATTATTATTTTTAATAAGCAAAACGACAAAGGGTATTTACGTAAATGAGGAACAAAAAACTACCAATGTGAAGTGAAGCGCGATGTTCGGTTATAATATCTTCTTACAGTGATCAATTCATGAATCTTCATGGCAAAGATACACAGTAAATTCATCACTGTCCATTGAGCCTCAAACAAATGAGAGTGTACTTAATCACCCAGAAAAAAACACATCCTACATGCATTGGTTTGTTGCTGAACTGAGGGTTAGGGTTAAATGTTCTTGATCTCAGACCCTGCATTCTCTGTGGACACAAACATGTGCGTTTAGGTCGACGCTAGAGGTGGGGCCTCACTGTGCACGTGAGTTTGCCCATGTGGCCCTCTTCATCTAAAACTCCTCTCCTCTCCTTTAAGACAGGAGGAACATGAATTTAAAAAAGCTCAGAAACACAAAGCATTTTTCCTGAAAAGATGGATTTTCCAAAAAGCCATCCACACCCCAGGGTGCTTTTTCTAGACATGAAGAACCAAATCATTTGCAGGGACTTTTTTTTTTTTTTTGGTGGTTTTCAAGTAGCTGCTGTGCTGGATTTTTTTGTCTTTCATAGCAAGAGACAACCACATGCTGCTCAGGGTAGCTATCGCCTTAAGCCATGTGTTTGAAAGATCAATGTGGTGCAATCAGTTGCAGTTTTCTAAAACCATACATGGATAATGTATAATATGCTGTCACATTCCATATAGTTTCATACTAAAGTAATACATGCTCACTCGTACTGAGTTTTCATCTTTCTGCCTCAAATTGTATAAAGGAAAGATGCCAGGGCTTGATTTAATACAGAAAAAGTCTGCAAAAAATGAATGACTCAAAGTTTTTTTATAATATTTTAACCAAGCCGTGATCTTTCCCATATTTCATTTGATTTCCCAGTATTACACTTGTAATGGTTTGTTTTATGCATTAAAAGCACTTGGCTAGAGTTAGGGAAAAATACCAGGGCTAGTGTTCGGATTCAGGGTGAGAGTTTAAGGGTTGGTGACAGGGTTTCATACAGAAAGAGTCCACAAAGATGTAATCAAAAATGACTCATAAGGAATTTATTTCAGTAATATTTAAACCAAATCATGATCTTCTCCTAACCCTAACAAATGACGACGAATAGAATAGAATAGAATAGAATAGAATAGAATAGAATAGAATAGAATAGAATAGAATAGAAATATTTTATTGTCTACTTACAGGAGTGTGGATGAGATCTGCAGTCACTGGTGGCACCTCATGACTGAGGTGCCACCAGTAGCAGATGCATCAATGACAAATTTAATTGAGATTATACGTATCTGTGGTTTGTGCATACATACATACATACAATTTAGTTTTCTGTCAATTCGGTTGACAGTTGTACAACGTATTTGAAGATCACTCTCAAAGAGGACACAGAGCTCCATTGGCTGTACGACAGAAATGTTTTTGCACCATATGATGTGTATTGTGTGATTCTCATTAAGTAAAACTAGATTTGTTGAAGTAAGGCTTGTATAAAAAAAGGGGCTGCTGCGCTGTAATCAGGACATTATGACCTCAAGCTCTCTAACCCAATGTGGCTCGGTGGCACACTAATTCCTGCTCTCACATTGCATTGTAGTTCATTTGCACGAACACGTGCACCTGCAAACTACTCCACAAAATGACCTCCTCGAAAGATGTGTTTGTAATTATTATGTTATTAGAATCTAAACCAAACCCAAACACACCCAAATACATACTGTAACCTAGAACCTACACTGCTGGCTTTCTGCACAATATTAGCTCATTATTCACCAGAATGGACAGACTGAAGAACCGATTCACATGGCATGAATGTCACCTCAAAGAAGCAGCCAGAGTTACAGACGGTAAATCACATGTGCATCAGGGTGTGATTGTATGAATGGGAGGTGGGTTAGATGAGGGAGAGGGGTCATCTCATGCCTATAGTGTTTCTAAGTACAGTTGTGTTTATTTTCTGACTTATGTGTGTGTGTACGTTACACCACATGCATGTGATGCACACGCGGCTATGCCCATATGTGGGAATGCTCGTGTTGTGAATTTATGTACGACCTCTGCAGTCAAGTGAGTCTGTGTGTGTGTGTGTGTGTGTGTGACAGGGAGTGAGAGAAATGGGTGTATATTTAGGTTGGCTTCGATGCGGTGGGACTCCACACTGCAGGGTCTGGCTGCCAGCCAAACTCTTCTGTTACCAAGGAAACATGCTGCAGCCTGGCATCCAAGAGGAGCAACCCAATTTAACCGTTTTTGGCCTTTTTCCGTCGCTGGGGCAAGCTCTCTCTGGGCCACATCACAGAGCTGAATTGCGATACAGTTATACATGTGGGTAAGCACTGAATTCATACTGGAGGACAGACAGACACATGCGCATTTGTGTTCAAAGACTTTCAAGCACACACATTCTCAAACATCAGGATCAATTTTCATGAAGAATGTAACCTTTATCGTGTCTTTAAGTGGATGCTATGCATGGTCACACATTAGCTTGGCTTTGAATGACATATTCTATGCATTTATCATAGCACCCAGAAGAGACAAACATGCAAAATAACATCAGTAACATCAGTCAAATCAGAATATAGTCGAATATGTATTCACAAATAATTTGCAAAAATATTCAAATTTTTGCAATTCATTTCATACTGTGGGACATATGGCACCACACATCCTCACAGTGTAAACAGAGACATCACGGACTGTTATAGCCGACAGACAAATTGATAAGCATGTTTTTCACATTTATCAGATATTGTGGGTTGCTACCCGTCTGTGGTGAGACAGAATGAATTCTTAAAAACCAAGACTGACACCTGGCAAAAGAGGAAGGATTGAGGCTGTGCTACGTAAGATAATAACCGTTGTCTTTTCTCTATTCTGCTTTCTCTTCATTCATTTTATTTTTATATTTTCTCAGAGAAAGTGTTTCCCAATAGACTGAACATCATACCAAATTATTTCAAAGACCTTTTGGCGTGTAGAATTGTAAACATAGGATTTGTACCCAATTTCGTGGTTGTACAAATATAACAAAAGAATAAATATATTTGAATTACCTCAGGGCCGAAGCACTTTCATCTGACCTCAACAAAACAACGGCATTTTTGTTGATATAAAACATATAGAGGAAAATAAGATACTTTTTCATTTTCATGGCAGTGAGATTATTGAGAATGTCCTCAAAACAAGTTAAGGCCAAAGGGTAGCAAGGTCTCCTCTACTTATATCAGAGCGCCCTCTGCTGGTTTAAATATAATAACAGTTTACAAGCTTGTCTCCAAATGAAGTATACACCCCTCTGACTTAACTTACAAATGAATATATAAATATGAACTTAAAAATGTAAGTCATAATATTTTTAACAATATCTAGCACTTTTTGATTGATTATTCTAAAGAAATAACTTTAGAAATAGAGATATATGATGAACGTGTGAATCATGTGTGATTCATTGTAGGCAAAATTAAAAATAGCAGCAGTGGATGATTAGGTGTAGGTCCAAAGCTAAAGCTTATTGCAAATGCCCTTATGATTCACAATGTATTTGATCCATGCTTTAAAAACATGTAACCATATATGCAGAAATATAATGTACATGGACAAATAGTAATTCTATTCTGTTTCCTCTTGTGATAAAATAAAAACTGACACCAAAAAATAAACAACAGGTACAAATACACACACTCACGAAAAGAACAATGTGTGTGGGAAAGAGGCGGCACCTTTCCAGTTACTCAACACAGGTTCCTCTTTCTGTGGAAGTCAAACACTGTCATATTTCACTTTCAAAACATGGTCTGCCCCCTTCCTGTTTTTGTTGCAATGAATAGGCCTTCAAAGAAATACACCCAAGTTAGCACACACAGACACACGCACACCACACCCAGTGTCAGTCGGACGATACACACTGACTTCTCTGTATGCGCCATAAGACGTTAAGCTCTGGTCCTGACGTGCTGAAGGTGACAGTCATCAGTCATGTTTTTCTCTGTAAAGCCGTCGCTCAGTGTTTCACCTCCCTCTGCTCCTGTTAACAAAACTGTCACTTTGACATTGCCCTCAGGATCCCACCGACCCGCCTCAGGACAGTCGGGAGACACAAAGACGTTTTATGTGCTGCGAAAAATGTGTTCGTGTGTTTCAGCAAAATCTACTCAAAGTATCATAAGTTAAAGTGCCCATTATTTGTTAAAGTGTAAGATCTACAGGGATGTAATCACAGAAATGGAATATAATATTCATAAGTGTGTCATCATTAGTGGATAATCACCTGATGAATATGAATTGTTGTATCATAGTCTGCCATGTTGCATCGCCATGTTTCTACAGTACCAGGAACGGACCTCCTCTACTTCTTCCTTTCCGTCTTACAGCAGGTGGTGCCCTGTGTTAAGGTGCATTTCCATCTCCTACTATGTTCGAGTGTGGACCAGAGTTATTATCCTCTTAACTAAAAAATCCCAGCAATGGACAAAACAAAAAACTGTCTCTAATGGCTGACTTTTCACGTTTTTAGCGACCACCGTAGTTCAGGTTCAGGTGAGGGCAGAGTGCTGCAATCTGCAACTTCACCACTAGATTTCACTAAATATTGCACACTAAACTTTTAATGCATTCCCATAGTGGCAGCAAAGGCGAGACATAGATGAAAACATAATAAGGAATATATGTTGAGCAGCTTAAAATATTAAAACTTCTGCTCTGTTCTGCAAATTAGAGCCCGTACTATTGTAGAAGAAAAATAATTGTTCAGGTCTGAAACTGTGGCTGGTTCAGTAGTTTTATTCACCGCAGTAGAGACATGGTATAGCGCAACAAGGCAGCAGTATTCTGTCTGCCTTTGTGTCTCTGTAATGAGGTTTTTATACTAGTTACCGTGGAACAACAGGGCTTACACATGTAAATAGCAAATAGCAGGAATCTTGAGGTGAGTTGAGTTCTTATACTGAGCAAGGTGTGACCGTTGTTGGAGATCAAGCAAATGGTCACACCTATACAGTCTTGTTTGATTAAAGTAAAATAAATATCCTACAGTGATGCAAATATCCAAATACAGGAATGGGACGGAAAAAAAACAAGGCTACAATCTTAACAAAAGGAACACACATGATTTAATTCCACACTATGTTATGGTGAATTAAAAAAACAGGACTTGTCTTTGTTTAAAAGAAAACAACACAGGGCACATTTCATATAGTCAGTGGTAGGTGGACTGTTTTATCCACTGTTGGGTAAGGCCCTGTGCAGTAATGGCCCACTCCCACAGGTATTTTCACTTATTTTTCAAGATTAAAGCTTTTTACAGCACAGACAGTGGGACATTACTAACATGCTGTATCTCACTCTCCTGCTGTCAGTTCAGGAGAGACAACTAACAGCTTTATCATTCCTATTAGTGCACAGAGTTTGGAAATGGCAACATTCCACACTGAAATGTACTGAAGGAGTAGTAAAATATAGCGTAATATAGAAAAGTAACAACACCTCTAAACTAAACTAATACTAGTAATTTACTTTCCATCACTGATGAAACTAAATGTGACAAATATCACACATGTCCAATCATGTCACGTCAAACTCATCCAGAGGAAAAATGATGTTATTGGCAAATGTAACTAATAGTAGCAGAGTATTGCTATCACACTATATAGTTCAATATGTAAATTCAGTGTGACATATACTCAAAGACAGACTAAGGGTCAAAAAGCTAAATGTCCAGTAGATCTTTCAAATGTAAAGTGTGTGAGTGTGACACTCTGCACTGACACAGTGGGGGAAGGGCAGCAGGTCACGTCACTTCAGTTTCTCTGCTTTGCTGCTTTTTTATTCTAGATTGTGAAAGAGGGTTACCGGCCAAGACGCCACCCACATAACACACACACAGACACACACACTAAACCACAGTCTATGAACAGCCCCCCTGCTGTGGCCCAGTCAAGCGTGAGTCCTGGTCCAGCAAACAGAGCATCGTTTACGGGTGGCTACTGGTGAGCAAAACCCTGCCAGCAACATCACCACCGAGGAGCTGACTGGTGACAGCAGAGCAAGACTGATGACTGATGCTTCACGTTTCTTATACCGTGTGTACAGGAATCTGGAGCTTTGAACACCGGAAATGTATGACATAGATATGAATATCATTATATTTCAGTCAGGACAACTCATGTTTGAAAGGTTTTATTATAATAGCATATATTTAGAGTGTGACATCTAGGCTCGGAGCTCATCACTCCCGCAGATATTTTACATATAGATAACGGGGAGCTCGATTTGAGCGTCTGAACTGGATCACAGGCGTATTTCTTGAACTGTTGTAAAACTAATCTGCATATTTTTGTTCAATTGGTTTATTGGTATAAGCAAATACAATGCTGCCACTGTGTTACACCTCTTTATTACAGTCCCTGTTTTGAAAAATACAGTTTTAGAAAAGTGAAAAAGCTGCCTTGTAATTCAGCTTTCAGGAAGTTAAGATCTGGTTCAACCCATACACCATTATAATATATATGCACATATAATGAATTTCCATATATGAAATAGTATATGTACGCCTATCTATGAAGTGAAACCATACAGTATAAGTGCATCTATGTGATAATATACAACCCCAAATAAGAAAAAGTTGGGATGGTACGAAAAAATGCAAATTAAAAAAAGAATGCAGTGACATTAAAATTTTCTTTGACGGGTGTTTCATTGTAGTATGAACATTTCATGTTTTGTCTGGTCAATTTCATTTCATTGGTAAATATACATCTATTCATGACATTTAACACATTCCAAAAACAAGTTAAAAAAGAATGAAATAACAATGTGATTTGAAACAGGCGATGTGAACCGGTGATTGTAATCTTGATTAGGTACAAAAGCAACATCCAGGACAGATCTAGTCGTTTAGGAGAAAAGATTAGCCGAGGATCACCAGGTTGTCAACAATTGTGAGGCCTGGAGGTCAGGCATAAATTGCATAAAACTGATAAAAAAAATTAAGATACAGTTCAAACATTCTGCAAATACATTTTATAAGAAAATAAGCAATTATAGAACATTTAAAGTGAATACATAAAAGAGAAAATAAATGCAGTCTGACAGAAGATTATAAATTCCACACTATGCTAAGCTTGAAATATTTATTAACTATAATTACAGAATCAGATGTTGCAACAGGTACTAAAAAAAGTCTTGCTCAGGTTACTGACAGAAGAAACAGGATAACTAGCTTGACACCGCCAGGATTCTTCACCTTGTCAAAACAGAGTTGGCCAGAATGTATTCAGCACATTTGACAGAGCCAGAATAGCACTGCCGCTGACCTCTGGACCAGGCTTCTGTCAAATGAATGATCTACAGAAGAACACACTGAGAAAAGGGCATCGCAAACAGACCTGCAGGTCTTTACATGTGACTACAGAATTTGCCCTTTAGTTCCACTAGATGGCAGCATTTTCATTGTTTCCACTTCACAATGATTTCAGTGGCCGTGATCTGAAATGTAGAACCCTGCAGCAAACTGAATCTCAAACTTTCAGGTTAATTGAAAAAGGTAAAATCAATATATTTGCAAAAATGCCGGCCTGGCTCTTCTGTTGTTATAGAATGATGTAGCAGTGAGCGACACAATGTGTGTTTGTGTGTGTCAGACTGTATTTCAGACATCATCAATGTCACCCAGTAACATTCAACAAAGAGAAGATAAAAGGAGGAATCTCCCATGGATGAATCTTCCTAAGCTGTCAACATGTCATCATGACATAGGTCAGTGCTCTTTACACTTCATTACCAGAGCCCATAAACCACGGACACGCCTTACTATAAATATTCAGTGAAGCTACTCAGACCTCTTTGAGGATATGAGTGAATGTAGTTATACTTCTCTGACCATAAAGTGACAAAACAAAATCCTCTCATAAAGTACTGTGTGTGGAAGTTGTAAAAGCTGCTGATAGGTTGAATTACTGCTGAATTACTTTGCTCATCATATTTTTATGTGCGTTTTGCAGTATTGCATTGGAAATGTTTAATGGAAACAGCACACTTCCAAAAACCTCCTCAGTGTCACTAAAAAGTTTGACGTCACTTGAGGTGGTTTTTGCCTTTGGTGAGTTAATGCACTTATGGGAGATAAAAAAAACAACACTATAACCATATAAGTTCTGATATAATGAACATTTAACTTGCATGACTGACCAGCGTTCTACCTTATATTCCTTTAAAACACTGGTAGTAGCAAAAGGTACATGTGGACGGACTTTTTTTCTGCACAGATCATTGATATATATGTATAGATGAAACATCTTGATGATCTTGTGATGCACAGTTGTGCCCATCTTTTGCGTTGCTGTTTGATACCATCTGCAAAGTAAATTCATTTCTTGCAGACAATGTCAGTGTAACACGCCTGCCCTTTTAGGTGTTAAATGTTGAACTGAAACTTGTTCTAGAGCTTCCTATCGTATAACACAATCAGACATAAGAACTTAAAAGAATAATGGCAATTTCTAACATCTTTAATTTCTTGTGACGTGTTGATGTTGAACATTTTAGCAAGAATGTGGACCTCAAATTGAGACTGTTGTAGCAACTACTGTTTCTGATGTCAAGAAGGAACTGCCAAGGTTTTCAGAGTCTTTCTCTGTAACAGATCCACAATATAGACTCTTTTTTGGGTATCTGATGTCAGAGATACACTCACTGGGGCCTTTGCTTGCATTGCCACCTCCCTGAATATTCTCTCTGAGCCAACTTGACAGATACCAGCTTCCATCAAACTATTCTTAGACATATATCACACCCGACAAGACACATCTCTACTATAACAGTAGTTGTTGACAAAACACGACACTCCGTATCTACAAACTCGAAACTCTTTCAGGGATTACAACCTCAGTGCCGTCTGTAGCTGGGATACATTTCCAACTTTCTGCCCCCTGTAAAATCTCAGTGGAATGCGTGTGCCACCCTGTTACCCCATGATAGGAATAACTGGACGGGCATAGTGGCTCAACCTCATGCCTCACAATTATCTCAATTAACACCAGCCGCATGGCCTGCGTTCGCCCTGGGAGAACGACATTGTGCGGGTGCTGTCTTGGATTTGCCGGATGGAAAAAAAAGCGGGTGGGAGGCAGGGGGGGAGAAGAGAGAGAGAAAGTGATCAAACACAGCCCCTGAGGTTCATTTTGTAACGTGACTCTGGTGTGACTCTCGTGGTCGTTGCTCCTCATTCCATTGTTTGATATTTGCCTTGGCAGGAACACGAGGCGTCATAAAACATGCATCCTGAACATAACTTCTATAAACCCACTAGGACTTAACCTACCAGTCATCATATCTTCCCCCCCATCCCTCCAGGCCACCTGTGCTGCTATCACAGCTTAATTTGTCATTTGTCACAGTCATGGTTCTGGAGATGTTTTACCCTAGAAGTATCAAGAGTAGAAGAAGCTTACTGTACAACGGCAAAGCATGAGCTAGTATCCACACTATCAATGTTATGTAAAAATCAGCCCCCTGCAGACCTCACCTTTATCATGATTGGCACTTTTATGAATGAATGTAAACAGAGAATGTAGATTCGTTGTTTTAAGAAGATATAGAGAAATAATGTTAGCACATGTATCAGCAGTTCTATGATTATGTGTTTAGACTATTTGTTAAAGATGTACAGTAAAAACAGCGTCTGTGGCAATTGACCTGATGGTGCTATAGCCTATATAAGCATGTAGCGGGAGGGAAGGAATTCCAGTGCACAACTACACATCAAAAGACGTATGCTGCAATGCCGCAAGAGCCAATTTTATCTCCTGTCCTACGTGCCCACATACTGAGATGATGTCTTTCATTTTGACCGATCTTGAAGAGAACACAAGAGTGCAAGCAGACTATCACTGAAGACCACAAGAACTGTGAAACCTTAGCTTCCCTCTAATCTTACTGTATTTACAAAGGATGGGAGTTGGGGGTAATTGCGTTCAAATAAATATATTTCGGCTTAAACTCTAACTGCAACCTGCGTAGATTACTGTTTGTGTTTATTTTTTAAGTTATGTAGATGTTAACGTGTCCCACATTGTCCCACATAAACATACTGTTTACCTCACATGGGTTTATTGGGATCTGGTCTACCTACATACTAGTGTTGTAGGGCTTGAGATTGGTCGAGAGGTCGTGACATTTCGAGCATGGTCGCTTGTCTGAAGAAGATTTTGGAAATCTGACTTCAGAAGTCTGAAGAAGAGCAACCATGCTCAAAACATCACAAATTGAACAAAAAAAAATAAAAATGCCAGAGTTACACTGTTGTGCAGATTTTTTTTTGGATCTAGATTGAGGGGACAGGACATGTGGTGATGTGATGTGACAAGCTGCTGTTCTTAAGTTACATTTTGATTTGTGATAATGAGGAGACAGTCAGGCCACATAAAGTTCTGTACCTAATGTACTGTATATAAAGTTACGTTACATCAGTGTCAGCTGTGGCTCAATCAACCTCTCAACCTTTCCCACACTGGGTGTTAGATACTTAAAAGAAAGACATCTACCCCCCTTTTAATCACTTTAAAGATTGCTCCTACAATACCCAGATGGTATCTCCGTTGTCACCGTAGCCCCATCATTTAGTTGCATTTCAGAACGGGTGCACTTCACTTACGCCATCACCTATACCGTAATCCTTCTGCACGCAAGCACCAAAGGCTACGCCATAGCCCCTGATGCTGCCCCTGACACATATACGAAGTAGTCTCTCCACACTTTGTTAGTGCTGTGCGAGTGCTGGAGATAGGTCTGACTCAATCAGTACCATTCTGGAAAGAATAAGGGGTAAAACCTCTGTGAGTTCTTTGGTTAGTTTGTATGTCTTTGAATGACTCACACTTATCTTTCGAGGCACTAAGCGCAGGATGCAACGACAGTGCCTCTGCAAAATTATGTTGGAGAATATTTCTATGTGGGGCAGTGAGACGTAATTTTAAAATGACTAAACACACAAAAGAAACTGCTACATAAAAAGATATATGTCTTTGTCAAAACTTGCCATTTTCAATGTGTAGTTGCAGTTCAGAGGTTGCTGTTCTTTTATGTGCGTGTTAACACACAGATAGAGGAAGGGAGGAGAATGAAGATTGCCAATGACAGGATTATTCCAACACATCCCGTGAGCCAGACTTTAAACTGTGCTTAAAGCAGAGTAATACACAAGCAGTGTAACCGTTTTTACAATAGAATAGTCAATCTAAGTGTATTGATAGCGTTGATATGAATCATTTATCCATATGTTTTTCGTTATCCAGCCTTTTCAGCAGTGCCGTGATATGAGAACACGTGAATTCTATGTCATCTATTTCTGTAGCTTTGCATTTGAAACGAGCGGACGATTCGGACATCATACTGCTTTCTCATTTCAGTCATGTCCATGACCATCCCAAATATTTGAGTCCATGACCAAGAGACTTGCTGACTCTCCATAGATCATCATAGAGAAGACAGGTCCCAAAGGTCCCTGTGTAAGTCACACACTCCGGCTAGAGCCCTTAATTTACAGGGTTGCAGCAATGAGAGGTCAGGAAAGCCACACCGTGTTTATCATTAATCTTGTATTTAATCAATAATTAAAAGTGCGATATGTAACACGTGAAGAATACAATATAGTATATATATAGTATATTAATCGCATTTTTCTTCCAATGTGTAAAAAGACAAAAGGCAGAAAATTGTTAACTGGTATTTTCTAATTCACTGATAACTCTGCTTTCTTTCTTTTTGTTGGTTTGTTTGGTAACGATTAACCTAACAGATAAACCAACGTGGCTTTGCAGCTTCATATGTTTAAAAAATACCTCCTACTTATAGAGTATGTGTTGCTAATAAGCTGGTAAACATTAAAATAGAGACCCATAGTGTTTAGGTACAACTGAGGTCAGTGCTATAACTCTATTAAGTAAAAAGCTCTAGCCATGATGGTGGCATGTCAATCTGAAACCGTATCTTAGCAGCCTGTCTTCACCCACTCTATCAACACTAGCACTGCTGTAAACTCCATTCCTCCACTCCATCCACTTACTAACCTTTCTATATTAAGACCCCCTGCCTACTACCCTTGTTTGACGACCATAGTGCTGTATATACGCATTTCATCAGAGGGATTCTGTAGTACATTACACTACTAAGTGATCTCCGATTACTGTTTATTATTATGATTTCCATTGCTATGGACCTATGAAACTACTAACTACTGTTAATCCAGTGCACTGCGTATATCATTTATATATATATATATATGCAAGATATTGGATTTGGGGGCATGGAAAAACAATTTCTGTTTTACTATCATGCAGATTTGCTAATAATCATCTATGGTAGCTCATAACTAAATTTGATCAACTTTAGTGTTGTGTGTTATTTTAGTAATTTATAAAAGAGTGCATTGTGTTGATGGGAGAACAACGTTTTCAACAGGCAAGGAAACGTTTAATGCTCAAAGGTCAGTGATTATAATGCTGTTACATGATTTTCAGTATGACAATCATTTGCAACACTGCACTTTACAGTTATGTGTATGATAATTATGGTAGGTGTGATGATGATTACGAGCCCTTAAAACATAAAAGCAGCAGCTGAAGAATCTGGAATGCTGTCTAGCTGTGTATGTATGTTTGTGTGAGATGATGTTGCACATGCCTAGTGCACATTTGTGAGCTGGTGTGTGTCTTTGTGTGTGTCAAAGAGTGAAATATGGTGCAAGATGAACCATCTGTCACCAAGACCTAGCTGGACTGTAAAGACGCAGTTTCTCACGCCCAAGAACCCTATACCCCGAATCATTATGAGTGATTAATAAACGTTTCTTCCACAGCAGTTGCTTTCACCATGTGTCTTTATTTTAATGTGCGGTGGGGGAAGAATTTCGTTCATGCAGAATGGATGAAACCGCTCCTGTGCTCAATACACAGACTCACATGGTAAGCCACATTAAAAGAAAGTGCCTGTAAATTAGTCAAATTACTGAAACATCATGTACAAGCAGTTTGTACTTAAGGAAAGAGTGAAGTCACAATCTCACATTAATGGCCTGGCCTGTGTTCAGAACAGCTGTCAGATATGGTGTGTGATAAGAGAGGGACACTTTCAGAACTGATGACATGTTAACATAGTTTCACGCAAGGCTAAATGTCTTAATCTTAATGTTTAAGCCCCACTCTAAATGTCATATGCCATCCAGCCCCCTTCCCTACGTTTGGCAATTGTTCAGAACAGCTGTGTGGGATATTAAGAAATTCAGTTGGTAAGAATGCAATATTCTTACTGGGTATTACACTCAAGCTGTTTTTAGACCGAGCAGAAAGCAAATCTTAGAGACGCGAAAAAACTATGAGGGAATGTGAATGCGTTTTGCATTCAAAGCCAGTTCAGCCGTGACAGTCGAACATGAGCAAATAATACACGTGATGTGAAAACCGATCAGCACTGGGAGTGTCCTGTCATCCACAGACATGATGGTGGACAGAAAGGTTGTTAATATATGTTGTATCTATATGAGAGTTTCAGTGTATGCTACACATGGTAACGTTGTTACTCTGAGCACAGCTGAACTTTGAGCAATGCAGATAGGTTTCAATGACCTCATGGTCTCGGTTAACTAACGCCAGAATATATTGAAAAACAAATTGTACAGGGCTGTCAACCCATGTGTAATGGAAATAACAGACTCACTTTTAGATGGACCAAAAGTCTCATGGTGTTTGCTCATGTGAACTAATAACATATAATAGTTTGAGAAAGAGCAAAAAAAAAGAAAAAAAGTCCTTCGAGGATCATAAAGTACAACATGCAATACAGCCTTTATGGCTTCTAGCTGTGCTTTGTCACTTTTCACAGAGCTAAAAGATCTGTTTTCACTTTCTTCAGGGATTTGATCTAAAATCCCAGATCTATTTATGCACAAGACAAACACAGCTGCAACTGATATCGATCAGTTAGTCATCTTAAGAATGGAGATGACTAACTAGCTATCTTCCAAACACCTCTCCAAATGCTGCGCCCAAAGATTTCTTAAACTGATTTCCTGTGGGTGTTATGAACATAATGACATTGAAACCAATCAGCAGAGGGCCTATTTAGCTACAATATGTCACTAGAAAAACAGATAATGTTTTGGAAACATTAGCCTCTGTGCTCCTGAGGAAGTTTCCATGATGTGGAGGCGGGAACAGTGGATCATTGTAGGTGGAGTTAATATTTTTTTCAGTTTACTTGGAACTGATCGTAGCTTCATTTTCACTGCATGTCAAAATCAGTCACATTTTCCATGCCCTTCATTTATTCTGTGGTGGATAACTAGAGTAATAGCCGTAGACATCCCAAAGCTGTTGAACTGACAGCTGAAACTACACTTCATGGTGCATCTTCCTCAAAGTGATCCCAAAATGTTTGCCAGAGGAGCAGCGAGAACGCAGCATGCACGGAGCTGATTTGTCAGTCTGCACATTCTGTAATTCCATTCCTGTGAGACTACGCGGAAAGCAGAGGCTTCGTGATGGGACGGGAAGTTGGGATATGGACCCTGTCTGGCGCCTCTAAGACTACTCTGCTCCATCGTGGGATGTCCAAGATGCCAATTCTGACTTGACCCCATGTCTGTGGTGACAGCGTAACATGATGATCACAAACTTCAAAACACACTGACAACATAACTTTAATAACTGATGGCAGCCTCAAACAGCCTTGAAGGCTGCCATGAACAGTTTAAGTGGAAAAAATATGACACATCTACATTTTTAGCTCAAGTGAAGTAAAATTAGATCATTTTTTAATTGTAAAATTCTGTCTCACAGAAATGATGTTCATGTGCAACTAATTGCAAATCCACTAGTGTTTTGTAATAAAAGTAATACTGTCTGCATTGTGTTTTTGCTACAAACATGATCTGTGCATTGATTTTGCAGCAAGGAAGCATAATTTGTCAATAAAGTATCAGCAACTTCTTTTGCCGCAGTAGGAGGTGGTTGGTGTGGACGGAGGACCCAAGAAATACAGAAATCTGCCTCCAAAGAGCGAAGTTCAAGTCTGGGCTCTCTTAAGTGTTCAGGTTTAGGCAATAAAAGCGCTTTGGTTATAGTTAGGAAAAAAATGGCTTGGTTTAAATATGAATAAATCCAGTGTGTCTTAAGCCTAAACGAGTTCTGTCAGTACTTAAACCTAGCCATAGAAATGGTTAAATACAACATATTAAAATTATTTCTGAGAGACACGGTTGAAAAGCGCAGTATAATGATGATTCATGCATGTAGAAGTTTTCTTTCAGGAACGTTTTGACATGCAACATTACTGTACACTGAGTCATTTGTGTTTATCATATCTTTGCAGGTTTATTTTTTCCTGTATTAAACCAAACCCTGGTTTCCCTGCCTAATCCTAGCCGTAACAAGTTTAACATTGTTGTCGTCCAAACCAACAGATATTGTAAATAAAGTTGGTAGTTTTGGGCAGAACAAAATATGTTGCCTCTGAAGAATTTACATTTTTCATTCAGGGGTAACATTTGTAGCACTACGAAAATACAGTAATTAACATATAATTAGTTGAAACAAAACATAATGCAAAATGTATTTGGGTTATAATTTATTGGCATATGAACATGAATGTAAAACATGTACATTCAGTTGCTTCATGTGGATGGTTAACTCAAAAGGATTCAAGCTTAAAGGTGCACGGTGGAAGATTCACATATGCTTGTGTTCTTTTGTTTTGTCCTGGGAGCTGGTCGGTAGGTTGTCATTAGCTAACTCCATCACTAAGCTAACAACGGCCTTGTTTGCCAAGATAACAGCCCAAATAAACAAATTTCGATGTAGACGTTACACTCGCTCTTGAGTTCTTCAGTGCCTCTCTTCTTTTCTGCTAAAGTGTGCGACAGTAGCTAACATCCGGCTTCCAGCACAACGCAGACTCTTAATAAGACAAAGACGACGATAGCCCTTTGTAGACGTCAGAAAATGCAGCAGCCCTGAACTGACAGTGGAGGACACCTCATTAACCCACTGCAGTCACAGAGGCCAAAGCACCGGCGTATCTGTTTCTTTGTAGTGTTAGTCCTGCTCGTGTGGACTCCAGTGACCTCAAAATAACAAGCAGGGGTCGCAGTGTGGACGAGTCTACACTGAATGGATCAGAGGCCAACTCATACACACACACACACACACACACACACACACACACACACACACACACTCAGACACAGATGCAAACAACAACACCCCAT
>JAPQRN010000025.1:18311849-18325935 GCA_037367275.1 Coranthus polyacanthus | reverse complement strand
TGACTGACTGACTGTACTTGTATGGAAAGTCAGAGATGTCACTGTGCAGTGAAATGGTCCCTGTCAGCGGTTTACTATTATAAATGATGTTTGGATTCATATTATCATCATATGTTTGTAGCATCGCTGTCCTGTGAGATCCACATATCTCTAAAAAGTCAACTTTTCCTTAGGCCTGTTTTACAGTTTTGTGACAATGCATTTTCCAGCTATTCCAAGAGAGGTTTAAAAGAGTTTATTTAGCTTAAGGAAGGAGGAGAATTTTAAATGCAGCCCTTAAAGGAACACTTCATCCTTCCGCTTATCTTAAAAATCTTAAATGAACACATTTGGAGATTTCACTGGACAGGAAAGAAATGAAAAGTAACTAAAGCTGCCAGACAAATGTAGTGGAGTAAAAAGTATAAAGCTGCGTAAATGTAAAATACTCAAGAAAAGTCTAAGTAAATCAGAACTGTACAGAATACACATACACATGTTACATCCCGCCACTGCCCGGGTGTGTGTGTATTCTAGCTTCTAAATGTATTTGTATTTGAGTGACCATCTCCCTCTGTGTCTCCTCCTATCTGTTGCTGTCTGTGTGTGTGTGTCAGACCTGCGGGCCCAGCTGACAGACCAGATAAAGATTTTAGACTCTCAGGTGGAGGTGAAACAGCAGCAGCTCTCAGACCTCTCTGAGTTCCTTCGGCGTCGAGGGGACATTGAGGCCGAATACGCTCGCGCCCTTGACAAACTCACTGAGAGGTTTACCCACAAGACCAAGAAGTAAGCATACCTATACTGTAATACAGTATGTACAGTATGTGTGTGTGTGTGTCCCCGGGGTGCTTCCAAATTGTTTCTTCATGTCATGTCTTGTTTTTCTTCAGGAAGGAGCAGTGGGGTCAGTCAGTGTGTCAGGTCTGGTCTGTTTTGCTGACTCAGACTCGTCTGGAGAGCCGGGAACATGCAGCACTGGGTGACACCTGCTGCAACACACTTACACAGCGGCTGGTGCACAGCACCGAGGATACGCACCGTCTGCACAAACGGGTGACACGTTCATGCCAAAACAGTCATACTGAAAACCCATTTGAAATGAACAATTCTTGTTTTTACATGAAAAAAAAATATCTTTTCATGTGAATCTAATTTCTTCTTAATCATTTCTATCAGCTATTGTAGCATTTTATTAGTCTTGACATCCCCACACTTCGTTAGTTCTGTGCCAGCGCTGGAAATAGTTCTGGCACCATCCACTGTCGTTCTAGAACAGGAGGGGGAAAAAAAACTCTCTGGGTTCTTTGGCTAGTTTGTATTTCTTTAAACAAATCTCACTCGTTTGGTCTGGTCATGTTGAAGCTGCAGCGACACTTTCAGCTTGTGGAGAGATAAAGTTAGGATGATGTCAGTTATGCAACTTTTGGGTGTGTAGTCTTTCTAATGACGCATTTTCACTCTGACCCTTCAACAGACAGGGTCAAAAAATGATTTGTCTCTTGCCATGAACATATTTTTTCCAAAGTCAGGTCCCATTGAGCACACCACAAGTATGTAGTCACCTAATGGCAGAGTACATCCTGTGAGAAAACGGTCTAATACAGCAGCAAAAGAGCTGTCCTAAAACCATTGTGTTTTGTGACAGAAAAGATGAAAAATATAGCTGGAAAAATGAAATTATAAAATTTGAAAATCATCAAGGTTATACTTTGACCTGTTTGTACGTGTTGCTTTGCACACAATGTCTTGGTAATTAACCTGGTGAATGAAATGTTTTTATAACTAATAAAAGAGATGGACAAACTCTTTCCAAATATGCTCTACAAGTTGAACCTAATAACTTTGTATGAATTCTCATTCATGTATTCATCCTGTTATCTGTCTTGTACCACTGAGGCATCTGCAGTCATTTTTTAAAGTACACACACTTGCTCAAATTACTGGTTGTCAGACACAGTCTGTACCTTCTCATAGTTGAAGAGTGAGCAGAATTTTAATTAAGCCACTACAGTAATTTCATACAAGCTAAGAGGTGTTGTTAGGCCTGATGCCAAGCGGAGCAAAACCCTTTTAGCTTTTGTAAAAGCCACTGTTCATTGGTGTGGTCTTTGTGTTATTACTACCATTAAGGTAGAGCTATGAAATGGAGCTTTTTTATTTTTTAAAAGTACAACTGACAGTGACTAAATATGAATTTCTGTGAAATATTTTTCCAGAAACGTAGCTGAACAACATGGCTGCAAAGTGTATTGTGCAATAGTAAAATTATGCAGTCAACCACTTGCTTTGATTTTAAAGTGCGTTTTGTTATGCTGGGTATTTTATCACAGCCTATTTCCAGCCTGTGTCATCAGATAAGATATTGGTGGCTTTGTACAAAGCTACTCAGAGATAACCTTTTTTTTTGTCATTTTTGGATCAGAAAACAGGCGCACAGATGGAATGCCTTTGATGCCTATTAGGAAATTGGCGTTGACAAATACAAAGAAGTAAAACAAAAGAAGGTTTGGCCTTTGGGAAAGTCTTTGCTGACAGTCATATTCTGTACGTTGCAGAGCAAAGAAGTTGGAATTCAGATGCAGGATGAGCTGCTAAAGGTCACCACTGAGCTGCAGACAGTGAGTGTTGTATAATGTTGAACCGCATCTAATGCAATACAGTGCTATCCTACTCTGACCCTGATATTAACTTTCACTACGGATGAAAATGACGATGCCAACAATAATAATGTGGTCATATGACATCTGTTTCAGGCTCTAAAGACCTATAACCAGTACCACACAGACTGCCTGATCGCTGAGGGGAAACTGAAGGAAGCCGAGCGGTTGGAGGAGAGACACACCGGCAAGTCAGCTGAGCTCGGCCTCGGCCAATCAGGAGGGCAGAGGCGGAGTTCTGTTAAAAAGATGGAGCGATTAATGGAGAAGGTGAAGGCACAGGAAGTCTCGAGTTGTCCTTTCTCAGAACAAGCCATTTCCTGTCTCTGTTATTTTTTTGTTAACACACGTTAACACATCACTTGTCTCTTTGAGTGACAGGAGCACACTGCGCATGCATACAGTACATAGTATGTTGGTGGTGCGTTTATTAAAATGCCGTTGTGTGTCTTCTCTCGTTTGTACATGTGTGTGCTTTCACAGAGGCATGGTAGAGTGCAAGAGACGCAGCTAAAGTGTACCAAGGCTCGTAACGACTACCTGCTGAATCTAGCAGCAGCCAATGCAGCCATGAACAAGTACTACCTGCAGGATGTCAGCACTCTCATTGATGTAAGAAACACACAGTTTCAGATATTTGATTGTCTCTGTGGGTTTCAGTCTCTGTCTGAATGACCCCATTAGGTTTTTGAGGTACGTTATTGTGCCACTCTATCCATTCATGTATTCATGTATTACACAGTGTAATGGAAATAACTAGATATTCAAAACATAAAACAGACCTCTTCTCTTTTTACCCCTTCTTCTCCTTCCATTTGACTTTTGCCTCACCCTTCCCTGTGTTTTCCCACTTTCCCCTCTTTCTTCTCTCTTCTAACGTTTGCTCTTTATTCTTCCTCCTAACGGTCAGTGCTGCGACCTCGGTTTCCATTTGTCCATGGAGAGGGTGATGAAGTGCTACCTGACCAGTAAGTGGCGCATCCAAAAGACAGAGGATGCGGGGCTGAAGCAGCTGGAGGCAGCTGTGACATCCCTGGACCAGGGTGGAGACAGGGATGCGTTGCTGCAGCAGCATGACGCTGCCTTCTGCCTTCCATTCAGATTCAACTACCACCCACACGAGGGAGACCAGGTGAAATGACCGCACTTCTGTAGAGGGGTTTCTGGGATTTTGAGTTAAGCAGAATTACACTACTGATTTTTTGCTACACACGGGTATTACACTCAGAGGTAGAATGGTTGTAGCAACATAACTACATAACTACAGGATGAGTGCTTACGTTACAGTATCTGAACTGTCGCCTAGTCTCTTCATTTTGATATTTCACTCACTAAAGCTCTGCTTAGGACCGTCTGCACTATAGCACTGCAGTATTATAATGCAACTGTACAATGTTAAACAATAAACCGTAGAAAAGAAGACCACATTTGGACAATGGCTGGAGCTGAGGAAGAGCAAGGGGAGAAACTTGCCAAGCTAACGCTAACACTATAGCTAACTTTCTGAAAACATGGCCGCACTGCTAACTAGGAAATATTAAGTTAAACACCACCAAGTAGTTTCAGCTACTTGCTAAATGTTAAAACAGCTGCGTTTGATAACAGTAATGTCACTAATTAACAGGCTAACTGGCCGACCGTAATACTGGTTTAATGCTAGCATCATGTAACGTAACTAAATTATGCTAACAAGGGTTAGGGTAAGGGTTAGGGATACTTTAATACTTTTAAACTAACTACTTTTTATACAGTTTCAAGCCGTGGTTGTTGCCCCTCGTGTCAAACATATCAACATTCTCACCCCAGTGCTTATTTAACCTTTATGTTGTGACTTTTTCTGACTTTTATGCGTGAGTATGTACAGTATGTTGTGCTGTGAATCCTGTGTGTGTATTTCAGGTGTGTGAGGTTAGTGCAGAGAGCCAGGTGAGGTACGAGCTGGAGACCAGGTTCCAGCAGCTTCAGTCTCGACTCGCTGCCGTTACCTTGGAAACAGAGGAGGTCAGCTAAATCTGATTATCTACCTATCAATTTTTCTGTCTTTCTGTCTATTTGTATTCCTGTCTCTCTCTCCAAAGTGAACTCTTTTTAACCTATTAAACTTTCTTCTGTTGAACCTCTTTCCTATTCTGCAGCGTCACATCATACAAACATGTCGTGTGCTGGCGATTTGCATAAGGTCTCATTTCTACCTCCGCATTTCTTCCCCTCTCCCAGGTCAGTAAAACACTTAAAGCCACACTCACAGCCTTGCTGGACAGCATGTGTGACAGCGATTGCAACCCCTCCCCTGACGTGCCAAGCAGCCAATCACACGAGCCCCCCGGGGGAAGCACCGCCCCCAAACTTACCCTTGCCAAGCGTCGAGCCAATCAGCAGGAGACAGAGACCTACTATTTTACAGTGAGTTGGCAGCTTCATTACAGTCAAAGAACTGACATGTATAGTGTCCGGCTGATACTGACCTTTTAAACAAAAATCATATCAGCAAATCATTGTTGGTGCTTGAGGCACTCGTACTCTTCTTGAGCGTTTCCATTTTATGCTGCTTTATATTTGTTCTCCTCTACATGCCAGAGGCTATTATTCTGCTTTTTACTCCCCTTCATTCATCTGGCAGCTTTAGTTACTTTTCACATTGCAGTTTTTCATCTCCTTCCTGTCTAGTGAAAGCCAGTTCTCTGAAAGTGCTGATTTTGAATGTTTGTGAAAGAGTGTCCCCGTATGGGCTGAGTTTAAAATCTCCCTGGAAAATGCGTCGTCACAAAGCTGAATACAGGCTTGTTTTTCTGCATTCGTGAAAAGTTGACTTTTCAGAGATACGTGGTTCTCACAGGACAGAATCTGATAGAATATGATGCAGCTAAAATGAGCTCAACCTTAGACATTTACAGCAGTAAAATGCAACATACACATAAAGCAGTAATATGAATCCAGAAACCTCACTTGACTACTTTTCATACTTTAAGTACATTTTTCTGAAAATACTTACACACTTAAACTTAAGCTGTTGAATGTAGAACTTGCACTTGTAGCAGAGTATTTTCTTAATTGTTTGTTTATTGTGTGTTTAGAAAGTGAAGGAGTTCCTCACCAGCAGTTCTCTCACCTTCAAACTTCAAGCCAAACACGACCTTCTACAAGATGCCATACAAAAAGGTACAGTAACACTGCAACGTTACAGCAGATGATTGTTGATACGCTGCCGTTTGCTGAACTGGTGAATGACGTCTCAAATGGCGTATCAAGTGACGCTACAGCAGCGTTTTCCAGATTCACACACGCTGTACATTTTTCGTGTCAGAATTTGGAACAAACCTCACTCTTTGGCTTGTTTTCTGTCTCTCTCTCCTAGCTGAGGCTGTCGACAGTGACCCTTCGAGGTAACCCGCTGATTCACGCAGTCTTAGATAAAGATAGCATGATTAAGAAAGTCACGGAGAGAGGAGGGCAGAGAGGACGAGTGGCAGGGGAAGTAGGCCTTCTGTGATGTATATCAAAAGTTAATTTCTTTTTGTGGGGACATAATGAAAGCCTGAGGTATAAACTCAACCAGGAAACATTCTTAGGTGTTCAGCTTAACAGACACTTCAAAAACGGCATCAAACATTTTATTTATTTTATTTCCCAGAATGCAATGTGCTCGGTCAGTGCGTATTCGGAAGTCCAGACCTGTTTCCCAATTCTGCCACACACTCTTCACCACAGACATGCTCTCCTACATACAGGTAACACACAAGACACACAAACATATAGACATGCTTTTGAAGTGCGCTCATTGTATTTTCTTGCTGCACTGCGCTGCCGTTCAACCCCCACAAAGGAAATAATTTGGAAAATCCTGTCCCACGGACGCAGTTGAATAGACGGAGGAGTCTTGCAGCAAATGCACACACTGATGCTCATCCCCCAGTGTACATTACTTACTGCTCCCTTCATGTGTTTGGTCATGCTTATAGCTTATTGCTGGCTTTCTCCCCCTTCAATCCACCCCCTTTTTTTTATCTCCCCCCCCCCCTCTCTCTTGTGAAAGGGATTAAAAACGCACCGGCCTCTTTGCTGCCTCCTCTCTCCGCTCCTCTATTGAGTGTGCGTGCGTGTGTTCTCTCTTTCCTCTCTGCTACTAAATCTTCATGCCACTTACTTCTTACTCTCCTTTTTCCTTTTTTTATCTCTGCTTTTTCTCTGTCTCCCGCCGCGCTGTGCTTGGCTTGGCGCAGAAGAAGAAGAAGAATGTCTCGGACACAGGTATCAAACCCTGTAGAGCATCTGTGTCTCTTTATAAACTGTATGCAGCCCAGTGTACGAGCGGTGATATATCTGCATCTTACACCAACAAATAAAAAGGATTCAGTCACTGTAATACTCTTTCAGCGTTTGTACGTACATGTTTTCATCCACATTTTCTACTGATTTTCTGCTCCCCTTTCCTCCTCTTTCTTTGCGTTTCCATCCGTCCTCTCTGCGTCTAAACCGCTCTCTTCTCTCCTTCTCTTATCATCTTTCTTTTCCAGAGCTCTGGGCAGCAGATTCCCGTGGTGGTTGAAAGCTGCATCCGTTTCATAAACCTTCACGGTGAGTCAGTTTTTATGATACAGCGCGAAGCCACGCTGAGAGATCTTTAGCCACTGAGAATGAGTAGGTGGAAAGCACTTGCTTGTGTATGTACGTACAGTCCAGGCTTCTACGAACATGTAAATATAATGTGGAAAATGTGCTCGTGTGCGTATCTCTCAGGCCTCCACCATGAAGGGATATTCAGAGTTCCCGGGTCGCAGAGGGAGGTTAACCTCATCAGAGATGCATTCGAGAGAGGTACAGTAAGAACCAAAAACAGTCACTGTTTTTTAATATTGATCCACCTACAGTGCGGAGCTAATGGAATTACATGCATCAGGTTTTCCTCTAAGAGATAAAAGCAAATTAAACAACGTTTCATGAACTGTATTTAACTCAGGGGTTCTTGAGTTTTTGGGGCCATGGGACCCCCTCATGATCCAAACACTGATAAGTTCTGACAGTTTTTTGACAGAACTAAGACTTTTCAACCTAAACGCTGCTTCAGATTGATCAACGGAAACACTTTTCAATCTGAATCATAATTACCATAATACCACTTACTACTTACTACTACTTACTTTTAAACAGAGGGTCATTTTAATCTAATTGAATTTAGATTCCTTTTGACAGCATGACCTGTTTATTTTTCAGATAACTCATCTTAAATGTTTTCAGAAAACCGTTACCTTGGAAACAGAGGAGATGTTTAAAATGACTGTTCTGAAGCTGACTTTCAGTAAATATTTCAACTTTAAAATAAACTTATTGTTCCTTATTCAAATCAGACAGAAAGCTCTGAACAAATCACAACAGAAGTTGTCATGATAATGAATATAATCAGTAATCGGTCAATGACAGAAAAATGATTTTCTTTTGCCCTTTTACTTCAAGTGCTTTGTCATCAGATGTCGCTTTAGCTTGACTTGTTTTATTGCATTGTTTGTTAGCACCTGAAGATGCTCAATATAACTGTCAGAGTATTTTCTCAATTTAGCTAGTTCAGGTTCAGCTAGCTCGCTGGCGAGTGATCCAAGCTAAGTTGCACGTTGAGTGAAGGGAGTGATACTATCAGTTCAAAGCTAACGTGGGTGGGTGTAATGGAAATATTATGCTTGTTTTATTAGCACAAATGGTCCTCCTTGATATTAATGATATGGCACAATTGTATAATTTCTAGTAAATTATTTCATGTACCTCCTGGCTACGGGTCACCACTTTGAGAACCACTGATTTAACACGCTGCACTTTACACCCATTACATTTTTTGGCAATTAAATGAAAAACCCCTTAGTAAAATGTTGATTCTTCATTATGTTCAGAAGAAAACGAGTACAATATCTGGTATGCATGGCGAATTTACCCAGCAAACACTATAAACGTGTCCAAAAATGTCATACCACACTAGGGTTAATCTTTTCAGTGGGTCCGGTTGAAAATAAGGAAAAGCTCACGAGAACAAGCCTGGTAGACCTAACAAACTCAAGAATCCAGGTGTCAAAGCTCCGTGTTTGTCAGAATCCTCGAAACATATTGCAGCGCCTTTGCAGCTTGTTCCAATGCTCCACTGAACACGACTACTAAATGGGAGCCTTGACAAAGGTGAGGGGAACCTGGGGCATCTTCAGAGTGTTTTACTCCTTTTACAGTCCTGTCCACATACCTTCAGGTCGAGACCCCAGAACAAATCAACCTACCCCTGCACATCTAAAGTCTATCACAGTCTAAAAAAGGAAGCTGTAGACTCTGCTAGCAATGTAATAACTTATGTTTGTCATGTGGCTTCATGCTGTGGTTTGTGGCTTTGTGTTTATTGACCCAGTAAATACTTTAACCAGATATATAGAGTGTGTAATAAATCAGCCATATTTAAACCTGTTTACACCTTTGCAGTGTCAACAGCTTATATATGATGATTTTTCTGCTTCCTGAAAAATTAAATTGAAATGTCCCTTTTTTTTTATTCATAGTTTCTTAATATTTATTGCTGCTTAATTTTATAGAGCCTTGCTCGGGTAATGCATCTGAATTTCATTATATATGCAAGTACAATGACAATAAAGATATTCTGTTCTATTCTGTTCTACTCTAACAATAATTTACCTGGCGAGGGAACATGTTGTATTTTATAGCAATGTCTACTTATGTGTCTGCAGCGCTGCTTTATTTATCGCTTTTGAAAAAATCACACATGTGTGAGTCCAGATTTGAATAGGGCTGCGTTTTTGCATCGATGCATTCATCTCACACACATCCCTGTGTCACTTCTGCGTAGGAGAGGATCCTCTGTCAGACAGCGAGTGTGACCTGGACTCTGTGGCCGGTGTATTGAAGCTTTACTTCAGGGGCCTCGAGCCTCCTCTCTTCCCATATGACAGCTACAATCAGCTGCTGGAGTGTGTCCGTAAGACCCACTTATATGACCTCTGTGTGTGTGTGTGTGTGTGTGTGTTGCTGTTTTCAGATGTTGCTTATGCATTGGACTTATTCTGTCGGCTGTTACTGACATCTCACTCGTACACAGCGGCTTCACATTATGTTGTTTAGGGGGTTTTTTTCCTCCCACAAATGCATGTGCTGTTGATGCAAGATGGTGCAACTTCTAGACTCTGTGGTGCTGTATGTTACTGCCTTGTTAGCTCGCTATTGTTCTCTTTCTCACTTATCCCTGCAGACATGTACCAAAATCTTTCCAGTACAGAAAGTCTGAGTCACAGTTTGCCCAGTTAACGCGGGTTGTGAACTTGCCTCCAGGTTGTTGACTTGCGATGAAACCCTTCCTTTAGATGCCTAATGAATGAAACTAGCCACCTCACCTTAGCAGTTTTAAGTAGGTGTGAGTCAGTGATAGCAGAATTTGGGATTATTTATGCGCCTGTCCTTATAGAACATATTAGCTTCCTACAATCACTGAGAATATTTAATAGCAGGTGAAGTTTGTTATAAAATGTAAGTTCTCATGTAAGATTTGATTATGCTCTCCCTCTCTTTCTTTTCTGCTATCAGAAATCGAGGGGGTGACTGAGAAAGCGACTCAGATTAAAGCGATTGTCTCCACCTTCCCGCGGCCCCTCCTCATCGTGATGCGCTACCTTTTCGCTTTTCTAAATCAGTAAGCTATGACCCTGTCGGGCGATTCTAACACTTGTAATGTGTGCTACGGTGACAAGGTTTTACACCTGTGCCAGAAATAGCGAATAAATCGTGTGTTTTTTCAGTGTGTCTCAGTACAGTGACGAGAACATGATGCAGCCCTACAACCTGGCCGTCTGTTTCGGTCCGAGTCTGCTGAGGGGGATAGAGTCCGATGACGCTGTTGCTAGGCAGCCACAGGTCAATGACCTTGTCAAAACCATGATCCTACAACACGATATCATCTTCCCGGGCCAATCAGAGCTGCCCGGCCCTGTCTACGAGAAGCACATGACTCTGGAGCAGGAATATTGGTGAGAGATTGAGTATTAATTTATGCAAATGTTGAGTTTTGTTTATTCTGTTTCTGACTGATTTGCAGTGAAAGAATTAAAAGCAACAGCCAAACATTGCTCCAGAGATACAGTGTGTTGGTCATGTTAGAGTTTAATACTTGGCCTGAGATAAGTCCAAGTGTGTAGAGCTTCCTCTCAGCCCCTTTTGTCATGGCTCATCCTCTAGAAACAGAATTTCATGCCACGCCAAAGGCACTTCTGTGCAGCTTGCAATGCTTTGTGTAAAAACTGCTTAATACTATTAAGCTGATTGCTTACTAAAATTGAACACTAGCCTCCAGCCCATCGACAGTGTCTGTGGAAAACTCAGTCACCACAAAATCAGCTCTCATGGAGTTCAATAAAACTGGCCGTTTCTTTTTACAACATTCATATAATACACTTTTCGGTCCCACCCACACTCACATAAATGCAGTAGAGATTTAACCCTTGTTCCTTTTGGCTTTTTCATTTGTGATTTTCAGTCATTTTGAATGTGTTAATGCATTCAGCATTCTTAATGGTGTGGGGGTTTTTTTCGGAATTTTAGAAGTTTAACTTCAGTTCGTGCAATAAGTGTATAATAAACTGTGTAGCTAAAATAATAACTCAGCTCCTTATGGACAAAAATGTTCCCATTTAATCCCATTAACAATGCAATTTTTGATCCCACGGCCATTACAGCATAAAATGTGCAGTCTGTTATACCTGGTGTTAAATCAAAGTTTTTACTATTTTGCATCAGACTGAGGCATTTTCTCACATTTTCCCTATGGGGCAAATACATGCATCTGCCTGGTTTCCACTAGAAGCATTACTCCTCTTCAGACCGATGTATGCAACTAAAACGGCGCGCGTGTGTGTGTTGATATAGATGTCGGAGAGCGGTCTGTGTGTGCAGAAATTTGTGTGAGATATTTTTGCATTTAGAAACATGTAAGCATCATGTAAAAAAAACTGTCAGTTAAAGGGTTAAATGTCTGAAAATGAATTAATATTTGTAAGGAATCAGGACTGAAGTTGGAAAAAAGATATAAAGATTCAATATAACACAAGCGTTTTCTTGTGCGCTTACGCTGGGAGCCGGTCGTTGGTTGACATCAGTTAACGCCATTTCTAGGCTAACAACTGTCTCTTGTTGCCCACATCCGTGATAACAGCCTGTACAGTGATTTCTATGTAGAGGACTCGGGTTTGTTTTTCCAAAAAAATCCTTATACCGTATTCACATCCATTTGGATCTCTTCTGCTCCTGTACAGCGACAACAGTATGCAACACTAGCTGCCATTCGCTTAGAAATGGAGTTAACGTCAACAACAACCATCTCCCAGCACAACACGCACATTTCATATAAGCACACAAGCAAGCGCAAAACGTACATATTACGGAACCTTTAACAGAAAGCATGAACATTTTAAATGGCGGCACACAGGTTTAAAACACCAATATGTGGTTTTTGTAAATCTCCGAAGCGGTGTCTTATTACACGTTACAAAATAAAGTGAGGAACTGGATAAGGGGAATCTGGGGTGTAACAGTTGGTTTGTGTGTCAGACAGAAGAGGAACTGTGCATGACCACCAACTTTTCATTTTTTTATTATTGCAGTGAACCAATCACAGAGGAGGGAGATGGGGAAACAGAGCATCTGCCCAGTGAGGACGGTGAGTGTATTCACTACCTGCACCCGACACACACACACACACACACACACACACACACACACACACACACACACCAAAGACAAGCTTCCAGATGATGCATCGCTCACATGTACAGAGTAGACACCAAGCTTTTAAAACTGGATTCGTTCAAAAGTAAGAATTTGCATGACCTTATTGTAACCATGCTGTGTGTATGCGTGCGTGCACAGAGTGGGAGGCAGTGGCCATGTTCGACTACGTGGCCAGATCTCCCGCAGAGCTATCATTCAAGCAGGGAGAGCTCCTCATCCTTCACAGCAAGGCCTCCTGTGACTGGTGGAGAGGGGAAGTGGGAGGAGTTAAGGGTCTCATCCCTCACAAATACATCAGTGTGCTTGAAGGGTAAGTGGGCCAGTGAGAAGCATGTGCAAGTCATTCTTTTCCCCCGATAGACTCCCTTTAAATGAACCTCGGATGAGTTTTTGTCCTGTTTTACTTTTGACTCTTGTCAGTAATACATTAAGACATTACATTTTGTTGGGTCTGTGAGGGAAAATGCGTGCCACATTGCTTTAACTTGCCACATGGGAGTTTTCTCTTAGCAGAATTAGTGGGATGATGGGTAACATTTGCTGGTCTGTGTAATGAGTAATGCGAAACGCTTCCACACATGTGTGAGTCCAGATTTGCAGCAGTTAGAAATAGCAACATAATGGAACAAGCAAAGGAAAGACTTGCCACGAAGTAAACCTGAAAGAAACACTTCTTTTTCAGACTTTAGCACATTCTGATAATGAACAAGAGCCAGTCCCCAAAATAGTTGTGTATATGCGCTGCAAAAACTCCTGATCTAACCACGACTTGCGATTTTATATCTCGCTGGAAAGGCTTACTGATCTGGTTTTGAGAATTTTAAGATTTTTAAGATTGTTTTAGGAATATTTATCTTTTTTCTTGCTCAGTTATTGAATCATATACACACATTAAGTTAAATTAAAAATCTAAATCTAAAAAAATCTTACTGTGCCATAGTTTGCGAGCCGCTGGTTTAGATAGTGCAGGGAAAAGTACTTTAACATCATTAGAATTCTCCAAAACTGACTTTATTTGCATGTTTAACATATTTCTACATCATATAGTTGATACTATCACCTACACCTCACACCATTCCTCAATCAAATGTGTCCCCGGTAATTTATCCAACAGAACGGACGGTGAATGTATATGGACAAACATGCACGAGCCTAGTGTCCAGGAGGATGGATGCTGGCTCAAAGACATCTAGTGGATAGAAAGTAGATCAAATACGTAGCTACTGTTGAAAGATTTTATTTGCTGTGTAACATTTCAGCACAAGGCTCTTCTTCAGACTTCTGACAAATGCAGAGTCATCATCTTTAATGCCCAAAATAACACAAAATCATGCGATATATGACCTATTGTTGATTGACATCAGTCAAATAGTTATAAAAAATATGTCATATTAAACATATGCGTGGAGCAATATAGCAAAGTGCATTCAGCGAGATCATAATGTATGCAGAAAATAGTATGTCTTTGACTGAAACCCACATTATCCACTTCAGAAAAAATATCGAGATATGTAACATATATCAGGCAAAATATGTGGAAATTATTGTTTCTGGGGCCAAATTTCCCCCGAACTACATCTAGGGCTGGGCATCGTTGAAAGAGTTACGGACACTGATGCCTTGGCTTTGATATTGGTTCCTTAACAAAACTTTTTTCAATATTTCGAGCTTTTTTTGCATTTTAACAA
>JAPQRN010000025.1:18244635-18280545 GCA_037367275.1 Coranthus polyacanthus | reverse complement strand
TGTGTGTGTGTGTGTGTGTGTGTGTGTGTGTGTGTGTGTGTGTGTGTGTGTGTGTGTGTGTGTGTGTGTGAGGGTGCATGTGCGTGTGTGTCATGGACTTACTGGCGTATTTTTCCTCCAAAACTACATTCTGCCAAATTCCTCTTTTTTGTTTTTCTCTCTTACACCACCCAACCCACCCAGTGAACTCGTGCTCATTATAAACTTCAAAACCAAATTGAAATACAAAATAAGTGAAAAAACTGCCTTTGGAGTGGCCTAAGGGTATGTGAAAGAAAAAGCCATGTTATGACTTAAATCAGACAGCACAGTTATTTGATCACATGTCACTGTCAGAGGCCACCTTAGCTGAGCTCAGTTGTGCTCAGCAGACACTAAAAGCTGACACTGATCATGAAACATTTAGCATGTTTTACATAATGACAACATCTTCACTTAGGAAAAGGAATGTAAATGTTTCCAGTTGTTTCCAAATACATACAAAAATCTTACAAATGACAAAGATTTGCTGATAAAACGTGTTTAAATAAAATACAGTACACTGGTATTAGAAAATGTATTTGATTAAAATAGGTCATTTGTCTTTTGAAAGGACAAAAATACATTCTAACGAACTGAAAGCAACCATTTGACGCCTCATTAACAAACACTGAAGACAGAATTATCTGAACTATGATGGCTCACATGGTTAATTCACTATAATATACATTTACACAGAATTCACTCCATCAGTGAGTGTAAAGATGGAAAGATTAATCAATCAGTTGCCAACTATTAAATTAATCACCATCTATTTTTGTAAGTGATTAATCAGTGACATCTTTTAATAATCTGAGATATGTTCTTTAAGAAATAACATAAAAATTCTCAAATTCTCATTCTCTTTTATAGACCAAACAACTAATCAAATAATTGAGAAAATAATCAACAGATTAAATGACAATGGAAATAATTTGTATCTGCTACAACAGGAACAAATTGTACAAATCATTGTATTGCATTGTAATAGTTTTTTTTCTGCAGTTTAAACCTGGGGATAAAAATATGTCTTACTTTCCATTAGTGTATAATTACCTGGTAATATGAGTTACTGTGTTACTGTTACCTTATTGTGTGCTGAGACCAAAAACAAAACAAATTTCTCGTGCTGTACAATTACATACAAAGTTAGTGCAAAGACACGAAAACACACATATTCACACTGAGTGACGAGAACAGACGCAACCAACCAACCTTAGACCACTTCTGGTAGGTTCTAACCACTTCAGACCAGGAACAAGACCTGCAGTTTCAGAGATTTTCTGACCCAGTCATCTACATCACAATGGGGTCCTTGTCAAAGTCATTCAGATCCTTATGCTCCACATTTTGTTGCTTCAACACATCAACTTCAAGGACTAAATGTTCACTTGCAAACATATATAACTAATCTATATATATAACTAATATATCCACCCACTGACATGTGACATTGGAACTAGATAATCAACATTATTATCACTTCACCTGTGTATAAATACACATATATATATAATCCAGTACTTCCAGAAATACTGTCTTCTGGTTCCAATTTGACTTCCATCATACGCAAACCTGATGACACAATGACTATTCATGCTCATTTTCCATACACAGTGGAAGGGGTGAAGGGGGCCATTAGGATCCATTTATGTTCTGTAAGCTATGACTTTTGATCATGTACCCTAGAGATGTCATAATTAAACTTTTAGGTACTAATAAGTACCATTTCTAGTTAGAGAATCTACATTAACGGTCCAAACTTCATTTTGAGTAAGGGTACAATGTCACTTCCTAGAGTGGAGTGTAGTTGGGGGAAAGGTTTATCACTGGGGCAGTGCCCTTAAAAAGGGGAAGTTTACTTCCAGAGCATTAAGGTACAAATGTGTCCCTTCAGTACATATTTGCCTACAAGCACAGCACATTCTTTCTGAAAGTTTAACAAATGGGCCCTTCTTATTTTCAGGTAACATTTTGGTCTCAAAATTGTTGGAAGGAGTTACATATTTTTATGGTGTTAGCATCGAGATCAGAACAGTGACGTGTTGAATTTTGAGGAATACATACTAGCCAAGCTCAGGGACTCAAAAAATAATAATTAAAATTAAATAAAAATTATAAAATAGAGAGGACAGATGGAAGGGAAAAAAACACCCTATTCTCAGTACTATATTCCAATAAATTCTATTGGAACTTCCACCGTATTTGATCAATAAAAAGTAAAACAAGAAAACATTGAAACATTTAGCAAAGTATTATAGAAATGTATATTGTGGTAATCATAGCTGTGGATCTCCAAGGAAAATTATCAAGAATATAAATGGCTCCTTATGGCTTATCACTCATCTGTCATGTATGTGTTTTAACACAGCCAGTGAGTTCTAGAACATGATGGTCAACTGTCTTTTTTACAAAAAGAAATACATTTGAAGACATTGCTGTCCGTTAGTGTAGAAGGAGGCAGGTCAGAGCTGAGTGGACTCAGCCATAGTGTACTGGAGTTACCTTCCCGCTGCACTCCATGGTGACTGCTCAGTCCCTCACAAACTCCCACAGGTGTAAAAGCCGGTCTTCAGTAAATCCCTCAGCTCACTATAATGTAGCTTCTGCAAAATATGGCAACATGCTTCTGTCCACACTGTCAGTCTCACCTCAGTGTAAACACATCCTCCTCCTCCTCTTCATTCACTTGCCATGGTAAGCCTCTTACTGATGTCAGCACTAAGTGGATCATTCATGGCCGGACTGCGCTGATTGGCTGAGGAGACAGGCGCGTGGACAGCACACTGATGATTTTGTCTCCTTGGGTGAATTTAAAACTCTGATAAAACGCTGTGTAAGTGTGTGTGAGTGTAATTGCTAGTCCTAAACTGGATTTTGTCTCATGTACCTTGTTTTTCTTACTAAAATGCTGGGACGTCCCTTATAAAGCAGGTTAAATCTGGTCGCTGGAGCCATAAGTGGAGCATTGGGACCAGCTCCTCATTTCACTCAGTTTACAGTGTGAAATGCACAGAGGACCAGACGTCTCTGCTACCTCACTACTTTTAATGGAGATTCACATTAAAAGCATGGTGTGGACACAGGCTGAAGCCTCACCACATTCATTCCATTCTAACCTAAGGCCATTTGCTGCATGTCATTCCTCTACTCTCTATCCCAACTGTCCTGTCTCTCTTCACTTCAACTATCCAATAAAGGCATGAAAAAGCACAAAAACAAATCTTTCAAAAAAATCATGGTGAAACAGAAAAGTTTGCTTAAGTTTTTTACAGACATTGTGAGGAGGAGGAAGAGAACTCAACAGACAGGCTCTTGACCCCCTTTCATCACTTGTTGAGGTGCTCCACTATTGGAGCCAAAACATTACTTTAATAAAAACCAGGAGTCAATTAAAAGCCAGGTGACTAATAATAGCCGAGTTTGAGGACGACACAAACAAATAAAAGCCAGTCCTCAAATGAAGGCTGGTAAAAAATAACATGGATAAACCTCTGGTGCCTGTCATGTAATGTGGTGCCAGTTAAGAACAATGTTCAGACTCAACAATATAATCCAGTTATTTTCAACACTTTGTTCTAGATTATCATCTGAAGTGTTATTGTCTGGTTTCAGTCACTGCAGGTGTGTGTCTTACTTTTTCAGTAAAACTGTCACTTGTAGAAACGTACAAGTGCCACAGGAAAACAATGTTTACACAGTAAAAGCTCTGCAATGCAAGGAATAGATTCTATCCACTGAAACGTGAGAAGGCTTTTATTTTGTAACAGGAAAGGAAGTATGCATAAGTATGTATACTTTCTGTATGCACTTTTGGATGCTGCAATGTGCTTTTGGAAAGCGCATTGCAGTACTTATAACATCGCAAATGGGAGCAGATCAAAACGAGGTTTCACACTAATTATCACCATCTCTCCTTCTTAAACAGAGGAAATTATAAATAAAGGCCTGACTCTAATACAAGCCTATTTCAAATAAAGGTCTGGTGCCTCCTGCAGCTGAGAGAAATAAAGACCACAGACACTATTTGTGGAAATACGGTAATCGAACAACACAAATTTGAAACTGATATTTCAAGTTGTGATCTTGAACTTGATAAGTATTCAACATAAAAGTAATCGTAGTTGTTTCAGTTTAAATATAATTTGGATTCAATTCTGAAAATATAGTATTTTTTTTAATTTCAGTATTCATTTTCATATATATTTTGACATTTAAGTTATTTTTTCAATTGCAAATGTTATTTTTTCAGATTCAGGTCTTATTTTCTTTTTTGTGTTATTGTTTTCAACTGCAATGTTTTTTTTAATTTAAAATCCTAAAAAAAAAAAAATCTGAATGTGTTGACATGGACAAAAATAATGTGGGATAAGTTATGGTTCCTGAGACTTCATGAGAGAATTGTCAATCAGGAATATCTGTCAACACAAAATTGCAAGAAATCCGCTCTGGCAGTATGTCTGACAGTGTGTCAGGAAAGACAGATCAACTTGTTTGGGTCTGATTTGGTCCAGTATGTGTGGTGATGGACGGACCAAGAACAGTGTGTTGTGTCTAAAGTCAAGCATGGTGGTAGTTCATCATGGTTTGTGGCTGCATGATGCTGCTGATAATGGATGGCTCACGGTCATTGATGGCATTATGGATTGCATAATGGACTGTAACCAAGGACCATGAATTATAATATTAAATAATTTTTAGTTCTAGAATCTTTGCTGTAACATTCTGAATGAATGCAGGTGTTTTAATAAATGCCTGTCATAAAGGAGACTACTGCATCAATAGTGAGTCTGCGAACAAAGAACAAAGCCTGCAATGTATGACTGCTGTAGCTGCTCATGAAGTCTCTGAAGCCCTGTGTGTGTGTGTGTGTTTGTGTGTGTTTGTGTGTGTGTGGTGTGTGTGTGTGTGTGTGTGTGTGTGTGTGTGTGGGTGTGGGTGTGTGTGTGTATGGGTGTGTGTGTGTGTGTGTTTGTGTGTGTGTGATAAATATCCTCGTGTCAGTCCAGGTGAGAGGCTCTTGCTTTCTCTCTGTAATCCTCTGACTCTGGTTTCTATTTCCAGAGACACTAGTCAGAGTTGGTGGACACTGTCTCACTGATGGCTGACATGTTTGACATGTGAGCTGATGTTATGGTTCTTCATAACAGGTTTCATCAGCAGTGATGACTCTAGAGTCTGTTGGGGCTCTAGGTAAAAATTCCCAGCGGGCCTCCTTCAACCAGGCCAAAAGATGTGTGCTCTCTGCTTTCTCTTAAAATTAGTAGCTACCATGTAATAAATTGCTTATATATAAATATATAAAACAATAAAACATTGTAAATACATTCAAATAAAAGCAGTATAAACATACCAAATGTTCTCAGATAGTGACCAGTTGCAGAAGGTACCAGGCCTTGTATCAGAGTCAGGGCTTTATTTAGAATTTCCTTTGTTTAATATGTAGAAATGGTCATATTTAGTGCAAAACCTCCTTTTCATCTGCTCCCATTTCTGCTGCAATGCACTTTTAAAACAAACTCAACACTCCCTTAACAGTTTCAAAATAAAAGCCCTGTAGTTTTTCAGTGAATAGAATTCATTGCTTAACAGCGTTGCCTCCTATATTGCTTGTAAGTTTCTCCAAACTATAGATCAGACATTAACACTTCAAGTGAGTGATAGTGTATTAAAGAAGTGTACATTGTGCCTAACTGGCAGCACATTAAATGACAGACACCAAAGTTAATCCATATTATTTTTTACCCAGCATTTATTTGAGGATCAGTCTCTATTTTTTTTCAAGTCAACCAAAGTCCATTATCAGAGACCCAGCTTGTAATTGACTCTCGGTTTTTATTTAATGAAATACAGGAGTACAAAATCTAGCAGCATCCGCTAGGGCTTAATTAGATATAAAGAATAAAGAAGAAGAAGAAAGAATGTTTAAATATCGGCTTTAAAATGTGGATTTACAGTGGGTTTTTTGAACCAGGAAAGAGAAAAACTTATGACCTATTTTGATTTTGCCAAAACGTGAGAAGTTTGTATCCCTAAAAAAATGTCATGCCTTTTCCAGGCCTGGATAATGACATTTTAAAATTCCATGACCTACCACGGGTAACCACGGGAACCTTGTTCATGGGAATATCCGAGAAGACGCCAGGGTTCACTCTGCTAATCAGTGAAGTGAGTTACATATTGGATACATCAGAACTTATTCAAAAATAATGTTTCCATTTCCTATTATGTGCTGCAATTCTTTTGTGAAAAATGTAGTTTCCATAAAAATGTTTAAAACCAAAACTTCAAAATATGGATAAAATGTTTATGGAAATGCACCTAATGACAAAGACACATGCACAATGTCGTACTGTAAACATCATTTATTTTAACGTAAAAAAAAAAATTAATCTTCATCTTCCTCCTCCTCTTCATCCTGGTTGATCTGGAAGTAGCGCAGCTCATAGCTCTCCTTGGTGTTGGCCACGACACGCAGCCAGTCACGAAGGTTGTTCTTCTTCAGGTATTTCTTGGTCAGATACTTCAGGTATCTGCAACAGAGCACAAAGCACAGTGTTCAGTGTGAGCTGCTCCCACACACCTTTCACATAATTTCACTCCATTTGAACTCACTTCAACATGTGACCTCTGACAGCAGCTTCATGTCATCAACACTACAGCCTTTTCTAACAGGCAGCTTATCATCATATATTTATCATGACGTATGTTTTTCTTTTGTCTTAAAGGTGTATTTTGTTTACATTGTCAGCTAAATCACTTACAAAATGTTTCATCTTGTTGAATAAGAGTAAAGTAGTAAATCATGAAATCAGACTAAAGCTTGGGTTGTATCTTGTTACATCTTGATATGCTTTTCACAACGTATTTGTCTTGTTCAATCTTTACTACATTTCATATTTATTTCTACTTTTTTCATATTTTACATTGTTTTCATCTTGTTTCATCTTTCACAAAAACATTTTAAACTACAAATAAGCATCTGCTTTCTTTAAATTTAATTCAGATCTTTAAACAGGAAAGAAAGAATGATGTATGGATGAATGGATGTATTTAGGATGTATTTTCCACAGTAGTGTCTTGGTTACTATAGGTGAGGTAACTAACCGCCCATTCGCAGGTCGCACACAAATATATCAGTGGCTTTTCCTTTTCCACAGAGGTCCACTCAGCTCTGTGAATTTCTAGGCTCTTCTCATTTCCCTAATTTGTGCTTCTTTGACTCCTCAATCCTCCTGCTCCAGAAATCCTTCTCAACATACCATCCTTAAGGATGTCACAATCCCTAAAATGCCCGCAGGATCACGGAGGTTGTCGGGGGAGCTATGACCATGTGTATCTTTTGTGGAAGTCTTTTCAACGATTAGCCCCATGACGTTTAAAAAAGGTTTGTCACACATCTAGATTATACAAACCACAGCTGGAGCAGGACTTCAATGAGTTGCATTAGTTACTTAAAATGATCAGATGCATGACTACTAGCACATTATGCAAAATTGTGAATTGAATTAAAAGCTAATTAGAAGTTTACATGAACAGTTTTCTGCTCATCTGACAGATCATAAAATAAAATGTAACTAAATAATGCAGATGATGCAGCTGTTCCACGTCATATTTTACCAACAATTATCTAAAGTGACAGCTCCAAGGTGAGGATATCTCATTGTGCTAAATGTGTGTTACCTCAGCTCCTCTGTGTCCTCCTCGGCTCCTGCCCTCGTATCTCGGGTGGGAAGGATTAAGACACGAGGCGAGGAGTCGAGGTGAGGACTCAAGGAGTTACAAATTGGGAAATCAGAAGAGGGGTCTGCCTATGTTGCAGGGATCAAAGCTGAACAACAGTGACCCCTCCATCCTGTGTTTTTACCCTACGGAAGGCAAACGTAAAAACACAACAGGAGATACATGAGATGTGTGTGTGCGTGTGTGTGTTGTTACCTCTTGGAGAAGGGCACTTCAGAGGACACTGTGATCTTGCTCTTGCTCCTCTCGATGGACACCACTCCTCCCCCCAAATTACCGGCTTTCCCATTCACCTTGATGCGCTCCTGAAGAAATTGCTCCTGAAGACACACAACACATTTGTTCAAACCATAGACTGTATAAAATTAATGGACAGAGGAACTGTGACGTCAGCAACTGGTTTCTGAACTACTGTTTTGAAGCCAACAGTGTGTGTTTTAGCCGTCGCCATATTGGCCTTTTGAAGCCGGAAGTAACCATATTTGGACAAACAATTTGGGTGGTCACAGCCATCTGTGAGGGGTCAAAGGTGAGTTAATGCTAAACGCCAGCTTACTGACTGTGTAAAACTGTAAACTTCATCAAACATTGGGTAACAGGCATTTTCGGTTAGTTGATAACCACAACTACAGTGTAGCTGTCTGTCAGAAAAAAAAAGCTTCATTAAATAAAAAGAAAGTCATACTGACCTGTCAATCAAAGCCCGGCACAGCAGACATCAAAGCCTTCTATTTGATCTCAAATTTTATTAACAGAGGAATAATTTAAAGAAAAATACAATAATTACACTGGCATTTGGGCCATTTATATTATATAAATAATACATATATATATACATATATAATACATGATTATCTCAAGGCACTTCACAAAGTCAGATTAAGACTATACAATATTATATAATAATTACCATAAATGTTAGGTGAGTAGGAAAGTTTGCAAAGTAATTTATTTATTTAATGACATGTACGATCCCATTCAAAAGCAGATCAGATGACAAATAAAGAGCAATCACAATCAAAGATGATGAGATTGCTTAGCCCTAGTATAACCTGGCAGGTCTTCAGAACGTTGCAGACCTGCACTTTGCAAGTAAAGACAAGTTTTCAGCTTTTGTTGTGAATCTTGGTTTGAGCTGGGCTATAACCAACATGCTGAGAAACTGCTGACTTCTGTTCACATCTCTACCATGGGAAACTCATACCTGTCTACCTAAATAATTGTGAATGGAGTGTTTCTGTCTAGGAAGCAGGAATCACTTTCACTGGTGTAAACAATTTATAAAGGCAGCAATAATGTTGGGTATTTCAATGGTGGGTAGTGAGCTAAAACGTGTAAACAGACAGGTTTGGTCTAACACATCCAGATGAAACATTTGGCAGCCAGTGGACTTACAAAGTTGGCAGCGTCCATGATGCCATCTTCAACAGGATGGGTGCAGTCCAGAGTGAACTTCAGGACCTGCTTCTTCTTCTTCCCACCTTTGCCGGTGTTCTGCTTCTTCTGCTTAAGGACATGACACAAACAAGTCAGTTGACACAACCCTGAGGGTCTCCTCCTCTGGCGCTAATGTGGGCCTGTACGTCACGTCCAACCATACACGGAAAACGTCACGACATACACTATTTAAAACTGAACAGTGTGGGGGTTTTTTTCAATTGTTTTACCAAACAGAAGCCTTTAGATTTAGCTACAGTGTGTCCGCATGCTTTGACCAACATTTTCAACTATTGTTGGTCCAGGCAGCACCTAAGTGCCGTGGACTGTGGATTTCATGAACATGAAAATGCTGTTGAAACTACGCTGTGAGCAGTACAGATCTATTCTTTACATGATGTCTCTTGAACAGCATCAACTCGTTCAAATGTAACGTAAGCTTAACATCAGGTGAAACATTGCCGCATGCACGGCTGCTGGTGGAGCGACAAAACTCCATTACTTGAATTCACTGTTGGCCGCTTTTGCAAGAGTATCATATATACAACTAGCCAATTAAAACCGTGCTGTCATATAACTTGTACAGTCTATTAGCGTGAGCATCGTGATGAGTTCCAGTATCTATCGACGTTGTTTAGCTAACGCTGATTAGCCACAGGCCACAGAAAACCTCGAGCTACCCGTTTCCTTCAACTCTCGTATTAAAGCAACGACAGGAACACCTATTCTAAATCTACACACTTATTAAGCATGTTCTGCTTCTCGTCTATGGTTTTCACGCTGATAAATGTACACTTTTAGTGGATTTACGAACACGCGATCGCACTTACAATAGGCGCCATGGCGGAGAAGCTAGCAAAAAGGAAGAGCAAGGTGTGCGCATGCGTTACGTTTGGCTGTACAAATCGAAAGCCGATTCACTGATTGAATCCATGTATCTGCTGTATCCTTACACAGATGTCCTTATAATGTCCATTCCTGTTCAAATTGAAGTGAAGGCGGGAAAGATGTAAAAGGGAAGAAAAAATACACAGCATAAGATACAAAAATGATACAATGAGATACAAAATTCCATAAATCACTGGCTTATAAGAGATCTCTCTTTTTTTGTCTGAAACCTATTGTCTAGGGTACATTAAAGTTGATTTATACATTTCATACATTTCATTTCTACATATGGAGAAACCCAGCACATTGCCATTAAAAAATCCAGAAAAAGAATATAATGAGGGAAGATTAAGAGCAATTGATTTTGAATCAATGGTAGGAGTATTTAAAGGAGTTATTTTTCAATTTTGAGATTCAAAAATGAACGTAAACTATCAACAGCAGGGGGGCATTAGTATACCAGAAAACACACCCCAAAGCTTCACCCCTCACCAACCACTAAGCTCAGAATTAGACCTATCACCAGTGGCAACTAGCCCATAAGTGGCACTGGGGTACTGCCTGCAATACAGCAGAAATGTTCTGTATACAAATTCATAACTGCTGTGTTCATATTCTCATGCTCCTTCCCAGTCTTATTTAGCACCAGCTGCCACTGCATATCACTCACTGAAAGTGAAGCTCATTGTTTACAGCACATCTGTGTTATGGCATCATTAAGTTTTCTTCTTCAAACCAAAACTCAGAGAATAACACTGCTGTTTTACAATCTTCACATGCTGCATCAGCCGACAGAGCTCACTGAGCTCAGTTTTTAGGCAGAAAACGGCCACAGTGAAACCATTCACCTCTATTTTTCAGTACAGTTTGTGTTGTCAATAACTGCACTAAACATCCATTTTAATTTGTCCAAACAAGGTCAGAACTGTCACAGTTTAGTCTGAACTGTGTATCAACAGCAAACTTAGCAAACATAATAACACGGTCAGTAATTTTATACCTTTATAAGCTATCATTATATCACCAACTCACCAGTGAAGAAGAAACGTGAGTTCATCATAAAACTTCATTCCTTTACTTACTGACAGCTGTCTCCTTCTTTCTTTGACTCTGAGTGTTGTTTCTTATGGCAGTGGCTGAACAATGGCAGAAAAGCTTCAGCCATTGTTATGTTTACAGTTCACTATTTGTCCTTCCACATGAATGAAAAGAGGTTAGAATTAGCCTGGTGAGTACAGGTATTCTACTTCCTATTTACTGTATGTCAGACTGAGGCTGTGAGAGCAGACTCAAGGCTACAGTACTCACTCTAGTGGTACAAAGTGGTATTACAAGAGTGCTATCCCAGAACAGGCTGATAGGTCAGTACATATCTCTGTAATACAATATACTGTCATCTTTGGCATAAAGTCACAACTGTTATTTCTAAACACTTTAATATTCATTTTCTGTCATTTTTTGAATAAAGTAGAAATATTACAAATAGCCTTTTAACTAAAATGGATATGTCATATGTCATTATGTCATTATGTCATAAACTGAGTCAATACAGTTTCACATCCTCAAAAACACATTTTAAAAAGTTTGAGGTTTGGAATTTATGTTAAAATGTGATCATAATTTCATAAACAAATACTATACCACTGGAAGATCATAGGTATCCATAGCTTCACTCCACATGGCTCCACCTTGTGGAATAACAATTAACAATATGGTGTTTTGATTGTAATTCTATCCTTTACCCAGTGTATTCATTCATCCAGGGGATATGGGTGTGATTTACAATGCTTTAAGGTTTTCATCATGAACATGTATTTGATTTATTTATTTTATTGTATTGTATTATATTTACATTTATTTTGTACTGCATTCTAACCTTGCTGTTCTTGTGTTGATGTATATAATGCAGAGCTAGTATTTGTACTACATTTTAGTCAAGTTCATCAAAAATAAATAATCTGTCCCACAGACCAATGGGGCCTTTTGTTGAGGCCTCCAGTTTGGCATTTTGGCTGTTGTCATCTTGGTTTTTTTGGAAACAAAAGTGCAAATATTTAGACAAAAGGATGGAGCTTGAGAAGTGAGTCTGAAACTCACCAAACTAATGCTAACATACTGAAAACACTGAACACATCGACTAACACTGTCATATTAAACTCTGCTAAGTCATTTCAGGTACTTGATAAACAGTAACATACTGTTGTGTGTGAAAACTATTCTGTCAACTTTGCGTAATGTACAAACACTAATTAGCATTAGCTGGTCTAATTAACAGGCTGGCTGACAGACCATATAATACTCCATATAATAAAATTACTCTTAACATGCTGGGTATTGTAATAAAATACTAATAAACTTCATGACAGAATCTTATGACATTCTTGTTAGTAGAACTTCTCAACTACAACTACAGTAGAGCTGTCTGTCGGGATAAAATATGTTTATTTCTGCTGTAAAGTTAGACATTTTATTTTATACGTTTCACAGCTGTCAGATTCTTCATTAATAGGACAATTATGAGACTTTTCAGAAATTAAATGAACTGATGTACAAACATCAGAGTCAACATAAATAAAATGTAAAAATCTTTTTTTTTTCATTTGATTATTGATTAATCATCACATTTTAGAAATAGACGTTTTATTTACAAAAATGTATTCACAAAACTGAAAACCAGCTAATAATCTGGGTTGGTTTTCTAGCTGCAGCACATTGAGACTGACTCATTCCTCCTGAGATGGGGATGCTATGGTTATGTCTCAAGAGCACATTTCCTGTCTCCCTTTTATATCTGATTGCACCTTGAACTTAGATCTTGACCTTGAACTTCCTGCCACCTACTGGACTGTAATAACTTCATATGCAGAGGATTGTTGTTAAGAATAACCAGAAAAGCATATTGTCTGTCAACTGTTGTTTTAAAAAGTGCTATATAAATAAAGATATTATTAATATGTTATCTTGTGTACTGCAAAATGCATCTGGATGCATCCAGGTATTTTTGGCAGACAGCATTTGACATACTAAGTAGTATGGTTTTATGGGTACTGGAGCACAGGGAATCAGTATTGCATCCACTCTTTTTGCATCAATCAATTTGACAAAACAACAAAAAAAAGATAAGGCATTTACAATAACTGTCTTGACTTTATTTTACACAGGTGTTCAGAAAATCTTTGTGAATAAATGCACAGTAATCAGCCAACAGTTGAAAGTCAGAGTGACTAACTGTAATATCCTGTAGGCCTACAATAAATGATCCCTTATACAGTAAAGTGCAACACATCCATAACTCAACTCAGGTGTGCCATACTTAAAAGGTATATAGCAAAACCTAATACCTTGCATACGTTTCCAGTATCTCACCACAGTGCACTTCACAGATATGCTACAAGTGTGTTATTTCAGATTGTAAACACTCCACACACAACACACATGCACCGATTCACTGCTTTAAACACATCCAATATTCAGGAGATTGGCCCATTGGTCAACATTCAAGCACAGAATAAAGGTGTCCTGTCCCTGACTGAATATCATGTGTTCTAACTAGTCCTGAGTTAGTACTACTAGTGTTGAGTAAAATGTGCATTTTTAGCATGAAAAAGTATTAATGACGGCTGTGTATCATTTCTACCTCCACTAAATATTTGAGTTTTAAGTCCCAAAAGGTGATTTTAAAGAAAGAAAATATATCAACGTACAAAACTTTTGTGTGTTGTGTGTGTGTTCACAAGTGTGTTGTTCACACAATACCTTGTTCACCCAAGATAAATAACCTGTTTGCACAACTTATCACAAACATGATTTAAAAATATATATATATGTATAATAATAATAATAATAAACCTTGTGATTTTTGCTGAAATCAAATGCTGTAACTTACTAAACACAAAGCAAACAAGAAGAAACTCTCCAAAGTAGTTCATAATAGACAAATGAATAACTTCTAGGCTGTTTTCAGTCACTCTGAGCCTGTCAAATAACTCTTCCCTGACAAACAACAGCAAAAGAAGAGCATAGAGTGTTTTATCTAAATCTATATGTAAGTGTCAAGAGTTAAAGCTGAGCAAATATTTGTTGGTAGTTTCTGGTACTTTTGGTTTTGAACATTTTGTTTCTACATCTTCGTTACTGTTGGTATTGAAGAAGTATTCAGGTTTCAGACTCAGCCTTATCTTAAGAGATTTTGCTAAAACTTAAGTATACAGTGTTTTTAAATGACATTAGGTAAAAATGATAACCTACCAACCAGAAAACATTAGTTTACACTATGCCGAGTCATAGCTAGCAGCATGCTAGAACTTTAGCATACCCAATTTTGGAAAATATGAAGTCAATGCTAGTACTAATAATAGGTTCAATATTACATGTTACATTTGTGTTGGAGTCTGTTTTGTGCTGGGAGTTGGTTGTTTTTTTATGTTAAGTCCATTTCTGAGCTAACAAGTTACTCGGTTGCCTACTATAACAGCCTGTACAGTGATTCCTATGTAGAGAACTCAGGTTGGTCTTTCTATGAAAATCACTTCCAAGTTCTTCAATGCCTCTCCCACTCCTCTACACCTGCAACACTAAACACTGTTAGCTTTGAAAACAGTCAGCTAACATCAAGCTCCCAACACAACACAAGACTCCAACACAAACTTCACCTAAGCACGTGCAGCTCTTACATGGACAACCTTTAAAGCAGAGTTGCCAGATGGAAAATGTTAAAGTACCGTACCAGATGCTTAAAATGATCATATTTCGAGGAAAATTACTGAATGAAAGTCATTAGCAAGAGATTTGCACTGGGTAAATATAATACTGGCCTGAAAATTACTACATTCAAAATAAAACAACTCAAGTTTCTGTTGAAGTTTAGGACAGCCGTGTTTGTGAGTTGCATTCATCATCACAAGATGTTCTGAGAGAGGAGATGCATTTATAAACGTAGGAATCTATAGTTCACTACCCTCATCGTGTCGGGAAATGAATTAAAAGCAGATAGCGTAGACCAATTAAACTACTAATGCCAAGTGTCACAAAGTGATAAAATGATCCTACATTTGGCATTATTGATTGTACAGAGGACAAATACGACAAATCCTCATACATCTGGCAGCACTGCTTTCAATACCAGTGATTTTGCATGTTTACAAAAATACCTACACTTGCTTACACCATGAACGCCAGTTATTTCTCAAAACATAAAAGCTATATTTTAGTATTCTGTCTTTCACAATTATCTTCAAAGTTGAATACCAGCGTTAGTTTTAACATGTTCTGCCTGACAGACTGCAGCCACATCATTCTCAGACAACAGTGGAGCTCTACAACAGACAAATAAGCTCCACTGAGTTACAGACACATGAACAACACTGTTTGGAGGATCAATTCATTCCTGCGGTTAGTTAGTTAGGATTTGTTGACAATAACAAGTAGAGAAATGAGTTATCATTTAACACAATGTATGTTTCTATGTCTCACAGAGTTTAATACAGGACATGTGAAGAGAAGGATCCTAACATGAAAAACAGGTTTTGTTGTTTGCCTATGAGCTGACCAATGGGACAATGTCCCTAAAGCATGCTGTATTCCTCAAATATTGTAAAGATTCCATGTGATAATACACCCTTTTGAGTCTACGTGCAATACAATGTCTCTAGGGGTGAAAATCCACAGGGAACCTCTCAAATATTTTTCATCTCTTGTCAATCTTTTGGGGGAAAAAACAAAACAAAACAGGTTTTGAAGAGAGGATAGCAGCAGTGCTAAAGCCATTCAAACAGACAGAAGAAAGGCAGTGCTGCAAAACTTTAACCTACATACAAGTCTGGCCTTTGGTTGGTTTATAGCAGTAAGTCAGATTGACAGGTGGACAGGAAAAAGACCTAGACAATGATTAACCAATACTGATGGAAATTATACAGAAGCACATTGCACTTTTATGAAGAAAAACAAATTTGAAAACTTGTCTCATAATTATGAGAAAAGTTCAGCCTTCTAGAAAATATTTTGGTGGCCAAAGGTCAAAGTCTCTGCAACTTAGTGTCTGTCCATTCTAATGAATGTGACATCTCAGGAACGACGGATTGACAGATTTTTTCCTAATTTGGTACAAATGGTCACTTGGACTGAAGATAACTCAAGGATAGACTCTGGTGACCAAAGGTCAAGGTCATTGTGACATCACAGAACACATTTTACTGTACTATACTGGGCAAAGAAGACACAGCTCAATTTATTGGATTTTACTGATTCTTTGATTTTAGATCAATATATTTATGTACAAATTAACCACAGGTGACAATGATTGACTAATAGGCTGAATTTTTAGAGATAACCTCATTATTACGATAAGTTGTCTAATTTTCTTTTTCTTTAGTGATTGCTGTGCACTTCCGTAAAAAGTTGAGATAGGATGGTGACATCAAAAAAACAAAGGAAACAAACCGATTTGAAACAAAATGACAGACACACAAAGAACTGACAGAAAAAGAGAAACACTTTGATATAGAAAGTGAACTATCTATTGACTCCATGCACCTGTGTAGTGTATAGAAACATGTCTGTATTCATTAACACATAGAGGAATATCATGTCATGTGGTTCTCCAGTCATATCCAGACTGATTCTGATTCTACAATAGATACAAATTGTGAATGAAGTGACAATGCATATTCAGTCAGTGTTTACAGTACCAGGAAATGATGGAGGTTCTTCCATTCGAAAATAAAAAGTGGCTCAAAAACCTGATAGAAGCTTTACATTCTTTACACAGTGAATTTATTCTATTATACTTAAATAATAATTCATGATAAATTACTTTAAAAACTGCTGTTCATGTTCCCATCGTAAACAGCTACAAACTTAAACATTTTGGTCTTTAAACGGACACAGCTGTTCAGTGGCTTTGAAAAAGAACTGAATAATGAGGATGGACACTCTTAAAGGAATACTTCAAAATCTTTGGAATATTTGCTATTGATCCATATGCTCTGTATGTTTCAAACTGTCTCTAGATATTCATTTCTAAATAATGCTACTGATGGAACTTCACAGTTATGAGAAGGCAATAATGTGTTTAACTGTGTTCTGGAGAAACTACAGCATGTTTGGAATATATGGATGATCTACAGCAGATCAACAGTGAAGAAGTGGATTACGTGGAGTGAAGCACTCTGTCCATCAGTGTAAACACAGCTGCTACGTTCTGAAGGTGTGACACTCAGAGTGCCACTTGTACAGTCTGTAGACACACAATGATATATTAGACACACATATTCCTCTCTTCTTTAAAAATGGCTCCATTTAAAGATATTACGGCTGGGCAACACATCCACTATACTCCATGTATCGTGCCTTGTTCTGCGTGAGATTTATAACTACATCATCATCATGTTTCAAGACGGTGCTTTTGTCGCAGTCTCCCTCTCATGTGGGGTTCAGTCTGTTTATAGTGCTTCTTTAGAATTTGTCAGCACTGCTAACATGTTTTTCTGACACTGTAAAGTCAGGTTTTTGTGACATCTTGTATCTCTTTGGCTTAAACGCACAGTATGTAGCATTTCCACATAAACCTATTAAGACTGGATGCAACATTAGATTTTTTTCTTTAAGACTGAGTGCAATGTTTACATGTTTATACCTTTGCAATCCAACATTTGTTTTTACTTTTTACTGAACACTGACAATTGTGTACTTAAAATATAACCAATGTTCCCAGTGATGATCAAGTTCAAAGAAATCTGGAATTTATTCACTGTAACAGTCCGTTTCATTCTGTCACCTATTAGTGTTGTCCTATCCCCTTCATTAACATTAATGTTCAAAGTTACTTGTGTCTATTTCATTAGAATGAAATGAAATAACATGACTATATATGACTAAACATAATGTCAATCAAACTTGCTACTGTTTTGATTGAGAGATGGTTGGTGGTAGAAATGACATAACAACTGAAAATAGATACATATATCGTATATTACTATTCCGGCAAAAATCATGGAAATACAGTATGGTTTTTTTTTTGTCCACATCACCCAGGCCTAATAGATACTACGTTTTAAGTTGATTTTCATCAGAGTTATGAAAACTTTTCAATGCGGAGGATTTCCCTCTCAACATTTGCCATTGAAAGAACAGAATGGCCGAGTGTTTCTCTGGTGAAGTCTGCCTGGCTGATAGAGAAGGGCCCAATGGATTCTCATTCTAAAACACAACAGGTCAGCAATGAAAACACCAAGCATGGACAATGCATGCAAACAGAGGAACAACAACGCAATCAGAGGAAATGTTATTGGATTACATGTCATACAGAAGAGGTTGTTTTGTCTTTGTAACTGGATTTCAGATGTTGGTAAAAAAAAAAACAAAAAAAAAACAACAACAACAAAAAAAAAAAACCCAAAGCAGCCCAGCTGCGTGCCTCTGTCCTGGTAGTCATGATCTCTGTCCGGGAGCTGTCAGGGCTCACCTGGCTGCAGGGTTTGCCCCTGGAGAGCAGCCGCCATGGCAACGCCACACACTTATCAGGCTTGACCTGCTGTAGAGCTTCAAGTCTGTTCTATCCAGCATCCACCTTCTGAGTCTAGTTGACGCGGATGCCTGAGATGAAGGGCAGCCCTGTGGGAACCTTCTTCTTATACTCCACATAGTCCTCAGCAAAGAAATGGATGAGGGAGAGCTCCTCCTCTTCAATCCGCTCCCGAAAGAAACGCCAGCTGGCTATCGTGTAGCCCAGTATACACACAGGGTTACAAAGCATGATCTGCAACACACAGCTCTCATTAGTCACCAACAACATGTGACACATTATCTCAGCTTCAAAGCCCCTGACTGATGTGTCTTCTACCATGTTTTCCCTAACCCAAATTAGACACACATTGCCTCCTGCGTTAGTGGCAGATTCTGGAATTATACATTAGCATTAAAAATACATTCGTAGTGGTGCTGAGAACAGACCTGTGTTCCTATGCTCCAGTAGAACCAGCCCACATAAGACGGGTGTCTGAAGTAGGCGTAGACCCCGCTGGTGACGAGCACATGGCTCTGGGCCTTCTCGTTCTGGACGATGTGGTTGAAGTTGGAGCCAGCCGTCAACATGGCCGCCTTGCGCAGACCTTCACCGCAGAGTACCATGAACAGACCCACGAGGCTCAACCAGTTCAGCTGCTTCAGCTCTGACAAGACAGAGATGACATGTTGAAAAATACTACAGACAGGCAAAATGTGTCACAATCTGTATATAAAAAGTGGATGAAGCCTCTGCGATGTCACCCATTGGTTTGTGGCCGTTTTGAGGTCTACAGTTGGGCATTTTGGCTGTCGTCATCTTGGGTTTTTGGAAACACAAGTATCCATCTACACTAATATATTAAGGTGCATGTCTTTGGACTGTGGGAGGAAGCCAGAGAAGGAGAAAACCCATGCAAACACAGGCTTCATGACTAGCGCTGTATTATTTATAGTACACAGATTCCTTTCTTTACGCGGACTTAAGCTTTTAATACTGAAAAAAACAGGTCAAAGGAATGTCTGAAAAAAGTAAGGACAATAAAGACAACACACCAACCTGGAACTGTGAACTTCTCCACAGTGAACTCCACCCATGATGAAATGGCAGCTAGGGTGTACTCCACACTGTGGTTCAGCAGAAACGAGTCCAGAGACAGGCTGCGAGGGTTGATGATGGCCGTCACCAGATACTCTGAGTAATGGAAGAACGACAGGGAGCACATGTACCTGTGGAGGGAAACCATTACTACCCATGTTCAAACTGCAACAGGCCATGATTAAATACACATATCCTGTAACAGAGGAGGCACAAGTCCACACAGTCTTTCCTCCAGTAGAAGTATAATACTTAAACCACCATTATTTTGTGATTATTATTTTCTTTGGTACTCAAAAATGTTAAGGATTATTTCAGGGCATCACGCCCTGGCATCACGCTTATCTCATCCAAGACAATGTTTCTTTCACTTTTTTCTTGCTAATGTCTTACTGTAAGGTGAAAATCTATGGGGTTTTTTTTTTTTTTTTTAAATACTGTAATAATAGCTGGGCGATATGACCAAAAATATTATCACGATTAACATTTTCAGTCAATATCAATAATTATCACGATCAATGACAAATATTTTTTATTTCCAGTATGAGTGAAAGATTTAAGGAATCAGACAGTTATTTGTAGCTTCAAATCATTTGTAAAAGATGAAACAAAGCGAAAACTACGTAAAAGACGTATCAAAGACAAGATTTTTGTCTTTTATGCTTTTTTCATCATTTGGTGTGTTGCTTCTTTCCCACTGTTTATCTTTTAAACCATTTTTTGTCTTTAATGTCGTGGTTTTTGTCTTGTTCCATCTTTTCTGAATAATTTGCCATCTGAGTTCTTATTCAACAAGTTGAACACACTGAAACATTTAGCTGACAATGTGAACAAAATAAAACCTAATAACAAATAAAAACCATATATCATAAAATAATTATGATATAAAAATATATATATGTTTTATTGCCGTAAATGATAATAGCCAAATATTGTGATACGACCCTGATACACTGATGCTTCTTTAAGACATAAAATGAGCTGCTAAATGAGCTGTGTAAGTTGGATACATACCAGCCAAAATGTGTCCAGGTGGTTTGAGACAAGCTTATAATTAAACCACAGCCAAAAGTAACTCCCAGGAAGCAGGCTCTCACAGCAACCTGAAACAGAATCAGGACAAGCCAAATGAACCTGGGTCAAACAGCCACATGAACAAAGCTGACCGGCCCGCACACAGCTGCAGACAAACCACATGTAGGCGTGAAGAGACCAGGTGTCCCACATACTGAGACAATGTCCCACATGTCCCTGTCAGTAATCATTTTCAAGCTGACCTTCCATGTTTGATTCATCATCACCTTAATAGGCTAGAAAATAAATCAACATATTGTGACAGAAGGTCAGTTTGAAATGGATTTTCACATATTAAAACCGTTGAATAGACGTTGGCCACGTGGCCACACCCACAAATATCTAATCATCCAATCACATGGCAGAAACTCAATGCATTTAGGCCATTTGCAAAAAATGATTAAATGGAGTAAAAATACATCTTTACTCCTATTTACACATCAGGAATAAACAAAAACTTTCTCATAAAAAAGGTTTCAAGCAAATTCTAATTATTCTTCTTGCGATAATATGTAGTAAAAAAATATTTAATAAGTGGGTTCTCCCCACTCTGTAGCTGTGTTTAGAAAACTCTATGGCACTCCTTTCTGCAGGACCAATTAACTTGACTAACTAGATCTGATAGAAGACAATAATACTACACAGAATCAAATTATAGTTGCAAGAATGTGACAACCTTTGGAGATTTTCATTTTTAAAAATGAAAGATTTTTCATTTGGGATGAATTCATATAGTTTCATTCATTTGATTACTGTCAACATTCAGCAGGAACTATTTAAGAATTGTATTAAGGTTTTTTATTCAGTACAAAATTCAACTCAATCTGGTGAAAATTAAACAACTGGTGAGGCTGAGAGATACATACAGAGAATCATAAAAATAATGAAAACTTCAACAATTCATAACTAATAAAGTATTTGGAGCAGAGCTTTAGGATTTTGCAAGGTCTGATGAATTTAATACAAGTTCCAAGAAAATCCATGACATGAACTGGGGGAGGGCTTCTGTGAGTTGGCATGGGATAACCCTTATGTATTTATTCAGCATGGGAGGTGGGACAGTTGCATCATTGCCATCTCCTCACTGTCCTCTTAACTTTAGGTTACCTTTAATACCAGCTACTTCCCTCTTCAGTGGCTTATACAGAATTATACAGAACAGTCTGGTTATTCTTTAATATCCTGCCTCCAACAGAGACCACAGTAAAGTGACAGACAGTTGGATGGAGTTTTATCTCACATTATTTCTTACAGCTCAAAAACAACCTGTTTGGGCCCGGGTCACAGGAAATGCCGTGTAGGGAGTAAACCATTGCAGCTTTGCGTGGCTTACGTTTCTATCTTGGGCACATTAATACCAGCAGCTTGGTTCTTCTTCAGCTAATAAGCTTAGCTAACTAAATAGAGAGCTCTAACAGTAGCTAGCTAGGCGACTTAACCACCATTAGCAATGGAACACTAAAGTTTTAAGTATCGAAAGGAGTTATGTCACCTTCCACAATATTAACTTATATGTGCTAAATTTTATAATTCACTGCCGAGCAGAACTGTATTACATCTGTGTTTGGTTCAAATTAAGGGGAAACCCCCACAGCCAAGCCAGAAAGTTGGCTAGCTACCGTCACTGCTTACCTTGTACAGTGGTCCCCTATACACGATTAGCAAGAGGCCGTTGATAACTGCAATGTAGATACAAATTGCGATTTTTCCAGGTGTTTCCGTGAGGTAATCGAAGACCCAGTCAAGATGTCCAAACCAGGTTCTGATCAATGGAATTACTAAAACGCTAAGTCCTAAAACAAAGCCTTTTACACTTACTGTTCCTTCCAGCACCAACTTACTGCCTGCCATGATGGAAGTACTGAGAGGGATGAAGTATCGCGATAGCACACTGGCAGCCTTGTGACGTCCATTTTATTAAATACTTCGAAAAATAAATCAGACCATGTACTAAAATAAATAAATAAAAACACAGATACTGCAATTTAAAATAGAAAATTGGACATTACGTAATACGAAGGAGGATCAGGACCACATTGAACATTAAATAAATATATGACATTTAGAAGTATAATATAAAGAAGTCATAATATTACGACAATAAAGTCATACTATTGCCAGAAAAAAATCAGAATGTTACGAGAATAAAGTCGTAATTCTACGAGTAAAAAGTCGTATTTTTATGAGAAAAAAATACGACAGCTGAACCCCGGAAGTTTGAATCTGTGAATATGTTTCCAACATTAAAGAAGTCCAAAAGACGGAATATTTGTGAAACTTATATCATATATATATTATATATATCATATTATATCAGTATCATTTAAAGTGATGCTCCACATTCCGCATTTTAAGGCACGCGACAGATTGTTCCTCTGATGTTTCCATACATATAATAAACGTTTATTATATCTATGTAATATTTCCCTTCTCATAAAGAACCTGACGTCAGTTTTTCCTGAAACCATCTGAAACGTGGACTCATCTGACCACAGCACACGTTTCCACTGTCTTTCTCCAAGTCCACCTGAGAGGAACTCAGAGAACTCTGCTGTTTCTGCACAGGATTGATACAGGACTTCCTCCCTCACCTGTTACCAGTTAACCTGCTGACTGTGGCTCTGACACAACAATGTTACATGTATATTCTATAAACATTTCAGTCTCATTTTGTCTCTGTCCCAAATTTTTTTTGAGCATTTTGCAGGCATCTAAATCTGTATAAATGTGTTTTTATTTACAAAATACAATTAAATTGTCCTTTGAAAACTCGTTATTATACTTTTGTCAGTTAGGTTGAAACAAATTAACAAATTACAGATTTGAGTTTTTATTGTTTTAGAAAATGCCCCAACTTTTGTGGAAATGGGATTTGTATTTATTCATCTACACAGAAAATATGCAATGTGAGAAAGTTATTGATTCAAGATTCAAGATTCTTTAACGTATTGTGCAAGAAGGACCTTCACATTCTTAAGTGGAAAGGGTGTGTGAGTGTAACTGAATGAGTGAATGTAAATGTTTGTGTGAGTGTTACTGTATGTGTGAGTGGGTGTGAGCATGAGTGTGTGTGTCTGAGTGTAAGAGTTAGTGTATGAGTGTGTGTGTGGCATATCAGCTATTCAGCAGTAGTCTGGATGCTCCGGAACCGCCTGCCAGAAGGCAGGAGCATGAATAGTCTGTGGCTGGGGTGGCTGGGATCAGAGAGGATCCTCTTTGCCTTCCTGCTGTAGCGCTGGCTGTAGATATCCTGGAGGGCTGGCAGCTCTGTCCTGGTGATGTGCTGGGCAGATCTTACTACCCTTAGCAGTGCTTTGCGCTCCAGGGCAGTGCAGCTGCCATACCAGGCCGTGATGTTGCCAGCCAGGATACTCTCGATGGTGCATCTGTAGAAGTTTGACAGAATCCTGGTGTTCATGCCAAACCTCCTCAGTCGCCACAGGAAGAAAAGGCACTGTCTCACTGACCTTAAGACCAGGTCAGGTCAGGTCATGCAGCCAATGATGGTGGTATCATCAGCAAATTTTATGATTGTGTTGGAGCTGTGCATGGACGTACAGTCATAGGTGTAAAGGGAGAAAAGCAAAGGGCTAAGGACACACCCCTGGGGGGCCCCAGTGCTCGGAGTCAGTGTGGAGGAGGAGGGCTTGCCGATCTGCACCGTCTGTGGTCTGTTCGTCAAGAAGTCCAGGATCCAGCTGCACAGGGAGGAACTGATGTTCAGGACCCTGAGCTTCCTGACAAGTGTTGTTGGGACGATGCAGTTAAAGGCAGAGCTGAAGTCGATGAACAGCATTCGCACATATGCATTCCTTTGGTCCAGGTGAGAGAGCGCAGTGTGGAGTGCAAATGCTATTGCATCATCTGTGGATCTGTTAGGCCTGTAGGCAAACTGCAACAGGTTGTGTGTGGAGGGCAGGGAGGCTGGGATGTGAGCCTTAAGTGACCTTTCGAAGCACTTCATGATGGTAGAGGTGAGTGCTATAGACCGATAGTCATTTAAGCAGCTCACATTTGTTTTTTTACATACCGGGATGATTGTTGTTTCCTTGAAGCATGTGGGGACTACAGACTGGAGCAGGGAAAGGTTGAAAATGTCTGTAAAGACATCTGCCAGTTCGTGTGCACACGCTTTGACGAAGCGGCCTGGGATGTTGTCTGGACCAGGAGCTTTGTGTGCATTCATCTTTTTGAGGCTTTTACACACATCAGCCCGCGATAGCTGGAAGGGGCAGTCATCATGTTCCAGCAACACCTCCTCCTTACTATTGTCCTCAAAGCAGGCATAGAAGGAGTTCAGCTCCGCAGGGAGAGAAGCAGACACCTCCCCCATGCTGCAGCTCTTTCCCCTGTAGTCTGTAATGGTCCTGAGCCCTCTCCACATATTCCTGCTGTTAGAGTCACTGTAGCACGACTCTTAACTTTTCCCTGTATTGTTTCTTAGCTGTTTTGATGGAGCTTCTGAGTTCGTACTGGGCTTTCTTGTACTCACTCAGGTTGCCGGTGTGGAAGGCTACTGTCCGTGCTCTGCTCTGCTCCGCACCGTTAACCCACAGCTTCTGGATGGGGTATGTCCGTGTGGTCACAATACATTTGCTGATGTATCCTGTCACGTGCTCAGTGTACTCATTGAATTTATGAGCTCCCAACTGACAAATAAATAAATAAATAGTCATGATCGACATGAAGGGTAAAAAAATATGTCTACCATGTTCTTGAAAATCAGATACAATTTGTGATACATTTGGATGGAATCCCAACTGTTTATGTGTGTTTCCCTCCACTGGTGTTACATGAATATTACTATTTGGTTCTTCATCATCATGGTTTCAGACTGTTTCATACAATAACATACGACTGGAGCTGTTGACTGAGAAGCTGATCACTGTAAGAGGTTCATTTGTCAAAAACTTAAAGCTTTAGTTTTTGTTTGTGAACTGAACCTCTTGTCTGGATCATTTAACGTTTCAAACTCTTCCACAGTTCGTCAAAGCCTTTGTCTAACATTTGTCTCTGCAGCTCTCCATACATGGTGGTGTTTTGTGGTTGTCTCCATCTAATATGTACTTTTGTTACATATGTTGTTTGTTTCTTGTATTAATTCAGGGAATGTTGCAGTTTCCTCATCCACATATATTATGTTTATTTATATTCATATTTTAATTTTGGTTTCACATTTCAGCATTTTGACTCTGGAGCTCTTCAGCTGGATGGAAACACACATAGTGACTGATTCATTATTTGTGCAGGTAATTAGCTGCTTAAATTCTTAAATAATACAGTTTACATGGCACATTTAAGTACTTTGTCAAAGTGAAGTAAATGATTTAAGTAAATGGAAAGAAAATGGGCCATTTGTAGATTTCCTGAATTTAATTTATTAAACACATTTTATTTAAGCATTACACATTTGGACATGTGTCAGTCATTCATTGCAGAGCATACACAGTATACTTCATTTATGGTACAGTAGATCACAGTGTTGTGGAAGGTCAGTGATGCCACTGGAGTTTGCTGGTGTTTACTTCTGTGGAAGGATTCAGTGTGCAGGGTCCAGAAGTTCAGATGCAGCCTCACTGTTGCTGCTGCACGACTACCATCCTACTTTCTTTGGTTGCTTGAGAAAAAAGTTGAAATCTTGCTTTGTGTCTTGGCAGGAGTTGATGCTGAAGCAGAAAAACACACACATTTATTCCTTGCTAATAATATACTTTGTTAACCATAAAACAATACAACTTTCTGGATCAACTGTATTATCTGCAGAAGTAGAAGTAACAAAGTACAAATACTTTAATACTGTGCTTAGGTTTTCAGGTATCTGTACTTGAGTATTTATTTTTCTGACAACTTTATCCTTTTACTGCCAACATTTTAACACAAATATCTGTATTTGTAAGACGATCCCTTGGTGCATCCACTGTGCATATCACACAGACCAAACGTAACAGGACGAAAATGAAATATGCACCTGTAGTATCTGATTTTGTTTATTTTCATTTAAGTGTACACTGGCTTTCGCAAGATGAAAACATTGTAAAAGACCAGACAGACAGTAACTGGAGACTGGATCTCAGAAAAAAGGAGTCACAATGTTTGGAGTTCTATTGCTGACATTGAAACTGATTTACACAGTGTGGAGTGAAGTTAATAGTTTTTTATTATTTTCAGTCTATTGGGTTTGATTTGATTTGTCTTCACATTATATTAATATGACGTGAGGTTCAGTTCACTTTACATACAAACAGCCTCTAGAAATGTCCTTCAAAGACAGACTGATGACTTTTATACTTTGAAAACATTTCAGAGCCTGGACTTTCACACTTTTACTGCAGTCAAGAAATCAGTACTACTAAAATCTGAGTTTTTTCTATTTAGAATCTAGCAAGAATAGAAGACTTCTCAGTGTTCACTTTTTTCAGATATGGACCGAGGTGTTTTGAAACAGAGTTGTTCTTCACCTTGTCTTTTGGTTTCTTCTTCTTTCAGAGCAGGGACATCCACAGCAGGACCTGACTGACCGCTCAAAGCCTCCAACATGTCTTTGTACTGCTTCTTATGGTGAGCACGGATAAAAACTCCAAACCCTTCAAAAAGGAAACGCACTGTTGACAAACTGTTCAAACCCCAAAAACATGCAGGAGTCCTAAACATGAGTGATGTGGAAGAACTTACTGAGTAAGAGGCTGAAGTGTTCGTCGTTCTCTGTGAATAAGCTCACCACGATGCTCACCAGATCAGCATAGTTGTCGGTCTTCTTGTAGCCGTGAATGGCCTGAAAGAGCTGAGCTGATTTCTCTGCCCCCAGGGCTTTTTTCACATCAGCCAGAAAAGCAGTGTGGACTTCATTCTTTGGAGCAGAACCTAAATAACATAAGACGAGTGCATTGGAGCTGAGAAAAACTGATCATTGAGACAGTGTTAATTTCACTGATTCATTTTCGTTGTCGTTTTTGTCAGCCATATTTTCTTTCCAATGACAAATGGCCAAAAAATATTTTTTTAATGGAACATTATGACAGTAAAGTTGACTTTTGAGCTTTTGGATATTACATTTCATCATTTTATCACATTACACATTTACGTGAAATTGTGTCCAAATAAGCCCAAGTTATGGAAAATGTGTTTTGTTCAGTCACAGTGACCTTGACCTTTCACTGCCAAAATCTGATCAAAACTGAAACAAAACTGAAACACTGCATCGAGACTTACTTCGCAGTTTAATTAACATTCGTTCAAAATCAGAGGCTGTAAAATAATTTCCAAACATTATGGCCTTTTTTCGGTTTTGCATCGAGCAGGAGTTGTTGGTAGCACCTTGTGTCTTTTTTTTTTTGGTATGACCTCTGTCGAGACGAGAATAAAACAAAAGGAAATGTGAAAACACACTATCATGGTGTCATTAAAGTGTGAGACGACCCTGAACAGCCAATCTGCTGTATTCATTATAATATATTTACTAATGAAATGAAGTTGACCAGACAAAACCTTAAATATGTTGTGTCCATACCGTCTACAATGAAATACAAGTCAAAGGACATTTTAATATCATAGCATTATTTTTAAATTTGCCTTTTCTATACTTTCCCAACTTTTTCTGATTAAGGGGTTGTATATGTGCAGTGAAAAATGAAATAAGTAGGTACCATAAGCGAGTGGAATTGAGTCAAGGCAGTACTGTGTGGTGGAAGTGCCATCAGTTTACAAGGTCAAAGTCATGAAAGTAACACTTTCTGCTTGGGTGTCAGATTGATGCGTTCTATGTCCTACCAGTGTGAGATTCTCTTAAACCTCGGTGGTGGAGGTGATGTCCTCCCTGGTTCAGCTGCTGAGTACTCAGCTGGCTGCAGGTGGATGTCCCGATGGATGAGGACACCACTACAGCAGGCTCTGGATCTATCGCAGTGGGACAAAAAAAGAAAGCAGCAACCAGATTCAAAGATTTGGATCAGTCTGTTCTCATTCATGGGGGATGTAGTTGTGTTGTTTGGATGTGGAGTCCTCTGAATACTAACACAGATCTGACCATCAGTATCTGAAGATCTGATCTACAACAAGTTAGCTAACATTAGCCACCATAAGCTACTTGTCATATCAGACTATGTAAGGCAAAAAACATCAAGTGTCCAGCAAAAAAGCACATGAAAGTGATATAAATATTAGATTAGATAGATTTAAAACAATTCTTATATGAAGTCAAAAATATTACCCAATTTATTACTTAGTGAAAAAAGTACCACTGACTTGTGCAGACAGAACAAGCAATCTGAAATGCCACTAGGGATTATGGAAAAACAAGATCATTAGTGGTTTTTATCAGTTCTTTCGACTAAATAATTAAATCAATACGACAAACTGTAAAGAGAGACAGTAACAGTCGAGGTCATGAAGGGCCCTAATGTGTATTGTTGTGCTGTGGCCCCGTGTGGCCCCGTTTGAGTTTTCCATACCACAGTGCACTGTCAAGGCCTTCTTCTCCTCCTTGGACAGCGAATGGTCAGGTTTGTATCCACAGCCCTGTCCTGTCAGCTCCTCACACTTCTTATCGAACCTCTTTTTGTGATGTGGACGAACAAACTGGTAGAAACCTGTTTGACAGAGGCTGCATTAGTGTGGAGCCCGAGAACACTAAGGAAACTCACACTATATATGTAGGGACCACTGAGAACCACTGCTACTTCAGGATTACTGCTGTTAAAATGCAATAAAGCAATAAAATGACAATTATCGGATTTATTTAAGGTTGGAGGTTTTATATGTTTTTGTCTGAATGCCCCCAAAAAAGAGATTTTAAAATGTGTGATGTCACCACAGTGTACAGTGTGAGTGCCCACTGGTCTGAAAGGGAAGGTGGGGGCAGAAGTAGCAGTCTGCATAAATAATGGGCCACATAATGCAGAAGTAACATTAAAGCCAGAAACTTTTTTGGCTTATGCATCAATGAGCAGCTTTCCATTGAAAAGAACAGGTGCCATTTTGGGGTCCAGAATCCAGTTCTAATGATACCTCCATGTTTCTAACATATGACATAACCTTACATAACCAACATAACCTTTGTGAAAGGGTCTATTTGAACCCAAATCGTCATCTTTTCCTAAACCTAACCAAACTGTGGAAAAAAAAAGAGAAAACTGTAGATTATATGCTGGAATTGAATACCAGTTTCCCAGGGGACAGCCCTGCAACAGATCCATCCACCCACAGCATCTTTGTACCTCTGAAGATTTACATTGCATATAACATTACACCTTAGCCCAATAGCTGCTGTGTGGCTGTTTGCACACAGCTGGTTGAAGGTTTAAGCCCAGGGCAGCCTGTGCATTAAGGTGCCATTGACATTGTCATTAAGCTCCAAAAAAGTCAGACTTAGCAGATGAGTGAGCAGTTACACACACCTGTCAATCAAAGCTAGACATGGCAGACATCAAAGCTTTCTATCCGACTTGAGATCTGATAAATGGAGCAATAATTCAAAGATGGACCAGAACATTTATTAGAGGGTCCAAATAAAACCAGTGAGTACTGTTGGGAAGCCCAGCAGTGATGCCCGGTGGTGGGTACCTGAATCACACACACATAAGCAGCTGCCTCACTCAGCCACGGAGCTCCGCCCACTGACAACGAGCAATTAGCTATATACTGTTTGTTCCACCATGTGCTCATGAAGAAATGAGAAGAAGTGAGTACTTAGCTACATTACTTCTTTTAAGGCTATTCTATGTTTCTTTCGGGCATTATTCCCAAGTAGCTTTGTTTTTCTGTTGAATTGTTGTGCAGGAATCTGTAGCAGCTAATTAACCCCTTTTGTCAAAGATATGCATCATAATTTGTCACTGTACAAGGGTTTACATAAATAGACATGGTGTTTTATTGTTTATTTGTATGGTATTAGTTTTCTGCTCAGTGGCTGCTAAGTTTGAACAGTAATTTGTATAACTACTCATTTACATATATCTTTGCTATTTCATGTGTTAATTCACTGTTATCTTATATTCTGAATATGTTCTGATTGTAAACCACACAGTCTTCATGTTGTGTGTCCCAAAAGGAATGAAATAATTAAAGGACATCCCTTCTCTGGAGCCTCATTCTTTAACAGTAATCTCTGTCCATATGTCTACTGCCTCAACCAGCAGTATTCACAGTAGTGAAACTGACTCCATAATAAGTACAAAATGACTCTTGGGAAAAAAAAACTGACTTGGTATTGTATTTTTTAGAGAAACGTTCAGTGGATCCAGGGCTTTTTGGAGCAGCATCTAGTGGCCGTTAGTGGTATTACCACTTTAAGATACTTCCACATTCATTTTGGAGTTGAGGACCCTGGGTAATAGTCCTCAGAAAGTGAAACTAAAATCGGTTGATCTCCCCCTGGTGGCTGGCTGCAGTATAACTCATAAATCCCATCCCCTCATTGTTATTCTATGGGACTTAAGCCAAACTAAAAACTCAAAGAACACATTGAATACATTTTTCCCAAAGGTAATTTCAGTCTTTTTAAGTAGATTTCATGAGACTGATATGTATCATCATCTTTCTCTTCACTTTGTTTTCAAGAAGTTATTTGAGTTTATAAAAGTGGGTGACAGCTGTAATGACCTGAATCCGATTACTTTCTACTCCTTACATTTTCAAAACATCAAGACTGATTTAAACCTACATGGATGGAACAGTAGCACATAAAAAAGATGTCAGATGTTTGGTGTATAGAGCAGTGCATATCACACATGACAGATGTAGTGACATAAAAGACGCAACAAGATGCAACAAGACAAAACAGACGAGACTTGACAAGCTGTCTTCTATTTAATGAGTCTGAGACCAGGAGAACTGATGCTGGCATGAATGATGTGAAGTTCAGTAGCTTTGAAACAGCTGCTAGAAATGTAGAAATACGTTTTACTTTTACTCTTTGAGTACATTCCAGAGTTTGTAGTTTTGTAATTTTACTTGAGTAATGAAGTTGAATCAGTACTTCTACTTTACCTAAGTGTTTTTTTAAAACAAGTATCTGTGCTCCTACTGGAGTAAAGAATGTGTAGACTTCTGCCACCTCTGATCACAAACAACATGGCAGCTCTCACAACTGCTGGATTTTGGATTCATTTTTACACAGTGGAAGGAAACATCTTTATATACAGCCTATGGTCAGAGCTATTGAATTTCATTGGTTCCATTGTAGGGTTTTTTTCTATCTTTCTCAATGTTATAAATCTTAACATCTTTTTAACATCAAGCTTTTATTGCTTTGTGAAGCCCTTTAACATATTTGTTGTGAAAAGTACATTATGAGTAAAAGGTATAGTTACCGCGGAGCAGACTGTGAGTGTTAGCGTCTTCAGTTAACACAGCTGTCTCAGTCAACAGGGTGTCCAGGTCATCAGTCTTCTTGTAGGTCTGCAGAGCTTGTACGATCCGCTCAAAGTTGACCTGGCTCAGGCACTTCTTCATCTCTGCCAGGAACTTCTTGGCTCTGCTGGCTTTGCCCTCCTCAGACACATCCTCTGACGTGCTCACTTTCTGAAGGATGGCCATACAATACTTATCAAAATAAGGGTTACCACTCAATTATAGAAATATAGTAATATATTGCAATACTGTAAGCATGCAAGGTGATGTATTTTTTAAAAGTGTCATAATAAGAACTAGTGTTATAGTCAAGACCACCTAAACCAAGACCAGTAAGGACATTATCATGAACAAAAATGTAACTTAGGAACAATCATTTGTCACCACATGCCCTGTCCCCTGAGCTGAGAACTGAAACTACAGCCCTGACACATACAGTCTATACATAGGAGACTGATATGTGTAGGTAATATTCACTAAATCTCTTTGGGTGAGGAGTGAAGAGAGCTAGCTAGCTAACTAGCTTTCCTATCATCCCTTACACTACCTTTCTTTATGATTTCTAAGAGCAAGTAAAAGTTTGGCATGACCCCAATAAATGTTTCATTTCAGAATTGACACACTGCTGTGTGTTTACTTTTTGATCCTGTTGTTACAGATGAACTCTTTGTGGTTTATGTTGACACATTTTATTAAAGAGGATTTATCTGATATCTCCTCCAGAAAGACTCAGCTTCTACTACAAACATTTCAAATAAGGAATGAGTCACATTATTGAGTCCATTTGAAGCAGAAAGTTTGACATCAAATCACAGTCATGTTAAATAAATCAGTCAATGCACTGACAGTTCAGTGACATCTCTGCAGTCGTGGTCTTGACTGGTCTTGAAATAAAATTCTCTCTTTTTGGTCCAAGACCGAGACAAGACTGAGTAAAAATAGAGACCTGTCTCAAGACCACAACCAATATGAAGTACTACAACACTAGTAAAAAAATTCATGTTTTGTGGTAGTTTGTGTAAATTTACTATAAAATGATGATGTGATGTTTATCATCTGCAAAGAGGCAGCCAGTCCTGTGATGACAAGAGTCTGTTCAAAGTTTATGGTCTGTCATAGTGTTGTACTCTGTGTATAATGATCCCATGATTTCATGCAATAAGGTGGCACCCTATAGTAGGTGTGTTTCCATCCAGCTGTTTGTATTTCTCAATTTGCGCATAAAGGAAACAGCGGAGATTTGAAAAAAATCTCAAAATATCACAAAAAAGGTTTTATGGTTGTAAGTGGTAGAAAAGTCAGAGTACCGATAAAAGGTGAATGCAAATAAGTGCAATGGAAACAGATATAGCAAATAATTGTATGTGTCTGTATGTGTGGAGCAATAACAAAACGGAAACAGATGCTTGAATTAAAGAAACAGAAAAACAACAATGAAACACCACCATGTATGAAGAGCTCTATAAAGAAATGTTAGACAAAGACTTAATAACTGTGATAAACTGTGAAAGAGTTTGAAACGTTATATGATCCAGACCTGAGGTTAAGTGTGTTGGCAAAATGACCATTTGACATATTTGATGTCAGTTGAAACATTTGATCAGTCTTAACTGTACACTCTTCTAACTACTGAACCTTATGTCTGGTATTTGTCATACGTCATCTCATGATACACAGACTCATGACTTCTTTTATTATATCTGCTAGGTCAATACAATGGCGACTTCATCCTGAGATTTGGGTACACAAAGTGTCCTTCAACCTGTTTTTGTGTCTGGTTGAAACAAAACATCGTCAATGTCAAGCATGATACAGCCTGACCGTCACATGTATGTATACTTTGTCTTTGAATAGATAGCTGTCCCTCACTTCTCCCACATGATGGGCCCTTGAAATTATTCTCATTGACCCCTTTCTTGAAGAAAGAATTCTATGGCGAAGAGCTCACACAGCCCACATGTGTGTGTAGTGTCCTTGTCTTATCCAGTGTATTATACTCCTGTTTCAACCTTGTGCACTCACTCCTGTCACCACCCTGTGTGTGTTTCTTGAGGGGGTCCTTTCTGCAGAAAGTAATTGAAATAAACGCACACGGAAGCGTTGTCTCTTTCACCTTTTTTGACAGATGTTTCCATCACATCATTTCAGGTGTTACAGCTGCCTTAAAGCAGACAGATCTTACATCTATCAGCTCCTCAATCAACAGCTCAGGTTATTGTATGAAATACTTTTAATGCGCAAACTTTCAAACCATGATGATGATGATCATGGTGGTGAACCAGCTCTTAATTTTTTTTTTTTTAAGATTTTCTGAAAATTCGGTTAAAATGTGTGATACATTTGGATGCAAACCTGCCTAGTATAGACAGCCATGCATCATACATACCTGCTCATGAACCACTTTGATTTTACGTTTTCCTCCCCTCAGTTCTTCATCCATCCTCTTGTCATACTGAAGAGACAGAGTGGATAAACGACTTGCCTGGACAAGAGAAAAAAATCCATTGTTGTGTTACTTACAACATTCACATTCAGTACGACATAAACACAGTGTTTCTGCAGGTTTCACGATAAAATAAATAGAACACTTTAAAAGACCTTTTTTAGACCATTGTAAAGACTCATTTCACATCAAATCATGCTGTGACCGGACTTTTTGGTGAAGTGAATACAGAACATTATTGGGTGGTGGCTTTTTCCAGCGGTTTGATATTTTTCTGACTGTCCCATGGAAACACATCTAGGGGTTGCACATGACATGACACACCACTCAGAAAGACAGTGTTCAGCCTGAATGCCATGAAAACAAAAAAAATCTAATCTAATATGGAAAAAGCTGTTGTGTGATTACATGGAAACACATCTGTCAAGTAGCTGAAATTCACATATTCAATCCAATATAACACATTGTACAAATGACGTTTTATGTACTGTTAGGCTGATAGCTAACCAGAGCTGGGTGATGAGACCAATGCTCTCATAATAGATATTTCCATATCCATTGATATCAGTAATTGTCACAATAAATCATTATTTCATTCCATTCTAAAGGCTGAGTTTTGGTCATGAGTGAAAGTTGAAGAAATCAGAAGGTTATTTGTAGTTTTGAAATATTCATTAAAGATGCAACAAGATTAAAGTAAGTGCTAGAGAAATGATGTAGTGCTGGAGAAACGTTATTTCACTCCACTTTGTATGTACAACAGATATAGATGGAATGACGACTAAACTTTAACGAAAAGACACAAGACAAAATTGAGTTGAAAAAAATGGTAAGAATGCTGGCAACAATAGGATTACATAAAATGTTTACGCTCAATTTCAAGTGTCTAAATATGCGCTAAAACTCAGGAAAATTGATGAAGACATCAGAAGTGGTGAAAATTTTGATAATTTATAGGGTTCATACATTAAACTGCAAAAATTGCTCCATAGTGCCCCTTACTGCTCCTGGTCACTTTGGCCTAGACAAACAAAATTCGACCACGTGTATCTACAAAAAGGTTGTGGGGGTCCAAAACGCCAGACCAACAGGAAGTCGGCCATTTTTGGCGATTTGCTCATCTTGTTAACTACTCCTATAGTTTTTATTCAATCTACTTCAGATTTGGTCAGTCCAGTCTGAACACATGGGAGATTAAAAGTTATAGAAATGGTGAGTGTTCGGGACACTATATCTTCATGGCGGGGCGCAGAATTTTGATGTCTCGCCATCAAACATGAAATGGTTATAACTCAGATGTACATTATCCAATGTGCACCAAACCTCACATGAATGATCAGAGTCCCACCTTGAACACAATGAC
>JAPQRN010000025.1:18221182-18239667 GCA_037367275.1 Coranthus polyacanthus | reverse complement strand
CACACACACACACACACACACACACACACTACATCGATTTCATTGATCTAACATGGGCGATCATCAAATCTGCCCACTTCTTTTGTAGTACTTTCATATAATTTCTCTATCCCCTAACTGAATGCATATATTTAAAGACACATTGTGTGATATTCACAGATCAACATCAGTAGAGTCGGGGATATGTAGGTGACGGTGGCAGCACGGTTCTGGTCCGTTGATTAGTGCTGTTCTATTTTTGATGTGAGACAATATTTTTGGGTGATTGTAGAGGTGAGAAATGCTACTACTCACTTCAGCAGTCATTGGTGTTTGTCATGTGACTGAGTTGTGAGTGGGTGTAAAAGACACTAATAAGACCGTGTGTGTAAGTGTGTGAGACAACTGTAGCTATTACATCTTTATTTTTCTTTTTTTTTTTTTTAGCTTAACCAGCGTGTTGCTGCTGTTTATCACAGCCAGATGTTAGAAGGTTGTGGCATCTTATGGAATCACCAAAGCACAGCGTACAGTGGTATATGCTAGATGCTGCTGCTGCTCTGAAAATTGTATTCTAGTCTACGTCTTGACATGAGTAAAACCAAAACCCGTCTCTGTTTGTGGGTTTTTGGAGCTCTGACTCAGCATTTCCTGTCAAATGGTAAAAGTTCATCTGAGCTTGAACGTCCTTGTCACTTCACTTGTTTCTACAAGCTGCAGCACCTTCTCGCTGATGTTTTTGTCAGTGATTTAATCCGTCAACACAGAGGTACTGCATTACAGATATTGATCTGTCTCATATGATGTACAGTACAAAAATTACAGGGTATACCTCGAGGGGGAACTTCAGATTTTTTTTAATGACAGGCCAGTCATTTGAGACTCTTCTCGTTTTTGAGAGTTGTGTTGCTGTGGTGATAAGCATAGTGCAGAACTAATGCAGTTTAATTTGACCCAGTTCACAGAAACAGATGGGGCCAGAGCAGGATAAAGGACTCACTAATGCTCCACACACAGTGTTGTGCCCTAAAGTGGCAATCGAGTTATGCAACTTTAAAAGCATAAGATCTCCGTGACACGTACTACGACCCACCACCACCTCTATCTCTGATGTCTGCAGGCATCCAAGTCGTTCTTAAAATTGTTTTGATTCACCAAATCAGCTATGCATGCTTGTTACAATACAGCTAAATCTGAAACCGTCATCTGCCTCATTAAGTGGCGCTGAAATGATTGGGCAAAGCTATCATTACGGCCTGTAAGAGGTTATGGTATACTAATGTCCAACTATGAGATTTGAGCAGCATAAGCAAGGAACAGTTGCAGATCATTTCATAATACAGTATGACACCTGTTACTCACTGAAGGGAGGTTCATGTCATCTAACAGATATGGAAACATTGCTGTCAGACAGAAAAAGGAACACTGCTGTCATCTTATTATTTTGAGAAATGATGGTCAGTTTTCCTGGACAAATAGTAATTCAGTGATTGTCTCCCCTCCTCGGCGTACTTTTGAATTTGCGCAATCTTGGAAATATGTTATGAAATATGTTTTTTTTTTCCCGTCAGCTTCTTCCACCGCGCCAGTGTCACTCCTGCGTCTTGTTCGCCGTCGTTCCTTGACAGACAGAGGCGCTGTTGAGGCTAAGTGCAGCTTCAGGCGGTGCAGACGAGCAGAAATCATGAGCTCCGCCAGCAGCTTTCTAGGTCTCATCTCATGTACATGTACCGCCTCGGCTGGAACATGTTGCCTTACGAGATACTATCCTGTTATACTATGCTAACGTGACTAGAATGGAAGCTCCCCATTGGCTGGCTCTCTAGGTCATTTCTTCCAGTTGGCTTCACCTCCAACAGGAGGCAGTAAGGTCACATGCGCTGGCAGCGACACTGGCCTAAGATGTAGGGCAGGCAGTTGATTTACATGTCTGACTGTGTATGTTTGTGTCTGCAGTCAAATACATACAGCCTTTTGTTTTTGACAAGCGTGCCTTGTCTGTGTAAAACAGATCGTAACTTCATCCAAGCCAGGTCAAATGAAACATAACAGAACTTTGCTTAACTGTAAACCTTTTCTCCATGTGTGTATGTAGATTTCTTATTAAGGTGCCTGATTTAAGCAACATTCTTAGTCCACAGTTTATGTAGCTAATATGCCTACATATTTCATTATGTTAAAAACGCTATTTACACTTGGCTTGTAATCCAAAACATGCACAGTTAACGTTGACAATCATTAGAATTAACATTTAATTGTTGGTTTTCTGTCTTTGAGCACAGCACTGGTGTATCCTTTTATGTTACTTTACTTGAGTATAATTCCATTTTATGCTGCTTTACTTTTAAACTTTAATACAATTCAGACACAAAATATTTATATGTGACAGTGCCCAAGAATTAAAAAAGCAGTAAAAACTGTTACACAGTATACGTAGTTGACACATCAATCACATCCAGTAATGGCAGTACTGACACCATAATAAGTTCTTTAATATTTATACTTTCCTTAGCTGCTGCTCGATATCATCAGGTCCTTGTTTTCTTTGACAAGTTGTGGCAGGTTCTGTTACTGGATGGACTGACCTTCCTTTGTTCATGCTGTTGATGAATTCTTATTCAAACAGGGGAATGTATACATTTATGGAAAACATGACGAAATCATTTGCATGTCACACAAACATGTAACCACACAGTAGCTGATTTCGTTCCTCATTTTACACTCACACGAGGACAGACACAAACAAACAACAGCAGAGCAGAGAGTTGAGATGCTTCATACTTCATACCAAAGAGGTAAGAGGGAAATGAGCAGTGCTGTCTGTTGCTTATAGGGCTAGTTGATGTTTGCTATCTGAGCTGCAATCAAGCAGAAGACCATTACTAGGTCAGTGCCTACTTTGTCCCATCCCATTTAGTCCACACAGTGAGGGCCCGGAGCGGTGGATTTCCATGTACAGTATACTGTGAAACTGGTGACTGCTGTACTGGGAGGACTGGCTACGACAGCAGAAAAGGAACTTGCCTTGGAATTGCGTCAGTTCTCATGTGTGTGTTGGTGTACTACCTAGTTAGAAGAGGATGTGAGAGGATGAACAAAACGACAGCAGGATGCTGCATGAGATGAGGATTGAAGAGGGATGACCAATCGCTGTGGTAGTGGTTTTTTGACATTTGATTTGAAGGATTTGCATGTTTTATACACTGTTCATACACATTTGACTCAAGGCTTAATAACCTGCTCAAAGTTTGACGAGACTTTGTTGTCAGGCCTGTTGACGTTCTCATGACCAAATCATCATCACCAAACATCTCCTCTAGCCCCAGCTTGAGGTTCTCGTTTCACATGACAGCTTGGTACACACATTCATATCATTCTCAGAACAAATTGGATAAAACCATCATGATTTAGCGTCATCACTAGTGTCAAATTCTTAATGTGAAACTCACAAAATGACAATTACATCAGTCTCAACTGTAGTTTTCTTTTGCAGTGCACTTGTGTTAAACTAAGACGGTGACCACAGCAGACCTTATACTTGCTTAATGTTAGCATTTTAGCATTGTCAATGAGCATGTTACCGTTCAGATTTTAGCACTTAGCTCAAAGCACCATTGTGCCAAGTACAGCCTCACAGGGCCGGAGGCGTAGCAGATTTATAGTGAAATAATTTACACTCAACCAACTCCTATGGACGGAACTTGGTGGTCTGGGGGTCTAGGTGCTGAGGGTGCTCGTGACAATAAGCGAGTGCAAAATAAACTCCAACCCTTCATGGAAAATTCTATTCATATCCCAACCTGGAATCACTGAGCCCTTAGGCGCTGAACCGATCAACCAAAACAAGGAGCAGACATTTTAAATTTCCAAAACCCAGGAACATGGACAAATCAAGAGACAGAGCAGCTACCATGAAAAGAACAGATTGTGTATTTTAAGAAGTTATGTCTCTGTGTCACAGCCCTATGGCACTAAGTTGTCATGGAAACAGGCAGTGTAAAACTCCTTACTGTATTCGTATATGCAGCTGATTAGGGAAGTTTGTTTTACCTTTGAGTAAAGACATTTACGAGTCCGTGAATGGAACTCACTCCTTTAAACGATTTTTTTTTCTCTCCAGTTAAAACAATAAAAAAAGAAATTCCCACCATTTCTTTTTTACAATAAACATAAAGCATGAAGTCAATTTAATGCAATCAGTTAATTAAAGGATATCATACCACAGTAAGTAATTATAGTGCATAGCCTTAAGGTTGCCAGTATAGACGCACTTATAGGAAGATGCAGCTTGAGATTCAGTGTCTGACGCCCACCCACTGAGGATCCGTCTGTCTCTCTGTTGAATCGTGCTTACTCAGTTTAATAGTGTAGTTGCTTTCCTTCTTGTTTTCTGGGTGACTTTTCACTGGGTACAAAGGATCTAGTCATTTTATTTCTTTATTGCATTATTGCAGCTTACAAAATACACACTACAAAAACAATGCTGAGGCAATGATTGATAAGGAAGTCATCATTCCAGACAGGGAATCCCAGTGGGCAGAAACAGAGGAGGCAAAAGATTTTTCTCCAAGGCACTTCAAAATGTCTCGTCTACTGAGACCATTTTTTTTTTCGTTTTCTTATTACACCTCAGCGCAGTACGATGTTCACTTGCCAAAATGGTTGACATTCTCAAAATCCATACTCATCAGGAGCTTTAAAGATGAAGTAAGCCATTCTACACTTTTGTCAAATTCAGCAAATACCTCCTCACGGTCCGCTAGCCGTCCGCTCTCTGTGTGCATGGAAATAAATCTCATGTTTGTACACAGTCCTGGCTCGGCTAGAAAAGAAAGTGGCTCGGATAGATGCACACGACATGCTCATGCACAGCATAGGGGGAATTTTGGGGATTCTGGAGCAGAGCTTCTGTAGGAGCACTGAAGGGAGAGCTGATGCACTCAAATCAAAGGACCACGGCTTGAAACTGAAGTCACTGTGGAAGTATCTGAAAGTGTAATACCACTGATGGCCACTAGATGCAGCTTCCATTTAACTTCTCTCTGGAAATATCATCAAAACATTTTAGTAGGGAGTCATTGTCATCTTAGTGGCTTTATTTGGACCCTGTAGTCAAAGATTGTCAAAGGATTTTGTTACGCAAATGTTTAATTAAGCTTACTGTTTTACTGTGTTAGTAACTTAGCAGTAGCATTAGCATCTTGAGTTTCACCTAATACCCCTCACGCTGCCCCTGCTCCACCTTTCTGTCCAAATATGGTCACCTCTTGCTCCAGAAAGTCAAGATGGCGATGGCCAAATCTCATATTCGATGCTTCAAAACACTAGTTCAAAAGCCAATGGGTGACATCATTGTGGCTACATGCATTTCTTTTATACGCCGTACGATACAAATATTAGTCTTCCTCAGGAATTGCTTATTCCTCCCCTAACATAAAGCTATTGAAATTAAATATGACACACACTCCTGAGAAATATGGTTCACTGACCAAAGCAAACAAAACAAAATGACTGCATTATTGCCTTAAGCTTGGCCTTATTTCTCAACAGGGATAGTGAGTAGATCATTTATAAGCCTTCGGTTAGTCAGATTTGTTTAAGAACCCATGTGGTTTTGACCTCAGGCTCTTCATTTAGGGCAGAAATTGTAAAAACAGACTCCTTACTTACTCTCTATGCAGACCAAACAGAATAAAGTCAGTCAATAGAAAACCCCCAAAGAATCACAATTATAATAAAATATTAATATAATGAAAACAAACATACAAACCCTACATAGTGTGATGTATTCATCAATGGGTACGGTGATACATGATATATATTATGTTATATTTATATGACATATAAATGGTTTATTTGGTCATTTAGATGTTGGTAGGTTTTGAAGGTTTGTCTGTTGGTCGGTCTGTTGGTCAGTCCCCGTACGACAGTTTTGTTGGTCAAAAATCAAGGTTGTTGTGACCTCACAAAACACATTTTTGGCCATAACTGCTAGTAACTGAGAGAAACGCATGAATAGATTATGATGCAAGAATAGTGAACATAGCTGATGCTCATGGGTCTTGTTTTAAAATTGTTTTCATCTAAAACACCTTAAAGTTTTCTTGACTTGACTGAGCACTTCACCTCTTTCTTCTCGTTTGAAAACCACTTTTTTCAAACTGTTAACTGTATGCTGATTCTTTAACAGCTGATAAAAGGCTGTTTATATTGTTTAAAAGCATCTCTGAAGTGCCCCCAAAGCACACAAGAAATGAAACATCTTATGGCACAATCCAAATGTAGACTTATGTCGCATTAGCCTGACAACATGCGCAGGGTCAACAAGGCCAAATGCAACAATGTAGGTTTTACAGTTTTATAGTACAAAGAGCTGGTTCCTGGAATTACATCATTGCTAGGTTCAAACAGGGTTACATGTTGACACAGTAAACACTTTGAATCACAACTATAGTCTTTTGAAGCAGTTTTAGTTCAACTCAGTTTGTCTTGAAGTCAGTTTTTGTAAAATCCTAAACGCTGGTTTGTTTTGTTTTATTTATCGTTTTTTTGTATTTTTGCCCATAAAGAGAGAGATTGAACTTTTGTGTAGTGTAACATAGTAAGAAAGAGTTTGGGGCATCTAGTGTTTTCTCTTATGCCCTGTTCTGACCTGGTATTAACATGCATCCTGAGCGATCTGAGCAGAAGGGGACAGCGCTAATGCAAAGGTGTGAATGCCCCCAGGATGCCCACAAAGATGCATTACAATTGCACTGGAACGACACCACCTTTTTTTTCCCTGTGAGGATTTCATCCAATCCGGTAGAAATTCATGTACATATTTTCAGCGCTTGAAAATTCAATCATTACTGAAGCGTATGTCATGCAAGAGAGGCAATAAAACAAATGGAAGGCTCCGAGTTGTCATATCGATATTTAAGGTGTATTAATTGATTCATAGGATCAGTTCATGCAGTGAGTAACTACAAAGAAAACATTACACCTTAAAAACTGCTGGTAGTGTTTGAGCTGCACACCGACTTCTTATTTGCAAAGAAGCTTTACAAAACAGTCTGTTAAACTTGAAATGACTGCATGCACTATGTTTTAGGCTTTAGATGAGCTTTATTTGCATATAGGGTGGGGGAAGTGAGAACTGATCATGTGTATGCACATATGCTTTATAATGCCAGGTTTAAAGAGAAATGTTATGGTTGGCCGCTTGTGATCTGATCACCATAAACGCATGTTAATTTCAAGTCTGAACAGGACCTTAGATGTGTATTAACCACACGAGAGCCTTCTTGATACTTCAAAAGCCTTTGTTTACCTCAGAGGAGGAAGAATTTCCTTGTCCAAAGCAAATAAGTTTCTGCTGTGAAGATAAAGGACCCGGTAGGTAGGGCAGAGCCTGTTGCTTATTAATATTACAACTCCTTGCTCTGATCTCATTTTGAAAACAAAAAAGAAAAGGCAAGATAGAAAGAAAAAAAAGGAAAACTCCAGTGAGAACATTTGCCATTTCTGGCTTCTTTTGATTCACAAGGAGACAGGACAGAAAAACAAACAGTAGGAGGGTATTACTTTCCCAGAGTGCATTGTTAACAGAGTGCCCTGGTTCAACTCTGGCCACTCCCACTTTTGTCGTCTCATCATCACCTGATCTAGACGCACACTCTCACCTGACAAATTCTGCTAACCTTACAACAATACACGCAAATGAAACCATCTCCAGAAAACTCAGAGACCAGTGGGGATGGGAAACGAGATCTAACGCCATTTGGCCATCCATCAACCTGTCAATTAAACATAATGAAATTTTAATTGGATTTAATGCTCTGGCTTCCCTCCCAAACCCTATTACTCCTACTTATCACAAGCGATCGAGCTGAATAGACAACAGCTTAAAGCAGCATGGTTGGATAGTCCTATTCATTTTGTGTTGTTCAGCAAACAGCTTCACTCTGGGCCTTTCTTAGGCCTTTTCATGTTCAATAATGAGCAGCAACCTCAGAACAACAGTACATTTTTTAGGTTTGATCATGCAATCTAAATAGAATGAATTTATTAATTGCACATTAACATACATGATATCTTCCAAAAAATATAAAGTGTAGCAGGGTAGCAGAAAACCCCCATCAAAACTAAGTTGCTAGCTCTACCTTGACTGTATATAGCTGTCCTATAAATCATTATGATAATATGATGAACACATCCGATAGATGTTAAGCAAAAAAAAGGATTCACCTTTATCTTGTTTTTTGACACATTTATTCCAAAACGGCTCTTCTTTCAGTTATTGTTGCTTCCCACCACCATTTGATGAGAACATCATGTTTTTTGGTTGCAGCTGCTTGGTGGGTTGTGAATTAGCTGTTTTTCGAACGGCTTCATTTGTAATGATCGTGTCTCTGGCAAAGTATTGATTCAGTGCGTTTCAGGTGATGGCAATTCTCACTGTGGCCACTATGTGAAAAACACATCACAGCCCAGTTTTGGCCGTCTCTGTTGTGCCAGTCAGATATAGTGCAGTCAGTTAGTCAGCTAGTTTTTCTGGTATGGGCTGCCAGTACATTTTGTGGCTGTGAAACCAAAACAGCAAATTAAATGAGGTTAAAAAGCTCCACAAAGCTGTGCATTTTGTGAACTGTCTATACAATGTGCAATCCATTACCGGATTAGCAAATAACAATAGTTTACAATTATAGAAAAAAATATAGTGTACAATTACTAATTAATGCTGACTTGAAGCTACAACAACAAATCGGAAAAACATTGGATTAATGTTGGGATAAAGGGATATAAAGATAACTGGGAAAAATTTGACTTTTTTTACTTGCATTTGAAGATTGTGTGTGTGTGGGTGTGTGAAAAGTCCAAGATTAAAGAATACATTTAAATTCCAGAGGGAGGCACCGAAACTCTGTTGCAGTTATCAGTGACCATCTATCTTTTAGGTGGATTATGTGGGCTGAGAGCATTCCCCTCCCTCCAGACTGCCTGCAAGACTCACTGATGGGGCGTGTGAATGCGCTGATGTGCTGCCTCAGCGCCAGACTATAAGAGGCTTTGTGAAACTGGCTTAGGTCCTAGCATGGACACCTCTTTCTGACTCTCCATCTTTATTTGACCCTGTTTCTCCTACTCCGTCTCTGTCTGTCTTTATCTACTTTACCGCTGTTTGCCTGAAGCAGAAGTGGAGGTAGGAACTCAAATAGAGCATATTCATTGTTTTACATAGTGTATATAGAGAGTTGTATTCTTAATAAAGTTGCATTTCTAATGCAAAGATGTGCAACAACTGAGTTTGAATTTGCCATTGCTAATTTTGCTTTTTTTTTTACAGGAGAGCATGCCTTTCATTGACAAAAACGCAGCTCATTGAGTAGCTCTCGCAGTTAAAGTGCTACAGAGTTATAGAGTATAGAGGAAAGTTACTATGGATTTCAAATCTTTGGATTCAGAGGTTGTAAAAACGTACAAGTTTGCTGCCTTTGTACTAAAAAGAAGGATTGGCAAGCATAGCCTTGTAAAGTCAGTGCAATTTGCATTTACAATGTTGCATTGCATTGTGGAATGTGGTTTATGAATTTTCTACTTTTGTAATGTAGACCTTCTGTTTAGCAGATAGCTGTTTTGTTGTGATTAAATTCGTGAGGAATCCGACAATGAGGGAAGTACTGTATGCTTTCCCTTTCTCACTTCTGTATGGCATTGTTTCAGAGTCATTTACATATGGACAGAAGTCAACACAAAATAAACCCAAACTCATTTATTTTCTCTCACAAACATACTGTATGTGTTTCTGTGGCAACACATGACCTTTACCTTGGATGTTGATGATTTGCTGTTTATGTGTTCAGAAGTAAATGTGTAAAGCTTTTGTGTTTGCATCCACTGCCACTGTGCAGATGGCAGCATAATAATAAACCCCTGTTTTGAACTGGATGGTGACTGGAAATTAAATTCTGAGCCTACTTTTTTTGTCATAGACAATAAAAATCGTCTATTTTTTATTAACAGTCATATTTCAGGGTGGCCTGTAGCTAAGTGGTTTAGGGTGCCGACCATGAATCACATCATCCCTAATAGCATTTGTCGTTTCTCTTTTTCTTTATTGCTATTTCTTCTCTCCTTTCTACTATCCAATATTGACAAAAGAGACAAAAATGCCCATAATAAATATCAAAGCTGACGTTCAGTGTTAAATGCTAGTAAGAAACAAATTAGTGTTAATGCTTTAAACTGCAATGATGAATGATGTACGTAGTAGTGCATACTACATATCAAGCTTCAGTAATTAGTCAAAATTTGTTATATAACAGTGACATCTGCACATTGTTTTTATGGTAGTGTTAATGAAAGCTGTGATCTGTATTGTAGTTGCTAGAGGACAGATTGTTTCTCATGGTTCATTACCAGTTTGTTTCATTTAAAGGTTTCTAGGTTAAGTATGCGTGTATGTGTGATGGTTATTTCTTGGTAGATTATGTTGCTAATTAGAATAGCTTGACACTATAAAGAAAGCAGTGCACTGTAGGAAGCTGAGTCCATTTTCTTAGTTTCTTCATGGCTTGGTGAATAGGACACAGCAGCACAGATCCAAGTCATGTCAGTGTGTGTGCGTGGGTTGTTTGTCTTCACATGTGCCCCCCTGAGGATACATGGATGAAGTATTTTAAACAGTTCATTCATGCAAGTGTTGAAGAGCTGCTGTACCTTATTAAAAGTGATCAGATTGTTTGTCTTTAACCCTGTCTTTCTTTTCTCTTCTATAGGGTGCCATTACTTGCCAACGATATGAAGCAGTTCTTCCAACCTCCTCAACCTTCTACAGACTGAAAAACTGGAGCAGCTGAAGAGCTTTAACAAACACTTGGCACTGTGGACAAAGAATAGGCCATTTTATCTTTCATCTCTTCAACACATCTAACCTGAACACAGTCAATGAACTCTCTTGTGGTCTGTGGTTTTTAACACGTCACTCAGCATACTTAGTCCTCCCACATCTACCCTCCCCCGTCCTCCCACAGTGCCCCCCAGAGGGGCAATGCCAGTCTTGCTCAATGCCGATGCCTCCTTTAGCTCCAAGCAGGAGCTCCTGGACCTGCAGGACTGCCCTCTCAATGGCGGTCCCTCTCCGGACACCCCCAGTCCTGTGGACTCTCAGACGGGCAGCCCCATTGGCTCTAGTTCCAGAAGCCTCGGCAGCCCCGGAGTCGATGGCCCCTCTCGGCCCCACATTTTTACTGGGGCTACCTCACTCCCGGGCCAGCTGTATGGGATGGGAGCAACACCCTGCACACCGACTCCCATGGAGCTAAATTTGATCTCCACTGACTCAGATCAGCTGTGTGGGTGGGGGGCTCTGATGCCTAAAGCTATCCAGGTTTTCAACACCCCTCGATGGGTGCTGTTCTTCCTTTGTGTGGCCTCTTTCCTTCAGGGGATGATAATCAATGGCTTCATCAACACGGTGGTCACCTCCATCGAGAGGCGCTTCGACCTGCGCAGCTATCAGGCCGGACTCATAGCCAGCTCCTACGACATCGCCGCATGTGTGTGTTTGGCCTTCGTCAGCTATTTTGGTGGGACTGGACACAAGCCTCGCTGGTTAGGATGGGGGGTGCTAATCATGGCACTGGGATCTCTTGTTTTTGCCTTGCCTCACTTTACCACACCCCCTTATCAGGTCAGTCTGCCTGAGCTGACAGGAACATGCTCTGCCAACCGTACCAGCCCGTGCCGTGACAAAGAGGTTGCAGGATTGTCCAGCTATCGTTTTGTGTTCATGCTGGGTCAGTTTCTACACGGCGTCGGTGCTACGCCACTTTACACATTAGGAGTTACATACCTGGATGAAAATGTCAAGTCCAGCTATGCACCTGTTTATATAGGTGAGTTACATGCAATAATTCCACACAGTGACAACATGGTAATTCATATCACCTTTATGAAATTAATAATATTGATAATAACTGTGTTTAATTGATGAGATTCAGTTACTTTTACAAAAATAGTACACACAATACACAAGCAAATTGACCCTTTAGCTTAATGGTCTGAGTTATAGTTAATGAAAACTAAGGATAAATTAGTGGTGAAAAAAAAAATTGTACTGAAAATGAAATAAAAAACTAAATATAATTGCAGGTAAAATCAGCTTCCTTTTCATTTTCCCCCTCAGTTTGCACGGTGTGGTGTAAAATAATTAAATGGCTTTTCACAATATGAGACCTTTAGTAAACAGTGGTTTTGACATTTATTGTCATTAATTCTTTTAACGTTTTTTTTTTTAGCTTCTATAAATCTAGGCTTGGCTCACGATACCTGAAGCTAACTAACACGAAACTAAAACTAGTCAATTCCTCAAAATAAACATAACACTATAACTAATTATGAACTCATAAAACTATGATGAACAAAATTGAAATCAAATACCAAAACCAAAGATTAAATAAAAATAAAAACTAATGAAAAACAAGAACTCTTGGACTATTATTTTATTCATACAGGCTATGTAGACCTTCAGATGTTCTTCTTACTCTTCTGTTTAGTCTGACAGCATATTGGCAGCGGGGCAATTAGGTGGACACTCATTTTTCAGTATCATTTTTCAATGCTAATTGTTTTGAATGTGCTTTGATTGCATCACATACAAATGAAATGAGAATACATATGCAAATAGCATAGTGCAAGCGATAAGTTGTGTTGTTTGTATGAATGCGAGCACAGACAGAGCCATCATATACCAGACGCGTCATTCACAAAGTGTGAGTTGACACGTTGACAGCATATTCTAACTATTGTAATCGTTCTGTCAAGTTGCATCACACTTTTTGGCTCTTCCTTCCTATTTTTATTGTTTCCAGCTTCGTTAAAGTTTTTGGCGTTGGCAGAATGTGTGATACTTCTGTGACAGATCAGATAAAGCACCCATGTGTTGGCCTAATAACTGTAGGTACACTCACTGAACTGTTGCTCTACTACTGACAACTGAATATACTGTAGATGAAAGAGCATGCCGAGTAGAAATAATCAAATGTGTTTGGTGCACTCATACACACACTGAGAGTCAGTGAATCTCTTGTCTCCCTCTGCTTGAGTAACTTTGACCCTCTCAGATATCGTTCCCTACCCATAAATAATACAAAATTTAAATCATGTCAGCTCAGTCAACTGTGGGAAATACTCACACCAAGTTTTAAAAAGTGGTTCATGGAACATCCTGCTAACACCCAAGATGAACATACTGTAGCAGGTCAGAGAGCTCCACTCTCCTGTCTTATATTTGGGGGTAAAAAACAGCTATTTTTAGCAGCCGTCAACGTTGCCTTTTTTCTCTGAATTTTTATATTTATGCTCTGTAACTATATCTTTTGGGGTATTTATATGTCATGTGTTGCTATTTACCATCATGCATAACCCCACAAAGAAACAACAACCTGCAAGTTGCTTATTAAGCTAAATGACCTGTTTCAAAATCCTCTTGGATCCCCTTAGATGTGCAGATTAAACTAGCCAATGAGCTCAACCTTCAGTCTCAAAAACAGCAGTAAAATGCAACATACACATTAACCCAGCAGTAATATAAATCCAAAAACATCACATATAATAGTAAAACACTGACTGAAGGATCACTTTATTGCACAGTGACTACACTGACTTTTCATCTGACAAGGTTAAGATAGACATGTGTTAATGAGCAGCTGTGCAGGGATTTCTGCTTCACCGAAAAAGTAAATAACTGATCACAAAGAAAGTTGTTGGTGACAGATCTTTCGTACAGGCCTGTAAGACACTGCATCTTACATCAGCATTAAACTAAATGTTGAAAACACTAAAGCGGCAGGTGGAGTTTAGTCAGACAGTGAAATCGGAGGTCTAATGACTAACAGGTGAAAAGTTTGGGGGTTCACTCATTTTAAATCAGACTAGCTTGATTGCTCTTAAACTAATGGAGGGCTATTGCCTGTTACGCTGGCTGTACCAAGATGCTTTAATAGTGGTTGAATTCCACAACAGTGACAAACGATGCTGAGGCTTAGGGTTAAGACTACTGTTGCCTGGCTGTCACCTATGAAAGCACCAGGTAGACAGGGACGTTGCTCCGCAGGGTGCTCGTTTTCCGTGCGTAGAGGCCCCTGGAGGCAGGGTAGGGGCGGGATGGGGCTTGTGCAGTCCCAACATAACAACTCAGATGCAGCTATTGGGCATCACAACAAGGTTACAATTGAGAATTGATAACAGGGCCCAATTTAAAAAACAAAAATAGAAAAAGAAAGAACAAGAAAATCCGGGCTCTTATATAGTGAGAGGGTTATAGGGCAGGTGTTATCGGTCTATCTGTGCTGATGCCTGGCTCACACAGAAACACACACAAAGTTTCTCATTCTCAAGTTCTTTCTTCTCATGAAACGCTAGCTTTGTGAACACAGCGGTCAGTAAAGAACAATGGGACCCTTTTAACTTCTAGGACAGGAAGACTTGTCCTGGAAGTAGGAAACAGGAGGTAGACAGTTACTGCACTGATACACCCATGGCCTCTCTCTCCCCAGGGATCTTCTATACAGCAGCCATTGTGGGTCCAGCAGCAGGCTACCTGCTGGGAGGATACTTCCTCAACATTTTCACCGAGATCCACCTGACGTAAGACAGAATCGGCACTAAAAGATTATAGGATATTTTTAAAGGTTCAGTGTGTGAAATTTTGGAGAATTTAGGGGGAGCTAACTTCAGAAATTGAATATAATATTTATAAAATCTACATGTTTCTACATGAGCTCAGAAGAGACTTCTTCCATTTCTCCTTTTTTATGTTATATTGCAAGTGAAATCCAGTGTTAAAGTGCATTAATGTTGTTAATGTGGACCAGAGTCAATATCCCCTTAACCACAAAGCCCAGAGTGGACAAACCAAAAACCAGTTGTACCAAGGGCCTTTCGCATTTTTAGTGGCTACCGTTAGGGAGAGGTATTCAGTTGGTTGCGATACGATTTCAGCACTAGATGCCACTAAGTATTACACACTGAACCTTTAAAGTGTAGACTAGAATACAAACAAAATATCCACACAACAGAGATTTAGTAGGCACATATGATGACATTGATTATGTGATGTGTTTGATGCCACAGGACAGAGATGACACCGGAGAATCCTCTGTGGGTCGGGGCTTGGTGGATCGGCTTCCTAGCAGGAGGAGCAGCAGCTCTGCTGGTAGCGTTCCCGATCCTGGGTTACCCGAGACAACTACCAGGTAGGAGATGCAACAGGCCGACTCTGACTTAAATTATGGGAAATGTTGAAAATTCTGCTGACTCCCACGTTAATAAACTAACCTCTGTCTGCCTCTTCTCTCTGCAGGCTCTCAGGAGTTTGTATCTATGCGTGTGTCTGAGGCTCACCAGCTCAAAGACGGCAGCCACACCACAGCCTCGGACCCTCAGTTTGGTAAATCAGTCAAGGACATGCCAAGGTAGAGCACTTACCACTATGTATTATACAAGAAAAAGGCAAAGGATGAGTTATGAGTGGTTGACTGCCAATGATTTAATTTTGCAGGCAGTCAAGCACACATACACACATTATTATATTCTGTCTTAATAAATACAGTCCTGTCAGTAACATATTCACATTTAAAAGACCTAAACCTCACATTCTGAGAAAAGCTGTACTTAGATCTTTTAGTGCAGATGAGTGCAGTCATACGTCTCTTCTCTGCGTTGCTGCTGTGTTTACAACTGTGGTTACTATGAGCTCAGCAGCCACAGTGTGCTGTCATCTTCATGGGACCAGGGATTACAGAGGGAGTGAGATGATAATCGTGGCGTATTATGTAACATGACTGTATCGATGGATGTAGCACCGTGTTTATCCGTACAGTATTAGGAATGTCTCCAGGCTGTTGAGATTAGCGCAGCGTGGTTTAATTAAAAAGGAAGCTCAAAGTTTATTTCGTAAGATGCATTTTACTGCCCTGTTCTCTCTTGCCGGCCGTCAAATTTCAGTTTGCATTAATTACAACTGTGTATTATTAACGAACAAATCATACCAGATATTTACTGAAAATGTGGATTTGATTTCACATGTTATTTCTATGTTTTTCCAGATCTGTCCTGCTTCTCTTAAAAAATCCCACCTTCCTTTTCCTGTGCTTGGCCGGGGCTACAGAGGCCACCCTCATCGCTGGCATGTCCACCTTTGGTCCAAAGTTCTTGGAGTCACAGTTCAACCTCAGTGCATCAGAGGCAGCCACATGGTTTGGTGAGTGACTTATAATGAAGAGATTACAGTCATATTATACATGTTCAAATGCAAAGTGCAGAGTAAAGGCAAACGGTTTGTCAAAACCTACAATAAACAACCCTTCGATTGAGTTTGTATTTCACATCCACAGGGTTGCACGCAATCCTGGGTGGAAACTGACAAATACTGCAGTGTATACAATCTGATACTCATGTCATACAAAACGTTACAAAGTAAAATAGTAATTTTTCCAAATATACATACTGCTAATTTCAGGAAAAAATGTGATTTTTGGAGATGAATATCAGATATTTCAAATCATGATGTCAAAGTCACAATTTTAAAAAAAAACAAACTGAGAGACTAGACTAAAAATGAATGAAAATGTCAAAATTATAACTCTGTTACCAAGTTTCACAAAGATCCTTTCAACTTTTCTTGAGTTATGCTGTTCAAAGACACGCAGAGTGTTGATCTGAGAAAAGGAGAAGACGTTTGTTCTGATCTACCGGAGAGACGTGGCAGGCCAACATATTCCGTCATTCTAAGGCAAAGAAACCTTTTTAAATACAGTCTGAATTCCTTTTTTCTCCGGCCCCTCAGGATACATGGTGGTACCCGCAGGAGGTGGTGGCACCTTTCTGGGCGGCTACATCGTAAAGAGACTGAACCTGCGCTGTCGAGGCATCATCCGTTTCTGCATGATGTGCGCATTGGTCAGTCTGCTCGCCATATTCATCTTTCTGATCCACTGCCCCAACGTACCCATGGCTGGTGTCACTGCGCCATATGATGCCGGTCTCATGGAGAACCACCACTTAGACCAGTTCACATCCTTGTATGATAAGCCCAGCAAGCTGCAACTAAGAAACAGGTGGGGCTCACAGTTGCACAGCGCACATTCTATTTAGAGGCTTAAAAGATTGTATGTTTATCCATAAACAGTTTTGCACAAGTACCTGTTTTTAATATTTTGCTGACTTTTTCTTTCTCCGTTGTATTCCTTGAGTCCGTGTTTCCCCTCTTCTACCCCCTTCCTCTCTTCTGTGAATTGTTTCCTTCCTGCCTCCTCTCCTCTTCTGTCCGTCTCTCCTTCCTCTCATATCCCCAGCTCCTCTCTCGAGGAGAGCCTAACATCAGGCTGTAACGCTGGCTGCAGTTGTGCCAAAGAACTGTTCAACCCGGTGTGTGGGGCAGACGGCGTGATGTATTACTCCCCCTGCTACGCTGGCTGCAGCTCCATCAATCACACCGAGAGCTCCACAGGCAAACAGGTACAGCACACATACTGTTCCTGTCATTTCACTGCGACTGGAGGCAAAACAAGATGTGATTTACTAAAGATCGGGTGCTAAGGGGCAATTTAAAGAAAGACTGCTGAGCTGAGAAAGCTAAAATTCAAAGAGGGAAAACCTAGCACTATGTTATAGTCTGTTATTATTTCACCAATATGTCATAGCTTTTCCCAGAGAACAAGTTACCACTATTTAAACACCCAGTTTCCTTTGTGCTTGACTTTGCATGACATGAGATTAACATTTTAGGATCTGATCCTGATCCTGATCCTCAGTTGCATGAAAGAAGCCACATGTTTGAAAAGAACTGAGAATTTCGGAACAAATGTGTGTGTTTATTTGTAGGTGTACACCAGATGTAGCTGTGTGGCGGCTAATGTGTCCTACGGTCACGAGGGCTTCGCTCTGGCAGGAAAGTGTAGCAGCTCCTGTCCCCATATGCCAGCCTTCCTGTCATTCCTCTTCGTCATCATCTGCTTCACCTTCCTCTGTAGCATCCCAGCGCTCACTGCCACACTCAGGTTGGTAAAGCCTTAGAAAAACCCAATGCTCGTGCTATAAATCTGGTTACGTTTACTCATTAGCAGTACCATTCAGTGGTTTACGTTCCACTATGTGTCCACTGTGTTTTTACTATTCATAAACACATAGTGCTGTAAGTGCTTCTCAGTAAACCTTTTTGGCATTTTATGGTATGCAGTTACACTTTGTCCCACTGTCAAAGCCTTATGGGATTTTTCTTTTATCAATGCGGTGTTTTCCACCTCCAGTTTATTAAAGCACAATAGCAGCAGCAAAATAAAATTGATGGCTCAGAGCCAGAGTTTTGAGGCTGGGGTGAAATCCTTCATCCAACATCATATTAAAGCTGAATAAATATACCTCAGTTCTTTAAAGTGTAACATAGCGGTGATGGCTCAGTCGTGCATGTCTGTGAAGTTTTAGAGAAGTATAGTTTCAGTTCACACAGTGAGTCAGGCTGT
>JAPQRN010000025.1:18189553-18214164 GCA_037367275.1 Coranthus polyacanthus | reverse complement strand
TTTACCGTCACCCAAATCGATTATTCACCCTGAAGTGCACTGAAATACCCACTCACATGTAACTACATATATGCATCCATACATACACAAATATTTACATACAAAAAAACAACGATACATAGTACATACGTAAGACATACACCATATACACACATATACGCAACCCTCCTGCACAGGTTGTTTGCATACGATGGCCCTCACACCGGACCTTTGACTTAATCTGGTAATGTTAAGCGAACAGCTGTAATGTTAATGTAGGGAGGCACTGCAGCGTTGAGTGTATGTTCCTAAATTAATCCACAGGAAGATAAAAGAAAAGCCACTCATCCTGGCAAGAACTAAAAGCTGCTCACTGTGGAGCACCCTGGTACCGAGGCTGTGAACAGAACTACTAGTCTGCCCCCGTAGATTTTTTTTGTACTCTTTCATTTGTTGTGCTGCATGTGGCGGAGAAAGTAGAAGAGAAGGACGGTTGCTCTTATCTACTGCCTTGAAAGCAGTCTTTCAGTTCAGTTGAAAAATGTCTCCTCTTCAAAACATGAGGATCATTTTGAATATATATTGTGATTTTCTGTTTATGGCTGCGTTTGAAATGTCATACTACATACTACCGGCATACTGATACTGACCAAAAGTAGTGAGTAGTAGGGAAATAACCTGAAACATCTGCAGCATGTCAAAGATACAATCTGTGTGATACACTGCATCCCACAATGCATTACAGTCATCCTCTTCTTCTTTTGTCTCACGTTGGGTCACATTTAGTGTAATTAGTGCATTGCTGCCACCTGCTCTGCAGGAGTTTGGACCAGAGTTCACTATTGACGCACATTAAATATGAATATACGGCAAAGGAAACGTAGGCAAAAATGTGTATAGATATATTTTCATACAAATGATTATTTGCAGCAAAAATAGCACGTTGTTGTAGTTGAGAAGTTGATAAGCAAGTTAATGCTAGGCAGAAACCGACACTGGCGGGCAATGAAGAGTTTCATTTATATCAAATGATTTCACTGAGATTTATATGTAAAAATCCTCCATCTCATCCATTCTGCTTTTCACTTCCTGCCCTCCATCTGAATTTTGCATGTCATTGGAATGACGCGATTGCAAACAAGCTATTATTGCATATGTGTTTGCAGGAAACAAATATGGCTTCTGTGGGTTCACGGTTCACCATATTAGGCCCATAGTAACCCGACTGGACAGATACCCTATTAGGAAAAAGAATAACATGTAACTTGTCACCTTTTTTCACCAGCTTCGTGTCACAGAGTGCCCTTGTTCTCACTGACTTTCACAGTCTGTTTCGTAAAATACCACGCAGTTGCTAAAGTCATTTAGTTTTCACCGCTTGTTTGAAGAAACCTACAGCAAACATTTCCCTCTTTGTGTGACCCAAATCAGGTTGACAGTCAGAGTTTCTTTAATTCTAGAGCTTTTCTGAACACAAGGAAACCAGAATCACTACAAAAGTGTCTGCACTCTGCACATTCTTACATTAAAAAAATAACTCATTTGGCTGCTAGTGCATATTCTGTTAAATTCACTTCATAATGTTTCTTAAAATAAGTCAAATAGGCTTAATAATCCACTAGACTAAAATGCCAGACAAGATTTTAAACACAAGTGTAAGATTATTTGACTTAAGAAGACATTTAGGTGTCAACATAGGATTCTTTTTTTATATTTAACCTGACATTTAAATATCCCAGACTTTATCAAGTATGGAAAATAATGTTTTTCCCAATTCACTCGCTGACTTTTATTTTTTTAAAAAACAACAAAAAACCATGTCTTCAAGCCACCGATATCGGAGGCAGTGGAGATTTCCAGCTTAGTAAAACTCTGACACTAATGAGTTGTTGTGGTGGCGTTTTATTTCAAAGACTTAGAAACCAACCAAGCGTTTGAGCTGTGTTTTTTTTTTTTAAGCCTATTTGCTTCCTAGAACAGTAAGCAGCTTTGCATCATCTTAGCGTTACATTTTCCTGGCAGACATAATACATTTCTTCTCTTACCTTATGCATTTAAAGTTTCAACTTTTTTCCCTCGTCAGCGGCACACTTTGGACGTAACGATCCATTCTGTCAGCCTCTTTTGGCATTACTCGACAATCAACCAAGATATCGTTTCGGATTACTGATTAATATACGATCATTTCTCATCACAGAATCAAAACACAAATCACGAACAGCCATGGTGATGCACTAATTTTACTGAGTTTTTAGCCATTAGCTTTTTAAATGAGTGCTTTAATAAAATAGAAAAGCCCTCTCTTGCTTCTTTTGATGTCGGCTGATTGTCTGTTGTAAACATGAAAGTAACCAAACAGTAGGTCTGCTTCTCATTCAGTCTGTACGGCCTCTATTGTTCTTCCAGGACTGGGGACGTCTTTGACTGTTGCTGCTAAAAAGCATACATCTCTGCTGCAGAACGGACCTACGTGTCTTACTGAGGCCATCAGGCGTTTTTTTTTTTTAACTCTGCCCTATATTTCCTCAGATTAGAGAGTCAATAGCATTATGAAAGCTCTTAGCATTCTAACAAGGCAGACTCAGATGTACGTAGATGGAGTCCTCTTATCGTAGTGTTTGTCCATGTCTGTGAAATACAAACATGTTCGTGGCTAATGAAAGTCTAATGACATCCCTCAAGCATCCTTTCAGTGGTCTGGTAATTGTTTTTTTATTGACTGTCGCCTCATGCATTTGATTGAAATCAGCCTTTTCACGTGTCAGGTACATAAACAAAGCTTTTCCAGCAGTTTTCCTTACTGACAAAAATGTGAATGAAGAGAGGATCTATGAGTAGATACTGCGTCAGAGTAGTCTTTGGTTGTAATTTCCCAGCGTAAAGCTAAATTCTAATTAACCATGCCGAGCACTCATCTGCGTCTCTATTCATTACTTCCGCCAAGGAGGTTATCTCTCAATTGCTGCTTATTTGTTTGCCTGTTTATTTGTTTGTTTATCTGTCAGGAGGATTACATACCGATGAAATGAAATGTGGTAGAAGGGTAGGTCATGGACCAAGAACGAACCTTAAATTTTAGATTTGCACATGTCAGGGTTTCCTTTTTGTGCAGTCCCCCACCGGCACCGACACAACAATTCACTGAGCACGTTGATGAATATAATCATCTTTCTCTTCCACAACAATCACCCTGAACGGTCGGTTTAATCAAATAGTGCATGGTCTGAGTCTTCATCTATGCTGGTTGATATGATCGCTCCTCTCATGAGGTTAGAAGGTGACAAATTCGAGCACTGAGCCAACAAGTGAGACACTGACCTCATTAACACATACAGTGGAAAAGAGGCTGTGGAGACAGAGCTGTGTTGCGCAGCATCCCGGAGAGGACAGTAAACTGATTGGTTTGCAAATTTCTTACTGCACGTATTCAGGCAATAGCACAACAACCCATGAAATCATTTTAGATTATGGCTCACTGGACATTTACCTCTTGTGTGCAGCACTAGTGTTGTGAGGTCACTTTGTCACGTAAAACAACCGACCTTACACGATAAACAGAACTGCCCACGTGGCCGCTATAGGCACAGGGAGCTAAGTCAAAGAAATCAAAGCACTGAACACACTGAAGATGAGAGAATTCATGATCTACTCGTTACTGAAATTATAACATGCGCTATACAAAATGCCGAAACAGAGATTCTCAACGTCTCAGTGAAAAGCATCATTTACCTGTTTGCTTCTGTGCTTTTATAACCTCGTGTCTGAATTCTGATTGACATTCTCTGTGCAGACAAACGCACAACTGCTCTTGATCATTTCAGAGCTTTTGAAGTTGTTTTGTACTTCGCTGTTCTGCATTCAAGGGCAGCCGGTGACAGCGGTGACTTCTGCGTGCGGTGGTGTCGCACTGATACCCACTACTGTCCTAAAGCTTAAAAAAAATAAATAAATAAATGGAAATAACGGATGGTTTCGAGGTACCGTGTAGATTTCACAAAGCCTTTCAGTAACATATGTTTTGGGCCTTTATTCGGAAGTCAACGGGAGACACGAGAGACGTTTACTCAATGCTACGAGTTCTTTACACAATATTTGCTTCAAAATTAGTAAAGATAAAGATAGGATGTGAAAATACCGGAAATGAGTTTGTCATGTGAGTTAAATAACAGCAAACAACGGTATTGCAAGAAATGGTACCACGGAGCCTTGTCTGAACAAAATTACATTTTGGTTAGTTTAGGCTTCTGTTTTTTTTTTCTTTTAAAATAAATCATCACATTATTAACTGACCATCAATAAAGCGTTAGTCATAAGTAGCAGTCACTCAACACTTTTTAAGATTAAAAACAATGTCTGAAGATGCATTAGCGCAATGCAAGATTGATCAGTGTGCTAGGTCCTTTTCGTTTTCTAGAAATACTCGGAATAATGATACAGAAAATAGATAGCAAAGGGCTTGTATATTAAAAAGTACACCACAGATTTAATTACCCAGGAAGCAATTCTATTATATCCACTGATAAATGTTTCTGCACCACCAACACAAAATATCCAGCACACTGGAGCGGGATATGTTTTAATTCAACACCATTTTATTTGTGTCTGGGCATCATATTGATAAATGTTGATGCAGTGCGCGTATGTTTCCACAGTTTTATCCTTCGTGCGTCAACATCACAATGAAGAAACACTGTGGCATTTCAAGTCTGCTCGTTTCCATACATGTTTTGTGTGTATATGCATTTCATAGTCCTTGCGTGATGTTTCTTCCTGTGACATTTAGATTATACAGGTGCACAGACCATTTTCCCGAGGAAATTGTGAAAGCATCCAATAAGGCATTTGGTTGTGAAGATCTTAGAAAATGAAATAAGAACATTAAGTGACTTTTTCAGTCATATTAGATTGTTTCCATAAAAAGCATTTCATGCTACAACGTGGTCTAAAAATAGACCTAGTATGAGACAATTACAGGTCAAATTCTTCCATTCTTGTCATTGCACCAGATGCAACCTGCTGCCTTGTAACCTTGAGAGAAATTTTCACGATTTAAACAGATTTTTTCAGTCAAACTAAAGTTGAAAGCAGCAGCATTAGATGTGACTGTACTCAATGGCTAAGCTGAAATAGGTAGTGTCTGTATATTTCCCTCCATTAAAATGCCCTGATGTTGCCTGAATCTAATTCTTTCACATTAGCGGCCTGTGTGCATCACTATAATAAACACAGGCACATATTGCCAAAGCATAAACCATAGTGACAAAGTGCATATTAAACACTGACCCTAAAACCTGACTCTTAACCCTGACTTTCCCATATGCATCACTCCAACTTTGACATTTCTTTAAATTCCTTCAACAGCTCTGTCTCATCCAATTTCACAGTATATTTGAATCAATAGCCTGCAACCTCGGGGTGTTCCCTTTGCACCATGTTTGAAATATAAAACAACCTATTCAGACCACACACGGCTATAGTGATGGTCGAATCAATAACGCAAAAGCAGAAAGACACTGCAGGGAGGTGAAGACTCTTCTCATGAGGAGTAAATTGGAGCACTGTCTCAGTTGGGGCTCTCACAAGACTCTCTTGTCATTCCTTAAAAAGAGCCAGCCCACCTAACAGTCCCTGGTTAATCATTCATGTAGCAGCGAAACCTTTCAGAATGCTTAAATGTCAAGTAGATGTTACTGAGGCAGTTATTGAAGGAGCTGAGTATCAACAGCTTCCCCACCACGCCACATAAAGAGACCATGGGTGCTTCCCTTGGATGTTTAAATATCATCGCTTTTTCTAAATTTGCAATGTGATGATTCCACCTGATGCTTTGTGCAATGTACTGCTATCTGTTCTCACATTCAGCGATAAATAGATGCCGTTAGTTGATAAGCACAGCCTCAGTGTCAAAGCCTCCTGGTGGACGGTAACACTTCGATGAATGGGTTATTACTGGACCTGCACTCCTGGTATTTATAAGAGACCTGAAGGTCATCATCCCAAGAGAGAGAGGAAGCTTTGTGTTTTGACTTTCACTCACCTGCTTTTGTACATCTGCTGCATGCACAAAACGGAACAGGCAGATATCATCTCTAATTATTACACCGCTTTCCATTTGTGTGCATAAAGTTTCAAATGAAGCTATCAAAGCACTAATGTGACAGCCTCTACAATTAGAGCGCAATTAAATATTAGTCACTCCCTTTTGGAGTTTTCAGGTTTAATTATTTAAATCATGGAATCAAAGCAAAGGGAAATACATTCATGAAATTCAATGTATTTGTTCAGAACTGATCGACAGAAAAATACTCTTTAACGTCAAATGAGAACAGACCTCCACACATTCTGTAGCACAATGAACCATGAAAAAGTGGCAGGGGGTTGAATTATTTTCATAGACAGCGTGTTCTTAGTGGCTTGATTGAAGAGCCTGTTACTGTTTAACATCTTGTAGGCTAATGAACTGGATTTGTGTGGACAAATGTTGTGGAGTCTGAGGTGAGTATGTGCAAATGCAGCTTCCCCTACCTCTTAGCGAGGTAATTAGAAAGTTCAGAAGCAAATGAAGCTAAATTGAGGCAAACCAGTGAATGAGACATGCTGTACGGGTTGGAAAGCCTTTCAGTACAAAAACAGCTGCTGCGGTTTGGGTGCTTGTGCGGTCTAAGTGTTGTGAGGTATTTTAGCATTTTTTTGTTTCTGAAAGCAGAGTCCAGTGAATTCAAACAAACATTGACAAACATTGCTTCAAATCATTAAAGCTCATTAGCAACAGCTCTGTCCAGCTTTGTAAATGTCAGTCCATTGTATCTTGGAAAAAGCCTCATTAAATCCAAACACATCCGAAACACAAACAGTAACAGCCTCTCTTATTTATTTATTTATTTATTTATTTGTTCTATTATCATTTAGTACATGGCGAGCGTCTCAGCCCAACGTATTTCATATACCATCCATATTACATACAGATATGCCCAGAATGATGTTTATCCAGGAGTGTATGAAAGGAAAAAGAACCAAATAGATATTATAGATTTTGTAATACAAATGTTGCTAAGATCCTAAAAGAACCTGTGGCTGTGAATAGCTCCACCTGAGCACTACCTCTGGCACGTAACCACACACCACAGTGATGCCAGAGTGAAGAGGTAAAACCCAGGGTAAACGTTCTCCTCACTGTAGCAGAGTGACAAGTCAAACCACTGGAGGTCAGCAAAAACAAGATTTTCAGGGGTGATACTTGCAAGTTTCCTTTTAACTTCATACTGTGTTGTACATTTTAACACTGCAGAGTTTTGTGAATGACATCAATCTGAGTCTAAACCAGCACATAAAAAAAAAAGAAAATGATGCCGTCATAATTTCTTTCTTTTTGTCTAAACATACTTGAGCATGTTTACCTGTATTTAACAGTATCGGTGGAAATAAAGAAAGGAAATGTGAAGGGTGAAATCAAAGGATTGTGTGCTTGTGTTATATGTCTTCATCAACTCCCGACCCGGCTCTCTGTTTTTGCTCATGCTTTCCTGTCTACAAAAAACCTAGAATTCTACACACTGAAGCTACACTAATGTTTGCAGGTCCCTTGAATGCCTCCCATATTTTTTTTTAGGTGGCAGCAGTAGTTATTACAGATAAAAACCCCACGTCTTGTATTTCATCACAGGCTCCCAGTGAACTTTAAGATAAACTGTATGATTTCAGAGCGTGCATTTCTGACATTTCTGCTCTGTTTATGGTTACATACCAGCAGCTTAACTCCATATGAACCAGTCTTCTCCCTGAGATTCCTGCATAATTACTAAGCTTTTGCATATTATGAATATTATTGTCATCAATAAATGCTCAGTGGATAATAGTTAGCTGCATCTATCATTGAGGATTGCAACCAACTGAAGTCAAGGAAGGATCCTTAAAGGTTTCATTTACATGATGCTATGTTATCAAATTTCCCCGAAGGAGTGTTTCAAGAATCTTACCAAGGAGTCCTTCGTTAAGAGAACTTTCAGGGATGCTTCTGTGGATTTTCGGGAATCCTTAGCGACACAGTATTTTTTTCGCTTGTTTGTTTGTTTTCTGGGCACGGGACACGGGGTTTCAATAAAACGGGTCTATTTCCTCGCAAAAATATACTCAAAACATAAAACTGGAGAAACTTGAAATTATGGAGTTATGGGGCCCTTTAAAAGAGGTCAACAAAAATACAACTCTAATCTAAAACTGAACAAAACAAGATGTCGACTCCACTGACTGACCTGACCAAATGAGACACCTTTACTGTCTGTTAACGGCAAAAATCAGCCTCCTTTGTTTCCTCTTGACTCATTAAGTTTCCCTTGCCTTGTGGGTTATAGTCTGAGATGCATAGCTATATTTAACACATATGCACTGGGCCAGGCGTGTTTGCTTTAAGCAGCAAAGGAAATGACTGTAAATGTGGAATTCAGATTAGATAGCAGATCCTCAGTGTTTCAGCCAAAGAATAATTAACTCCCATTGCTGCTGTCAGGTGAAAAAATGAATGTTAACAGTTTGTCACACGGTCAGTTTACGCTGACCGCAGGGCTCCTCAGCTGCTTAGTTTGGTGTGTGGCCAGCTATGTTTCCTAACGCCTGCTTGATTGTATTTCCTTAACAACTCTGACAGGATGAGGACATGTACACCGGGTGAAAACAAATTTGGTTGTTTCATTCGGACAGTCGGGATTTTAGGAAATATGCCTTTTATTGTTCAGTAGCATGTGCATTCCCATTAAATGTTGCCACTTGAGGCACACACAAGGAGAGACATAAACACGCCTTTGAAACATGTTTCGTGTTATGTTGGATGTTAAATTGGATGCTTGTGTTGATGCGGAGTGAAACGAAAAAGTGAAAAAAGGACACCCACACGCTGGATTCACACTTTGAGCAAAATAAAACTCTTGAACTGACTAGAACAGTGAAATAAATGGAATGTGAGTATGTTTTTGTCTCTTCATTTGTAACCTAAAGGCCCCATTGACCCCTTTTGGGAAGTGGATGAGATAAGGAAAAACCATTAGCAAAAAGACATCCTGTACCACAGTAAACACCATGTAGAGTAATGCAGAGATAATACCAGTATCCACTTATTCTTCTGTGACTGCTAAAGAGAGGCCAAACAGTGTCTGACAGTCATTACAATTAATGGCATATATTTTTATTCCTCTGTGACATCCTGTCGACCAAATGCATTCAACGGGAAAGTGACATTGACCCCTGGGGCCAGAGAAATTACATTTCCTATTTAAGAAGAAGGGCATTTCTCTGTCTGAAGAATGTTACCAGCGGGTTCTTTACAAAAAGCAAAATCCCTCAGTGGAAAGATGAATTAGACTGTACACTGCAGCACATACGACTGAATGAAGAAAAAAGCAGCATGAAGACTTATGGGTGCCTGCATGGAGGCAAAAAACACACATGATTAATAATGTTCCAAGCCAGGAACATGCGACAGAATTGAAATGATATGTATAATGTTGTATGTATTCACTTCTTAACATGCACTTCTGGGTGTTAAACTTTCTGCAAAAACATTGTGTGTGCAGCCTGTCAGAGAGGAAGTGGACCTGTTTTGCAACATTGGTCCCAGCAGTAGCAGCTGTTATAAAATAACCATTAGAGTTAAATGTCCTCTCTGCCTGTCCGTTGATAATATTTCTTCACACCGAGACTGAGTCATTAGCGCTGAAGACACAATCTTAACTGCACTCTCTAAAACAATCCCATACACTGTAGTGGGGCTCCAGCTGCCGCTTAACATTATTTCTTTGCACTGTGTGTGAGAGCTCAGAGGAGAGCGGCTCGATGCGCACACGGAGTTCTGGGTGTAGAGAGAGAGAGAGAAAAAAATGAGTAAAAACACAAATCAAGGGTGGCAAATAAACGTCTCCAAGAAGGTGCGCTTGAAACTAAAAGCCTGTGATTTGTGATGTTTTTTGTTTTTTTTAATCTTTTGTTATTTTTGGTTTCCAAGGTAAAGCGTTAACGGACCGAACAGCCCAGTGCTCCTCACGGTGAATGGCTGTGCGTCATCGCTGTGGACCCAATGGCAAGCACGCCTTCTGACGTGCCAAATATAAAAGCTGGTCTCCTCCAGACTCTCAGATACTGAATCAGTTTTCTGCGTTCGCTGCACGGGTGAAAAGCAACCAGTGTCCACCAACTTTAAACAATCCTCGCTCCCATGTGATCACTGTGTAAAACCATTATGGATATAAACTCCACGCTCTCAGAAGGCGACTGGGCCAGCCTGGCTCAGAGACTCTTTGGGAATAATTCACTGTTTTCTTTTGATAACGGCACCGCCGCTAATAAAACGGATGAGGAAGACCTGGAAGTCAACACGGACATTTACTCAAAGGTGATAGTCACTGTTATCTACGTGGCCCTTTTCGCCGTGGGCTCACTGGGAAACTCCATCACCCTGTACACCCTGCTGACCAAAAAGACCCTGCAGAACCTCCAGAGTACCGTACACTACCACCTGGCAAGCCTGGCAATCTCCGACCTGCTTATCCTCGTCCTCTCCATGCCTATCGAGCTCTACAACTTCATCTGGTTCCACCACCCCTGGGTGTTCGGGGACGCAGTTTGCAGAGGTTACTACTTTCTCCGGGATAGCTGCTCTTATGCCACAGCGCTCAACATCGCAAGCCTGAGCGTGGAGCGCTACATGGCCATCTGCCACCCGTTCAAAGCCAAGAGCATCATGTCCCGCAGCCGCACCAAGAAGCTCATCAGCGCGATGTGGCTTGCGTCCTTTGCGCTCGCCATGCCAATGCTTTTCATCATGGGCCAAGAGACGCGCAAAGGAGAAAAGATATGCACCGCTATTGTCTCTCCTGTCACCATGAAGACGGTCCTTCAGGTGGGTGCCAGAAAAAAAAAAGTGTCTTTTCACTGGTATGTGCATGCGTAACGCTCCTCCAGCACTTTCTCTTTACGCACTAGTGGCTTCTAGTCTCAAACGCATAGAGGGGTCATTTATTTGTGGTGCTATATATGTGAGCCATAGACTGATGAGCAAGGTTTTAGCGCGACTGACTGACTGCAAAATTCGAGTTTAAGTCTATTGGCACCTGTTGACTGGAATCTGTGATGGTGAACGGAAGCATTATTTTTAAACTGCGGATCTAAATATGCTAACCTCATTATTAGGATATTAAAACACAGGTAGTCAGCGGGTTGCCAGTAATTACTCTTGATTGCACTATCATTGCTTCCAGGAAATGAACAACGAGTTGCCTTTCCACTTGCATCAACAACAGGCAGCATGCAAAATGAATCAAACATGAAGTACTAATGAACTCAAGCGAATTTGTTGGACTCTGATGCCTCTCAAGAGACTTGAATGAAAAATAAAGAGTTTACATTCTTTGGGCATTGATTGCTGGTTCAGGGGAAAATAAAACAAAGCCAAAAATTCAAACTTTTCACTTTCAAGAGCATGTGTCAGTGTGATAAACTAGAAGAGAGAGAAATAAAGACTTGCAGACCACACAGAGTCCTTTAAAAAGATGGTTATTCCTCGGCTGCCACTGCCCCCTCTACTCTCCATGATAAATGGCGTTGCACTGCAAGTCGGAGACAGATGATTATGCCAATCTCTTGTTCTTACTCCTGGCTTTGTGTTTACAAAGAACATTGACTTTGACTCTGATGCCCAACAGAGATTTGGGTGTTAGCGCTGTATGAGAACGTGGAATTGGTTAAGTGACATGGTTTGTTTCAAGCTAAGTGGAAGATCGTGTGTGAATGCCCTGTCATAACATTACAGGCATTTGGCTTCACATAAAAGAAAATTGCAAAGCCACATGAGGCTGTGCGTCTGTTAGTTTTCAGCTTTTGTGGAATCATGGTCATCATCCCCATCATTACTGTCATCTGCCTCAGTTTCTCATGTGCCTCATCTGCTTTTTTCCTACACCATACTGATTTGTTCCCATCTGTTAGTCTCATCTTTTGCTGGATCTTCCACCTCTCGTATTTTTTTTCCTTCGCTTCTACTTCTCTCTTCCTTCTCATCACCACTGCCTGACAATAACTAGCTGAGGCAGCACCAAGGCTAACATTTCCTGTCTTCCTACGCTTTTACAGAGGCTATTGGCATTCATGAGCCAGGCTCCAGAAACATTCTGTGACTGTAAAGAAACATTTTTCCCACACACTATACAAGTAATCCCATAAGTCTAGTTTAGTCTGTGTTGATCTTTCCACATGATGTGAAGACAAGAACAATAAATAAGTTGAGTCAGGGGACATTATTGGAGGAATCTAAACACTGTACTCACGGAGGATAACATTTCTCTTATTACTTTCTATAGTATGTGAATATTCAGTGCATGAGTGTATATGCAAGATGCTCAGCTGACCGTTGTTCCTTTGCTGTGGAGGGTCTGTTTTGACAACAGTGAGTGACACTAAGGGGAAAGAAGGTGTGTGCATGTGTGCATATGCGTGGGGAAAGTGAAGTTAAAGGGAATGAACGACGTGTAGGTTAAAGAATGAAGGAGAAGGACGGGGTGTTCCTGTGTAGATGAAGCGTTTGGCACTAACACTGCCTCAGTTCAATTTTGGCTGAAGCCTAAACTGCAGTGCTCTGAGTAAAAATGGCAGCCACACAAAATAACATTTAAAAACTATTTTAAATGTATATTTAAAATAATGAGCAAACATTTGAAACATTTAGATTTTTTCGTGTTGTTTTACACAAAATAATCTCTCTTTTTCCATAGCAGTCATGCGTTTACTGTTTCTTCTTGTGTATTCTTCTTGCATAATTAAAACATCACTGATGTCAAAATGATGGAAAGGACGTTAGCTATGGTTTTTCCTGAGCACAGAATTAAATGATAAATGCTTACAAAATCCAAAAAAAATGTCCTTACTAAAACAATCTTTTTTTCTCCTTTTTTTTAAAGCAAAGACCCAAAACATCCTCATACCTAAATGACAGAACAGGCCAATTGCCAATCCCTCCCAAAACATTATACACATATATACGTATAAATATATATGCGCAACATTTGTTTGCACAAAATACCACTGGTAGCATTAAATGTTCATACATATGTGTTGCATTTAGGCTGTGACAAGGTTTGCACAAAAACAACTTGGTTAGGGCTAAAATAAGAAACTTACAAGACAAACACTTGAAAAAAATCACAGAATTTTCCTTTGTGTTCAAAACAGGACATACATGCTGGTCTCTTGTGTGCAGAGTCCAGAGTTAATTATTCCATCGTATTCATCCTTGCTTTTTATTATTGTGCTTATTCATCAACATCGCATGCCACTTTTGTTACATGAATTGCAGAGGTCGTCAAACAATTGTAAGAGGCATGAATGCACCTGTCATTTTCAGCCCCTTCAAAAATCAATCAGTACTGTCATTTTTCTGTTGGTCACGTTAGAAGATCAATTTGCCACAAGGAGGTAATTAGCCTGGCTAGCTAGTATAAAGACTGGGAAAACCGCCAGCGTAGCTTTCACCGCTAACTGCACATTTTGTACTACCTTGTTCATCCAAATGTCGAACTATTCGTTTAGTTGTAAACAAGTTTGTAAAATATCCAATAAATGATTGTGTGAGTAAGGATGAAGTATGAATGAGGGAGACGACGATTTAAGGACAGGCCGAGCTGAAGAGTTTATTCCTATCAAGGAACTCTCTGCACTCACAGACATCTGAGATATTTCCAGTGCATTTACATTTTACATGGTTTGTGTTTAGCTAGTGTTTGCATGCACTTACCTTGGCTTGTGCACCTGTGGGCTTGTTTGCTGTCATTGCACTGAGTAGTCCCCCGCTGTGCAGGAGTCTCTAGGTTCTACAGGGTCACGCTGTTTGTGCAGCAGCACAAATTTGTACTGCCAAACACAAAGATTGCTCCAGCAGAGTAGGACTTACAGAAAGGTTACTTTCATTGTGGGTTGAAATTGTCTTCCCCACCATGATGGCACACAGACTTTACTATTACGATGGGAAATTGGCCAATTTAAAACTAAAAATATATCATTTTTGTAATTTTGTCCATTTTACAGACTGCAAACAGGATCATCCTCCCTGCATGGGCCAACTCACATCTGTAAACTATACAATCTGAAAGAATGAGCACAAATGAGCATTATTTGTAAAATTGGAAGTTTAATTTATTGTTGGGTACTATTACAATATATTAATGTTTTCTCATGTGCAAGAGATATTGAAAATTGGCATTTTTCAACCACGGGAACCTATAATAATAAGCTACAACAATAAGGAGTCCTGCTTTTTTCCAAGAATCATTTTTCTGTCATTTTCATATCGGAATCCAGAACTCTCAGGTCAGGTAATAACTAGCACTCAGTCCCACATGGACACGCACTAAACAGAACAACCAACCAACAGCCTCACACATACACTTTATGTGAAGCATTAAGAACAACAGCCATTAAGATGCATGTATACTGTGTATCCACCTGCACCAAGGTACCTTCAGTGCATTAGTACACAAATACTCAAGTAAGCAAACATGTTCTATTAACTTATATATAACAAAATATTCTGCTTTGGAAATGCACAACTCCACCTGGAGGTTGCAACAGATGCAGGATCAGCAGGTGAAATTACAACTCTGTGTGAGGGTGTTTTTTTTATTTTTATAAATAAATATATATATATAAATTAGCCTTTTTCCTCTTTGCACCAATGGTTATTTAAAAAAAAAAAAAAAAACTCAAACAAATTTCCCATACAATTCAACCCAGTAGCACACACACTATATAATGGGGAATAGTGCTAATATATACAAATGTGCATATGATTTATGCAAAAATACAAGTAGCAGATAAATGGCCTTGTGCTTGATTCTTCTCCATTAAAAATTAGGTCTGAAATGACCTTGTGCAATATTGTATCCCATGACAACTCATCGGTGTAAAGAAAACACTCTGCTTCTTGAAAACTAGAGAAAATATACTCAGTATTGCCTTGAATATAAATTTAGGCAAAATCAAAGCAGTGAGAAGTGACAGTCAGAACTAAACATCCTCCTCAGCTACAGTAGATCTGGTCTCCTTCTGTTTGGTTTTCCTCTTCAAAGAACCAGGCTGGACCTTGGTGGAAAACAGGCAGAGCAGATCTTCTGTTCTGTTTACATCCTCGTACCAGCAGTAGCTGAACACAGTGACAAATGGATTCTCAGCCAATGACAAAAATACGTCCAGTCAGCTGGAGGACAAACAGGGTACATTTATTCAAACGCCTTTAATATTGAGTTTTCTTGGTGGAGCATCAATGAAAGATAAAGTTCACACAGTTAAAGGGTAATTGCAGAATAAAGCTGTAATATTACTGTCACAGAATGTGCTGTGATGTTAAAAAACAAGATAAATAATTTCACAATTTTTTCCACATTTAGTGTGACCTATAACCTGTACAACGCAATTGAAAAACCAACTGAAACCTTTAAAAAACTTAAAATAACCTGGTTGCATAAATATGCCCACTCTTAAACTTATATTTTGTTGCAGCACCTTTGGCTTTTATTACAGCATTCAGTCTTTTTGGGTAGGAGTCTATCAGCGTGGAACATCTTGATGTGGCAATATTTGTCCACTCTTCTTTGCAAAACCACTCCAATTCTGAGAGATTGCGAGGGCATCTCCTGTGCACAGCCCTCTTCAGATAACACCACAGATGTTCGATCAGATTCAGGTCTGGACTCTGGATGGGCCTTTCCAAAACCTCAATCTTATTCTGGTGAAGCCATTCTTTTGTTGGTTTGGATGTGTGCTTTCGGTCATTATCATGCTGAAAGATGAAGCCTTCTAACAGAAGCCCGAAGGTTTTTAGGTATTTGGAACTGTTCATAATTCCCTCCACCCTGACTAAGGCCCCAGTTCCAGCTGAAGAAAAACAGCCCCAAAGCATGATGCTGCCACCACCACCATGCTTCACTGTAGGTATGGTGTACTTTTAATGATGAGCAGTGTTGTTTACCTTTTGGAATTATGGCCAAAAAGTTCAACCTTGGTTTCATCGGACCCTAACACATTTTCCCACAAGCGTTTGGGAGATTTCAAATGTCTTTTTGCAAAATAAATCCGGGCACGGATGTTTTTCTTGGTGGACGTATGAAGAAGACGGGAGATTGTCGTCACATGTACTACACAGCCAGTACTTGCCGGACATTCCTGCAGCTCCTTCGATGTTGCTGTCGGCCTCTTGGCAGCCTCCCTGACCAGTTTCCTTCTCGTCTTATCATCAGTTTTGGACGGACGTCCTGTTCTTGGTAAAGTCACTCTCAGTGCCATATTTTCTCCACTTGATGATGACTGTCTTCACTGTGTTCCATGGTATATTTTAATTCCTTAGAAATTCTTTCGTACCCTTCTCTTGACTGATATCTCTGAACAGTGAGATCCCTCTGATGCTTTGGAAGCTCTCTGCAGACCATGGCTTGTGCTGGAAGCTGTGGCTACAAAAATGTGAGGAAAAGCCTACGAGAACAGCTGAACTTTATTTGGGGTTAATCAGAGACACTTTAAATGGTGACCGGTTTTATGTTGACTCCAATTTAACATGAGTTTGAATGGAAGTGGTTAAATCCGAACACAGCCACATCCCCAGTTATAAGAGGGTGTGCACACTTGTGCAACCTCATAATCTCAGTTGTTTATTTTTACTTCACCTCCCTGAAAGATCTCAGTTTATTTTTCAATTGCATTGTACAGGTTGTAGGTCACATTAAAGGTGGAAAAAGTTATGAAATAATTTATCTTGCCGTAATTCTTTTACGTCACAAAAACCTGGCATTTGAACAGGGGTGTGTAGACTTTTTATATCCACTGTATAGTATATATATACACACACACTGCCATTCACTGCATGTTTGGATTTTCCTCCTCTGTGGATGTTAAAAAATGACACAAGACGAGAAACAGATGTGTCGCCAATGGTAATTGTTTCTCTGCGGCTGTGCGATTATAAAACACCACGACACGCGGCGAGCAGCGTGTGCAGAGAGCTTCATCTAAACAATGTCAAACAATGCAAAATATTTGGATTGTTCCCCGCCTGAAGAAAAATAGATGTCTGCTCAGAAATGCAAACCCAGGTCACAACAATTACTAGAGCAGCGTGCGAGAGGAAGATATTTAGGCTCTTCACTAGTTGTAAACAGCATGCAAGAACTCATTAAATATTTAAGGGTAATAATTCTAATGACTTATTTATAGGGGATATTCAAAGGCATTAATTACAACCATAACCTTCAGAGTAGAAAGATTTAACATTAAAATGTGTAATAAAAGATCAATAAAATCATACAGAATTTGACCAGGTTAATAAACCAGAATATACACCTGTGAGGAGTTCAGGGGCTTATTAGTTCATCCCTGTGCAACTAGTTGGAAAGATTTATACTTTTAAATAAGTGTTATTCATCTGGGGCTACAAAGTTAGAGGATAAAATTTAAATTTCAGAAAGCTTAGCCTCCTAAAATGATTGCTTCTGCCTCCTCCCCTCCTGTCTTCTGTATTAATCACACTGCACCTGTCTGCAGGGTGCTTCCCTCCTCTCCTGCACACCTGCTCCCTTAGTCCTCATCGGCCCCGAGACGCCGCGTTGTCAATTAGTCCATCTATCCACAGCAGTTTGTGTATTCTGACTCGTCTTTCCCATTACGTCTCATTCCTCTGATGTCCACTTTTGCCTTTTTTTTCCATCTTCTCCTTGAGCTCCCTAACAGAGAAGGAGATCAAGAAACAACATGTGAGGAAGAGGTAATTGAAGCTTGCCCTTCTGTGACACGTCCTCGCACCTGAACGGCCGCATGGGTCGATCCCCCCCCCCGCTCCTAAAACAATTTATATGCATTAAATTTGAGGATGCAAAATAAGGTTGGTAGTGTTAAAAAATGGTCCATGTTGTCACGTCTACGGATTTACACTGACTTCTAAATGGTATGCTATGCATCTTAAATGTTAGCTGTAGGCATACCCCGGTTGTTGAATGTGACAAATGGGCTTGGTTATGTTTAGGCACCAGTCTGGTCCAACATAGAAGCTTAAAACAGTTTGATGTATGCAAAATTGAAAAAAAATTACAAAAGTTGCCCACATCAGCAACCTACTGATGGCATCACAGCATTAAATCTAACTTGCTTTATATTAGTAATATGACAACACAATTAACATCATATATATATATATATATATATATATATAGTTATTTTAGTGTCTAATAAGCCATGCGCAATTAACTGCCAAGCTGGGGGCGACAACATGAAGATGATCAACTTTCAGTGGAGTAAGGGGGGAAGATGCACACAGCCCATGTTGTGTCTGTTCACAAGAAAGTTCATGTATTTTCTGGGGTGATGACGAAAAGACACATGGCAGTCTTAAAGAAAACTAAATGACAACATTTCAGATTTGAAGCTGCTGAAAGAGCTGAGCTGAAAAAAGGCACGACAAAACTGATTACGTCACGGCTTTCGCTCCTTCTCATTATTTAGTATTCATTGGTGGTTAGCAAACACGCTCAAAGGTGCATTACTACCACCAAGTGAACAGGAGGCTCTGGAAGTCTCATTACATTCATAATGGTAAAATTCGGTATACCAGCCTGGCCTGGTGTTTGGCTTAATATAAAAGTGTTTTTTACACCACAATGACCACAAGGTACGTAAACATGGATCGTTTTCATTTTCGGCGTCAGGTCAGGCTGCCTTCTGAGTTAAGCTTAATTTAAAGCGATTTTTCCCTGCTCTTTAGTAGCCTTTGATTTCCTATATACTTCTATTTAGACTAGTCATAGCAGTGAAGAAAAGTTTTACTAATTGCATGAATGACTGCTCCATTCCATGATTTTTTCCCAAAAATAAAAGCAACTGAACCACTTATTTATTTATGGGAGACATGTAACCAAATGTTATCAGCTTAACTAACCCCACCAGTTTGCACAAGACACAGACAGACTGTGATATCCCACTGTTAAATCTTGACTTGGAGGTAACTGAGGGGTGATCAATGTGAAAACTGAGAACCAATGCCCTTCAGAACAACACTGGAAAAACAGTGGTGAGAATGGGCAAATATGTCATGGCGCATTGCATTGTGGGTAGCCTCAGCCATACTAAGGGGCACCTGTTGTCTCTATAGTTACCAATAGACACACACAGCGACAGTAAACAGTACTTACTAGAGCAATAACAACCAGTATTTACTAGATGAAGACGCAGATGGAACGTGTTCAGATAAAGAGAAGCTCAACACAAAAGCAAAGGAGCTACATGGAGAAAATAACGGACATTAATGGGATTGATCCGAACGAACAAGTCAGGTGATCTGAACGAGCTGCCTCATGTAGCATTTCTACATGTACTTGTACTGAAAACTTTGCCAGTTTTATTTCCTCTACATAGCACTAAACAATATTGTGTGGGCACAAGAAGTAAAGACATTCAGAAAAGAAATTGGGTTTTCGAACATTTCATTCAGTAATGCAGCATACACAGTTAATATTCTGTTCAAGGTTTATGGTTTCATAACAGATATAGTGTTGTTGTGAACTTGCAGAGTCTCTTTTCATCCGGTTAAATCTTTCACTGTGCGTTGCTTTGACTTTTGTGCCTGAGGTTTAATGGGGTACCCAGTCAGGTTGACATTCTAACAGTTCATGGGCTGCTTTTCCTGGAAAAAACAAATGGGATTTATTTGATTAGCAATGCAGCTATGAAGCCAGACACTTTTGCCAAGTTAGCTGGCATCAGCTAAAACAGCACTAAACAACGTAGCTAACGGTAAGCACACAACAGGTAAATGTTTCGATTACAACTTACCAGAGTGAAAATGCAGTGAACACACAAACACATTTCGGGAAATGTTGCTGAAGATGTTTTTTTCATTTCAGAGTGTTTACTCCTGCCATACTATGCCTCTGTTAACTTACTGAGCTGAGTTGCTTCCAAGCTGGAAAACTGAAAAATCACATTACATTTGCGATGCGTTTTCCACGCGGTTAGGGCAGTTCACAACACAGCAAGCATTCACCGTGAATTATTAAGTTGGAAAATAATATTAATAAACACAACACCACAATGTCTATCCTAATGCACCGATCTCTACGGAAGCTCCCTTGACCCCACGTCCCACAGTGCATTTCAGCATGACGCCACAATCCCATTCTCTATACGTTCAAGGAAAAGAGAGAGAGAGAGAGAGAGAAAAGGAAAGCAGAGGGTAAAACAGATGACGAAGGATACGGAAATAATCAATAATACTTAACCACTGAAGTGTTCAAGCAGTGTGATGTAAGCAAGACATTTCACATTTTTGAAAAATGCACAATATAACCTCTGGGCAAAATGTCTGCCTTTGCCAAAATTGTATTACTGTGCACTGACACCGAGTCGAGAAACAATGTGACAGAATGACAAAATGCATCGTTACAGAACACAGTACTGTTTCAGGTAAGCATCATAAATCATATAAAAAGATGCTTTAATTGAATATGAATGTAAAGGAAGATAAAACCTGATTTTTCTGTGCTTTGGAAAAAAGCATATATATGAAGAAGAAACAGAGAAACAAATCACCTTAACAGTGGGAGCAACAGGAAGGGAACGCTTGTTTTGTGTGTGTGCAGGAAATGTTGGTCCTTAATATCACTTTGTCTTTGTCTCAGTTGTACAAAGGATGATAAATGACACTGGGTTTCCAGCAAATTAGTTCTTTGTCTAAAAAGTAAGAAACACAATAAGGAATATACTCGTATGTGCTTGAACATAATTAGAAAATCGGCAGACTTTCCCCAGGAGGACAACAGTATTGTCATCTATGCTATCACTGCTGCCAACAGGTTTCTGGGACAAAATTTGCAAATGCCTTTCTCTAATTGTTTCCAAAAAGAATCTCAGTTTGGCACTAACTACAGTTACAGTAATTTGGGTTTTTTAAACAATAAAAAAAAGAGTTCTGTAAATTTTATCACGAATTAGAGAATTACACATTTGGATGTGGACATTTAGGATGTATGAATGAATGACTGACTGACAGGGGAGCGACAGTAGTACAAATACTTTGTTACTGTGCTTAAGTGGAGTTTTCAGGTATTTGTACTTTACTGATCGAACTTTGTCCTTTTCTTCTCTAAATTTGAGTACAAATGTCTGTACTTTCTACTACTTACATTTTCAAAATAGGTTTGTTACTCTCCGTGGCAGTGCAGTGGATTTTTGTTTGAGAGCACGACAACATCACCTGGGGAATTTCACCCCAGGAAATAGTTCACGACAAAAATACAGACCAATAAGGTCAGACGGGTTGGTTACACACAATGGAGCAGAGACGTGATTCCATTAACAGCAGAGCAGCTTATTTGACAATATAAAAAGACAATCGTTTGGTGGTAGTTAGCAAAACACAATTTTGGTGAGGTAAGAGAATGCTTAGGGTCAGGGCTGGGGGCTTACCAGGGGGGGGGCAACAGTAGAAGGGGGAGAAGGGATCCTAAACTAACACCACGTGAACTGCACATCAACCATAATGACACCCTGCGTGCACTCGCTGAGGGGGCTGTGAGGGGAAGCCGCCACCAGGGAATCCGGCTGCCACGCGCCTCAGGCCCACGGCCCCTGCCCTGCGACAAAAGAGATTTGTTCAGTCTTGCACATAAATGGCTGCAACTCAAGGCATTAAAAAGCAAGGTTGTTAAGAAAAATAAATGCAAAATGAAATGCACAAACCCACATCCCAAACAAAAAGCAAACCGATACAACAAAATGGAGTCAACTTAATCAGCAAACAAAAAAAAACAAGACAACTGTGCAAGAAAGCAATACGAAAAGAACAAAACAAAAGACAGTGTAAACCAGCCAAAGCTACATTAAAGACAGTGAACAAATAAAACAGGCATGTGCAATAAGGAAATACAAAATTAAAGCAGTGGGCAAACCAGTAAACTGAACATAGGAGACAATGGATAAAAATAGAGAATATACGAAACAATGAAGCAAAATGAACACGGTTTAACAAAGCGGTAAAATGACCATGTAGGGCAATAGGACAGTGAGATAAATTTGGTTCAGACGCGACAAGGCTGAGTGAATTAAGACCAGACAAGACAAGACAGCAGTCTGTGAAGGAGTGGCGGCCAATGGATTTGAGCCGCACACCGTGGCGCTGATGCTGGAGGCCAGTGGTGCGGTTTCGTCTGTGACAGCGGGCGCTCCGGTGGCTCGACGGCTCAAAGGGCTTACGGAGGAGAGCTGCATGACACAGACCCAAGCGGAGCAGAGCAGACAAACATGCAACCGGGCTCACAGCCAAAGTACTGTTATATTCTTACAAAGCTGCACACAACCAAGCGAAGCCTTACACGCCAAACCGTGCGCCAAGCCAACAAAGCAGACTGTTAGTTGAGCAAAAGGAAGCGGTTTGCAGGTGAAGGTCGGCGTACATATATGTGCCGTGTTCGTTCACTGAGCCGCCTATAAATTGAGGTGCATGCGTGGGAGCAAGGGTGTGGAGCGGTGAATAGGAGGGGGGGAAGGAATTCATCCTGCTACATTTAGATTTAATGCATTTGAGGTGGAATTACCAATTATTTTTATGTTGCATCAATGTGCACCCTCCCAATGTCAAGACTAATTTCAACCTAAATGGATGGGATAATAACTCAGAAAAGAATCCCTTGGCGCATCTGTCATCTCTCTCACGTTTGTCGTGCATATCACACACAACAAACATAAGAGAATAAAAGGAGGTGAGTGTAACGACATGCTGGCCACTGTCCTTAAAGCGTTTCATCCGGAGGAAGAGACATTTTTGTATGTAACGGCATTAAAGCCAGTCATGGAGTTGACAAATGCTGCAGTTGTGGAGTTGTAATGTTTTGTAGCCAAACAGCCAAACCCTGTGTCACATTTGTGCCTCTGCTGACATGTGTGAAAACTCTTCTTCTACATTAAAGAATATTTTAACCAATCACAGACATTAAGAGTCAACTTGTGCACATAAGTTAAGAAGATAAGAGAGTATATGTATATCATAGTTTTTTTTTTAACAACGACAATTAGCAATTAATTATACGCTGTCAAAGCTGAATGCCCGTCCATTCCTTATGCTGTGGAGCCGACACTGCCTGTGTGCATTTCACACTCTTTTACTATTCTTTTTTCTCGATCATCACCGTCCTCATTTAATTCACAGGGAATGAGGGTCTAGACCGAGGCTGCTGTAACATAATTCAGATTCTTTTGACCACGTTGCACTGAAAACAAAACATGCTACGTGTTTTATGCACTTTTTCAGCCAAAACTGTTCACTCTGTACATCCTGACTGACCGGCCAATGTGTGGGCCTCACTCTGGCCTTAAACACTGCACCTAAGTCAGTCCGTCAACAATTCCCATAAAGCTTTATACAAAAATGAGGTCCTTAAAATGTTGACAGATGAGAAATGTGTTGTCACGGCTGTACCATTGACAGCAGCTTTGTCAGAAATCACATCAGGAACCTCAATTAAGCTCTTGTAGACATTTCTGGTCAGGCTTCTTAATTACGATGATTAGCCTCAAACTAAATGTCAAGCAAACATTTACCTGACAAAAAGTAATTATTAAAATGAGTTCAGAAAATGAGATAATGTGCATGATTAATCTCCATTTGATTTTCTTTCAATATAATAATCACGTCCTGAACTTTACCTAGACTCAGTGTTTTGATGTGTGGGTTTATGAGTTTAGCAAAGCTCTGCTCTCAACCTCACACCTCACCGAGCATTCACAGATCATTCAAGACAAACTCCAGCTGATAGATGAATATGAATGCTGCCAGCTCACAGGCATGAAAGCAAGACTGTTCACACCACACCAACCATCCACCATCCAAAACGATCCAAGGTGAAAGCTGAGCTGAGCACGGGCAACATCTGAAGGAAGGAAGTGAGAAGCAGAGCGATCAAAACACATCGTATGGGAGGCAGGTAGCGGAAGATGAAGTGTTTGCCTTTTGCCATTTATGGGAGACGTGAATGTTGTGTGTCTGTTCTGTTTTACACGTATGACGGCGTTACTGGTATGTCAGCCGATCTGAATCGCATACACAAATAAACAAACTTTACAGTCACTTTTTTGTTGTGAAAGTATTCCCGACAAAGAGCCTGAGGCAAGAAATGTAAGCAGATGTTTCAAGGTCGCTTGCCTCATCATCCCATCAGAAGGTGCATGCTGGTCCTAAGTACTATGCCCACTGTGTACGTCATTCAGTCCTGAATTGACCCACTGGTCGCCAGCCATTCAAAACCCTGGAGCAGTGTGGACGCTAGCTGTAAAAAAGTTATATGTTTTAAAACAAAAAACATATTATTTGTGTACGTAGCCTTAGACTTTATTGGAAAAGGAACATCTTCTAGTGCCTTTGTTTGGCATGTGACTAAAACATTACCCACAAAAATGGCTCAAATGTAACCCTAACCCTTCACCTTCCTGAAAACTGAGACTTTTGGAGACACAGCGAACCTTGTTGTAGTTTGGAAAGTCGGGTGTTGTGTCTTAATTTGGGCAGAAAAAAATAGACTTTCAGAAAGAATGACACAGGCAGCCACATATGCTGCCTGATTGGT
>JAPQRN010000025.1:18159666-18187081 GCA_037367275.1 Coranthus polyacanthus | reverse complement strand
TAAGGAGATATATGTACACATACGTGGGTGTTACTGTATGCTCATGTTCCTGTATAATTGTGAATAGTAATCATATTTTCTGTTGTTTTTTTGTATTACAATTCTCGTCTATAGTAGTACTACTTAATTGTGTACCTATTTTTGTATGTTGTTTTTAAATTCACTCTCTCTTGGAGCTGAGCGATTTTATTATTATTTATTATCATGATAAATGTCAAGTCATTATTTCTTTGGAGTTTAAAGGCTGATTTTTTTGGCCCTGAGTGAAAGTTGAAGAAACCAGACCGCTGTTTGTGGTTTTAAATTATTTGCAAAACACACAGAGATGAAAATACTGGAAAAGACGCAAAAAGACAAAAATGATGTAAAACGCATACCTGTAGTCTGATTTCATGATTCAGTGGTAATTTAATTTGTTCTTCCAAATGAGTGTAATCTGAGTGGTTTATTTGGGGTTTTGAACTCTTCTTTATGGTCAGAATTGGTCAATTTCAGAAATGTAACAGTGTTCTGGGTTGGGGAGCAATATTGTAAAAAGTGAAGATGCCTTGTGTCGTACTTTTCTATTTGGGTACAAAATACTGCTTAATTTCCAGAAGTAAGTATTGGGACAAAAATCCAACTGACATGGAAGCAAATATGAGATTTTATCCAGAATACCACACCAAGAAAAGAGGAAGCTTGAAATAGCTTTTATGCAAACCTGCACATCCAGCTACTGTAGATCTAACGCTGGCTTTGTTTTTAATAACTGTCAGCCTGGGACCTGCATATTTTTACATCTTGTGTGTGTATACATGTACATATAAATACTGAAAAAGTTATTGCCTGTTAAAGGGACGCACTGGAACTGAACTGGCCCCCAAGATTTGCAGACTGCAGAATTTTTTATGGAAATGGATCCTTGCAAAAGAGTCTGCAAATGTTGTAGATCCGAAGTGTGCCGAGGCTGCTTGGGTCATTATAGTACGACAGCACAGTCACCTGCACCTCGAGCATTAAGAAAATGACGGCTAATGCTTTCTCTAGCAGTGTGCTCCCTGACACGACACTCCTAACCGATTTGGCATGGAACGCTTTTCAAAAAACAAGCTCTTTAATGAAATATATTAAAATAAAATAGTAATTTCAGTGCAGGAGACATAATGCAATTCAACTTTTGAATTCCATTATCATATTGTGTCCATTTTCTTATGTTATTTCGTGGCCTTTGTTTTCCATCTGAAAATACATTTGATGGCTGGGCAAATCCAGATCGAAATAAACGCACCCTTTGAACACTCGCCTCCCCACACCAGACATGACATGTTCACACACACATCAACATTCTTAGCATGTACAGTGAAGCCACCTATTTGACATTGCAGCAATTCTGCCCACAGACACAGGCTGATGAATTTGTCTTCTTTTTTTTCCCTTTTAAACTAAACTTCCAAATGAAAGTTTAAGTTAAAATACATCGGTGCTCTTATCAAAGTGGGAAGCTGCTAGAAAACTGACTCAGGGTCCACTTCTAGTCACGTCTCGCAGAAAAGACAAGTGCTACAGCAGTTAGTCGTAAATCTTCAGTGACAAGGTGGTAAATTAGAAAAAACTCTTCTCTCGATAAGAGTCATGTATTGTAGGCAGTTAAAGCCTTGGCAGAAGGATACATGGAAGACGTGTATTGTGTCTGTGAAACGTTATACATACATTTTCAGTTCATTTCCCTTCATTATGCATCAAATATCAAAATAAGGCACTTCATATTTTGCCTGTTATAATTTTCACTCTTATTCTCTGGCTGCGTCACCCTTTTCCCCTCCAATCATTCTTGTGTAACATCTCAATTTCCTTGCACTTCAGTCCTAATTATCCACATTAACGCTGTCAGTTTTTTGGCTGCTTTTCATCATTTCTGTTTTCCACCTTAGCTTGGGTTTCATCTCGCACCAAAGCGGGGGTTTGCTTTGCTGCTTTCCTTTTCAACTTTAATCAGTCATCAATGTCTAGAAGGCAGGGGACCCTGAGAAGTCAGCCAGCCTGTTCATTAAACCCATTAACATTTTTCATCCGTGATTATCCCCTGGAAAAACAACAGCACTGCATTTGTGTGTGTCTACGTGAGTAGAAGGTGGAGAGGGAAAGCGGCTACTGTACAGTTGCATTAATAAAACAAGCACCTCAACAAATGAACAGCACTCATTTCCTTCCTTTTCCTTCGCAAACCTCTCACAGCTCACAAACCGGCTTCACTTATTCATTCATAAAGCATCCAGTAGCTCTGGTACAATAGTCAGCTGTCACAGCTGACAGCTTGTAGCTCCTCCTCTCCCTTTGCGGTTTCGTTTCCGTTCACACCCTTTTTCATCTCTGTCATTAATCTTTACTGTTCACTTTATTCTTCCCATTTTAAGTGATCAACAGTGAGGCACCACAGTGTGAAGAAAATAACTTTCCATTTTGAATTTGATCACAGTTGGCAGTCATAAAATGTAATTTCATTGACTGCTTTTCAGTGTTTCTCAATAGGACTTTTGACTTGCTTAAAAATAACTGGCACGTCAGTATGTTTCCATCATTCCAGAAGAAACAACAAGAGAGGCCCAAACGATCGCTTCATACTGTATTTCTGCTAAATTAACTTAATGAAAGGTCTCCATCACATTGGTTGCTAAATGGTTTTTGAAAAGCACAAAATTGTTTCTCTAAATTAGTGTTCCTGCAACCCTGTTGTATTTTTCCTCCTCAGTATGTGCAGGTGATTCATCCAACTGTCATGCAATTTGTCTTAATCCATCTCATAGTTCTCTACATTTCCCTTACACATGATTCTCCACGATCCAGCGCACGCCTTTAAGCAGTAATCTGTATTTGCACAGAAATAAAGAAGAAGATTTTTTTTACATTTTGGAACGGCCACCATTATCATACTGGCAGATGCTATTTCCACCTTGGTGCCCATAGCCAACCGTGCTATTTGCATGCCCCTACTATTGTATGATATTCGCACCCAAGTGCATGTGGTTAAAGGTTCTATCAGGTTCTATCTAGGGGCTCCTAACTGTCATGGTTTGGACACAATAAATGTAAAGGTTGAGGTTTAATCGTGTATTTATGTTGGCCTCTGATCTTGATCAGTGTTGCAGCTCTGACAGCTAACCTTTATTTACTGACCCCTGTGTCATTTCTCTCTGCACAGGTAAATGCATTTCTGTCCTTTGTGGTGCCCATGGTGGCCATATCGGCGCTCAACGGAGTCATAGCCAATCAACTGCTGCGAATGTTCCGCGAGGCCGAGCAAGACAACCGTGTGTGCATCGTCGGAGGCAATCCCACCATGCTGAACGTCACTGTGGAGCCCAACCGCGCTCAATCACTTCGCCATGGAGTCCTGGTTCTCCGTAAGTGGACACTTCCCTTTTCTACACACAGCAGGTGAATTAAAGGGGTTTTTCTAATAGGCTTTACTCGCTGCTTTCTCAATACAGGTGCTCACTTGTTCGTATCTCTAAGAAGAGGTTAGTATTTACTCACAGCCTCTTGCAAACCTACCAGTCGAATCAGGGTGAACTATATAAAAGAACGACTTGTGTTTTCAGACCTATTCTGTTTTTTTTACATTTTTTTTTGTCTCTTGGATGCAATTCAGTACAAGACTATTTGGAAGAAGTGGTCTCCAGTCACATCTTCATGAACTGTGCAGCAGTACACTTGTGGTGCGAATACGATCCAACTTCAATCTGTTAGACGTTTGCTAGAAACTTTATACATCCATTTTCTTTATCCATCAAGCCGTCAATGTGCAGTTCATTCACTCCAATGAAACAAATGCTCCAAAACCACAGTATTCATCACTGTCATCTGGTCACTGATTTAATGGAAAATCAAACGGGGATCAACAGTGAATTGCAGTAGTCGATCATCATTTCACCTTTTTTGATTTGTTTCCTGCTATTTCACAACTCTGTTCAGTGACTTCATTTGAGAACCTTTTGAGACATTTTTGAGATTGATGCTGAGCCATAAACAATCGCAGAAACCGATTTAAGTGTCTTGTTTAATCAAGGCGACACCTGTGATCGTCCAACCAGTCTGGCCGTTATGTCTTTTATTTCCTTACCAGCTCTGTAAAACAAACGCATTGTGTCTAAATTGATTTAGTTTTCAGCAGTCTTAACGTGTCCTCATATCACAGACTGAATTTAATTCTGTTTTCAGTCACGGTGAACGTGGTGTCCAGGGTCCAGTTTTGTCTCCAATACTACCAGTTACAGTCTCACATGATGTTGCACTTTAGCGGCAATCCAATCGCTTTGATAGTGTCAGGCAGTTTCAATTACGGCAAAAGGATTTTAAAAAGATTTCTCTGACTGTGATTGTCATCTTCATCACACAGAAGTAATATAAGGGCAGACTAATCTTCACTGTAATATGCCCTCACGTTCTGTACTCATCAATTATGAAAACCAACAGTGGCACTAACCAGAATAGAGGACAAGTTCATTCCTCTTCCTTGCTGTTCCCCTTTATATAGTACTTTTTCTGTCTTTCTCTTAAGACCTGTTTTTCTCACTTGCATATTCATGTGTGTGTGCGTGCGTGGTCTCCGATCTTAGGTTCAATATCTTTATCTATATTTTCTCACTGTTTATCCATTTATTCACCTTTGGCAATTCAAAATGTATTTTTTTAAACCACAAAACCACACATCTAGCCAATACTCATTAAAGTTATTAACAGTGCAAACTAAAAGTAGCCAAAATAACCAGTTACCAGTTCAGTTCCTGACGTTTTTTCACCATAAACCTGCAGTTGTTCAGCCACCGAGCAACAGTTTTAAAAAGTATTTGAACATGCAATTGTATGTCAAAATATCCCCCCTTTTCTTCTTGAAGGTTTTGTTTAGTGGCCATGCTAACATGCTGATGTTATGAGCAGGTACAATGTTAATCAGAATTAGCTTGGTAGCATGATAACATTTGATCATTTGCTCTATTGTCTAACATTTCTATCTCCAGAGCAAATAATACAACTCAAATCTTACAGTGATTATTCTGTATTTTTGGCGCCATTTGCTTAAACTGACCTCATTACCATTTACAGTGTGTACAGTATTCAATTTCTTTTTACAAGTATATGTTATAGTGAAGTCAGGCTTCAGTTACACCAAAATGAATATGGTAAGATGTACAAAGCCACTGTATATTTCTGAGCTGTGACAGCAGAAGACTAGTTGCTATTTACAGATGACTATTTCTGTTTTCATAATCCTATTTGTGAGCGTTTTTATTAAAAGTAGGAAAGAGGAGACAGGAAACAAGAGCAGAGAGAGAAGCGAACAACATTTATCAAATGCCACCCAGACTGCAAATCAAGCTGGGAACACTGCGGTGTATGATTGGCACCCCTGACCACTCGACTGCGGACCAACCCCCATAATGACTCTTTCTGATCAGTGGCGGAGCTTGAGTGCGTGTGTGTGTGTGAGACGATAGCCTGACCAACCGGGACCGATCGGCCGTGACAAATTGTGATTGGCAGAGAGATGAGGACGGAGCTGCCATGCTGGAGTATACTCCAGAAAAACAAGATCCTGTCTATCTGTCCTGATGCACTGGTATTGTGGTCCATATGTAATGCAAACAGCGTATTATGACGCGGACACACAGTTCACAGATCTGGAACCCAAGCTGACTCTGTCCTCTCCCACTGATTCCAACAGTGAAGGGTTTTTTTTGTACGCGGACCTGATAATGTGCTTCAGTAGTTCACAGCAGAAATCAGACATTTGCCCTTTGCTGACATTTCTGCAAATAATGCACATTAGTACGGCTACCGTATAGAATATAAACTAATCGCTGCTAAGTGCCGCAGTGGTTCTTCACTGGACACAAAAACTGCCCTGTAGAATAATTAAGTAGTAATTTATTACCTGTACAGAAAGTCACACTACAAACAGAGGAAACAGATGTTAGACCATGATGTAATTAACACTGTCTTCCTTTTCCTCCTCCTCTGTCCTCTGTGGAAAGTTCCATCCAAACTAAACTTAGATGTTGAATTTAAACGTGCATTGATTAGTCCTTGGCATTGATTGCCTGTAGATCATTTCCTTGTGGCTTGGTGGTTTTGGCCTGGAAGCAATTTATTAATGTAAGCCCCTGTTTGTTGTATTCATTCAATTTGAGCAGTTTCACAGTTTATCCTCGACAGCAGGTTAGCTGGACCAATTTACCTTTGCAGAAACATGTGTTTTGCACCTTTTTCTGTTTTACTGCTCATTCTCCCACTGTGCACCTCTTTTGTAAAAGTTCATCTGTGTATCCACCCACGCTTACAATCAGTTTGGGTGGAAATGCTAAATTAGATATAGATTTAAAAAAGAAAGACTGAGAAAGGGAAAAAATGGAGTTCAGCTTTTTGAATGAATCATTGATTTGTGTCTTAAATACATGGTTGGTTTACCATGACCTGCTTCACTCTGCCTCAATGAAAATAGCTGCTGCTTTAGTCTGCAACTGATCTTTATTAGTTTGTTTTTTGTCCCATTATATATCCCTTCATCTGTATTAACTGTTTCTTTTGCTATGTTCTTTGCGTCCAGGAGCAGTGGTCATAGCCTTCGTGGTCTGCTGGCTGCCCTATCACGCTCGCCGCCTCATGTTTTGCTACATCTCCGACTGGTCCGAGTAAGTAACGATTCTTCTCAGCCTTTCATGCATGGGAATTGTACTTAAGTAAACACACTGATGCTGCATACGTAGCACAGACTCCAGAACACACATTTATGATCGTTTACACACATTTTAAAGCACATACTCAAACACACACACACACTCAACTATTGGCTACAGCCATCGTTTATTAGGTCATCAGTTAAGAGAGTCTGACAAACAGGAGAAAGACAGATACATCTTCCTGATTAGATTGCATTCATTTAAGATTCACATGCTCGCTCGCTCGCTGCCTCTTTCCCTCTCTCTCTTTTCCTCTCTCTCCTCTAATGATTGGCTCTTTCAAACTATATATAACAGACACCATTTCAGTGAAATGGATGTTACTGCTGGGAAAGCCTCTTATGCTCGCTGTGAAAGATGGTCACATAGCACGCTGAATATCACACAACCACGACAAACCCACTGTGTAAAAGTACTACCTCGTCAGTCATTCAAACGCACAAACCGCATGGTGTCTGTGAACATTCTGGCGCCTCATGCCAAGCTGAGGTTAACCAAATTTGGTTTGTGTAAAGCTAAAAATCAAGCGTTAAAATCCACACATTTCTCGTTCCCTGTCCCAAAGACAGCTTACTTATAACAATCTGGAAGTGGTGATTCGTCACGATAATTTCGTCATAATCACAATTTTGTTTTGGCCAATGAAGTGAATGTTCATTTTGAGAAAGTGAAAGGAAACGAAAGTTGGAATTAAAGATGAGCATTAGAAGTTTAACAACACTGAAAGTATTAAACCATTGGAAGTGGAAGTGTCCTGTAAGTGATCCTGTAAGAGCATCTAGCCCAGATATGCTCACAGCATGCCCAGGGCTTAAAGTGGGATTTGGCAGGTGGGAGAACCCTATTTGCAATGCAATGTAGTAGGGAAAAAATGACTTGCTTCAAAATAACTCCCAAATGGATTTGCACTGTGAGCAGAGGCAGTCCTGACATCCTGGAGCAAGACTCTGCAAAGGGGCCCTCCTTCCTGCCCTGAAGCTGCCAGTACTGGCTCTGCAGCTCGTTGTCATTTATCAAACTTAACAAATAGTTGCATTTCAGACTCACTTTTATCACAGAACACAGTCCTGAGAGCAAGTCACGTGTAGACCAAGAGATGCACTGCACAGACTAGAGAGACAGACTGGAGAGAGATGAAGTCGCTTTACATTATTATGTATGAAGCTGGCGATCACATTTGTTTACTTTATTAATCAAAAGTGCCCAAATGCAGTTTCACTTCCCCCTGCTGATGCCCTGTTTCTTATTTCTAGGGTTTCACTCTGTCCGCCTCCATTTGGAAAACACAAACTGAAACATGTTTTCTACCTCCTAGATTAAATCGTCTCTTACTGTTTGTTACCTGCTTTCTGTGTTTCTGTATATACTTATGAGCTTGTTAGTATTTTCCCTTTTACATCCTCCTTTGGGATTTTATTTATGACTTAACAGCAATAAAAGTGTATTATTACTTACAAGAAGTTATTATAGCAAAGCAAATTTGTAAAATGGCTCTATCACATCTCAAAGCAACTAGTTGCCACTGATTGTAGCTACATGAGCAGCCACTCGTGTGTAAAATAATCATATTATGCAAATAGTGAATGGGTGTGTTGTGTATTTTTCAGCATCATGCCTGCAGAGGAGGCATTATTGAGAAGTCAGGACTGTTAATATTCTCTCAGTAGGTTTTGCCACAGGCACCTAAGAAACCACAGGGTACAACATCATGTCTGTCATAAAAACCGCATGAGTCACTTCTCCGGCATTACAAAAGGACGCTTGTCTTTGGTTCTGCTGCATTTCAAATGTAAAAGGATGTTATTTTGGTAATATTTTGCTCTGCTTGGCAGAAGGCAACCATAAAATGAGGTCAATCAGTCAAAGTCATTTGGAAATTCATAAGATTTCTTCTTTTTTTTCACTCTCATTCTTTCCTTCTATCAGTTTTGTATGTCTGAAAATAGAGAAAACCTATTAAAAAGTATACGTTGCCCTCATCACTTCTGAAGCTGAAGGACAAACCTGACTGAAGCAACATGTTGTTTTTCATTTGTCATGCAGTGTATGCATGTTCAGATACAGATAAAGTTCATTAATCCCTAGGGGGAAATTCAGATTCAATACATTATACACACATACATAATTTAATATATGTGTATACGCTGGCTCCTGCAAAGTTTTTTTTTTGTTTAATGTGTGCATACAGGGGTATGTGAGACGATAACAAACAAAAGGCTATATTTCCTGAATCAGTGGTGCAGTAAGCAAACCACAGAAAAGGATACACTGTGTTTACCCAGTGCATGTTGACTGAATTTTGGCAGTTTTGTGCACCCAGCACAGATGGATGTGGATTGGGATTACGAAGAGGAGGCTGGCAGCAGTCACAACCAGTCAAATATTTTTGCTCCTTTTTCTCGGTAATAGCTTCAAACCTCAGAATTCATGCCAGGGAGATTGGTCCAGAATGAATTTGCCACAAGAGGAAACTGACTGATGTCCTTGTGAAGGAAGGAAGAGGCACCGCGCTTAACAAGCCTGCACCTGTGGTCCAGAGTTTCCCCAACAACATGTGTAATTATAATGAAAGATATCTCCTGCTTCAGGGATTTCTTAATCTCTTTCTACGTCAAAATTGCACGAGTACAACAACTGGCTCATGGATCATGTGTCATCCACCATGACATAAGCAGGGTCCACAGAATTACTTGAGTATATATAATGAAAAGGTCATGTTCAATACTATCCCTCTTGTCCTTTTCGATCCCATCTTCATTCATCTTTAATGGTGTCCCTGTATGCAGAGACGCACATCACTGACCCTCTGCACACTTCAGAGACCCTTGTCTGTTTGTTTAAATTCAAAGAGCAGGGACAGATCAATGCGCTAGATTCTAGTAACTGAGATGGCACTCAGGGGTATCTACACAACTATCTACATAATGCACCAGTGATGCAGTGCTGTCTCTCATGACCTGTACCCTAAGCTTTTACTTAGGCTATTCTTTATTGTTAGCCATTTAGGTCCAGTTGTCTTATGTAGGCCTCTTGTTTCTGTGTTACATCTGCATGTTTATTAACTGTCCTTCACTTTTTTGCCAGTGCAGATTAAAAAAAAAGGGTTTTTGGTCAACCTGATCGTACCAGAAAACCAACATTAATGATTATTAAGGGAGTTAAAATGACCAGTCATTCAAAAAAATAAATGAAAAATCTAAAGTTGGCAGAGTAAAATACATAAGACTGCTATGATATGTGAAATCATTTTCCTGATTAAAAACAAATTATCATTGATTAAATAAAAGTTTTCTTATTTTGGCTAAACCGCTCTGTTCAGTTCTCAGTACTGAAAAAATAATTTGTTGTAATGTCAGTTTTTCTAAAATGAGTGCACAAATGTATACAAACCCTATAGCTACAGGCTACGAAGCTATAGGCTTGTTTTTCCAGGCAAACTTCAGCATGAATTCCAAGTTTGGCTCTATCTTCTTCTTATGTTATTTCATCTTCCTCTTTAATGCTCTTCATTGCAGACGGACTCTCAACCCCTCCCATCTCCTGTTCGGCCTTATATAACCTTTATATCAGTCATGTCCCTCTCCTGCTGTGCAGCTTAATCTCCCTTTTTCCTCCTATTTCACTCCAGTAATACGGGAACAGTTTAAAACTTTTTTTGAGATTTTGCAATTTAATTGAAAGTAAATTTAATATGCTCCTGTTGCATAAGCTGTAGGGTTCATAAAGTGATCTTACTCTATGTGTTGTGTATGTCTGGCCTTCCTCTTAGTGTAGCTTTGACCTTATTAATATAAAGAGAAGCTGGCGAGGATCCTGAAAGTACCACTGGGGAGAGACTTCCCCAATAGCTGATCTGTTAATGATGCCGGAAACATTTCGGAAAGAAGACCAGCAAGGCCTAAAATTAACAATGACATCTGAAGAGAAGATTATTGGTTTAGTGTAATACATGCTTGGCAGACATTTGTAAACACCAGGCATCGCTCACTGTGGTTGGCTGTACAAAATCTTCTTAGTTTGTGCTTTCTCAACACATAAATTCTTAAAGCATGTGCCCTTTAGAATAAAGCAAGACATTATATCTACTCTCATTAATTGTACATTCCTTGAACATAAAGTGAGCTGGTTAACTCTGATCTGGGTCCTTCGTGACATTATGCTTTAGAGCCCAGCATCTACATCTTCTACCAAAGTTTATTAGTGTAGACCAGATTACACAAACTCAACCTAAAACTGGCAGGTGTGAAACCTCCCCTATGAGGAAAAGAGGTGGACTCAGTTCGGGTCAGACTGAACCTTGGTTTAGTTTATTTCTCGCGTGAAAAAAACTAAACAAACTTAAGACCGATTAGAGGAAGTTCCGGCAGGCTACCGTCAGCCAGCAAACAAAAGAAGAAGAAAAAGAACTGGGAGGAGACTACGTTTTTAATAGAAGTATGGCTCGCCAAAGTAATAAAAAATCAATTTAAAAAAAAAACCCATAAAAATGTCAACTTGTCGAGTTTTAATGTATTTTTTCAGAGAGGATGAGATAGAGACAGGATATGAGGAGATGGGAAAGCAATGTCACGCCATATTGTCAAATATTGCCATAATGTTGCTATTATTACACAGAAGTTGGTGGTGCTGGAAGTAATGAAATTGTAATAATAGTACAGTGAAGTACAAAATGAAGCTGTTCATTAATTTTGCTCCGTTCAAATGGAAAAGGCTACCTGCCCAATTGACACCGATGTCAGACGCATGCCCAGGAAACATGTATACGTAACAAAAACATGAGCCTTGGTTTAGGTTTTCAGGTGTGAAAAGGTCTTAAGACTTGGACCAAATTGTGCAGTTTTACAAGCAGTCACTTGACTAGCTGATCTGTATTTAAACTGATTTAAACTAGAGTTCTGTGTGGGAGCTTAAACTGTTTTATGCAAACCGGCTGAAGCATCATTTATCAATATTACAGGTTCAGGCAAATTAAAAAGTGGCCTACATCAGCACATCTGCTAAATCCAACTTGTTTTGCATTAGCAAAAGTAATATCACAATGTGATTAACATAATGGTATTAACATAATATTGTTTATAAACAGACTAATGGCGCTGCTTCTGTCTAACAAGCACAATTTATTCGTTTCATTATGTTCCACTCAGGAACGTCTGCTGAGCCAAGTGTGACACCTAGTGGTAAAATTTGGTATACCAGTCCAGTAGTATTTGGCTTGATATCAAACCGGTTTCAGCATTTTTACCCGACTCCAATTTAAACAAAGAAATGAATCTGACAATGACTGATAACACTGCCTCTATGTGTTCTGCCTCTCTTACAGTCGCCTGTACGACTTTTACCATTATTTCTACATGCTGACCAACGTCCTGTTTTACGTGAGCTCAGCCATCAACCCAGTCCTCTACAACCTGGTGTCGACCAACTACCGGCAGATCTTCTTCTCCACGCTGCGCTGCTTCTTCATGCCCTGCCGTCGAACTCCAAGGAGGCTGCCCCATGCCCTGACCCGCCACTCCATCTCCATATCCAGCAACCACACCCTCTCCTCCCACATCATCAAAGAGACGGCGTACTGACTGGACGGTATTTGAATGAACTCATGTAATCATCTACCACCGCTTAATTCATCAGGGACACGCGGTTATTGTGATCAGAGACTGGTGTCCATTTGGCACAGGCTGCTGCAGTGTCGGGGACATCATCAGTGCCAGGCAGAGCCGGATGCCCGCTCTGACACAACTGTGATTTCATTTCGTTTTTACTTCTGCCAAAAAAGTTGTGTTTTCCCCCATGTGTTTGTTTGGTTTTTTTTATTTCTCAGTATCCTCACGCAAAAAATTACCACACCAATTTTCATGAAACTTGGGAACGGGCCGAGGACAAAATCCATTCAATTTTGGAATCCAGCAAAAGGGGCAGATGTTGGATTTTTTTTTTTTTGGTTCTAACATTGCATTGATTGAATTACAGTGCTGTAGGGCTTTGGCGGAGAGGTGCACTCTACTGAGTGTCCTTCTAGTTTATTATGTGTTATGTGTAGTTTTGTGTAAAGTGAGTTTGTGGAATCAAAAAGAAAACAATGAAATTAGTTGATGGAAGAATGAACCAAGGAGGGAGAAAAAAAGGGACTTAAATGGAGACTTTTTGAAATGGAAATAAATATATAAACATGTACATATTTCTGTGTACAACCATGCCTGGTGCTCAAAGTGTATTACTCTGCTGTTTTTGTGTTTTAGTGTTTAAAAAAAACCCTCTTTTTTCTCTAAAAACAAAGCCTCTGGCAATACTTTTACCACTGCAAAGTTTCTGATGTAACAACAAGTTACATCATTTGATGTGAGCTTTTGTGGCTATGTCTGTCTTTGTTGTTAGGGGGGGGGGTGTTAGGTATATCTATGTCTTTCTTGGATCTAATCATGGACGGCTGTATAGTAAGAATCTCTTGCATCATTTCACCTCTTTCACTTCCATCACCAGCTACTTTTTAAAATTAATGATATTTGAAGAGTAGGCAGAAAGTTCCTGAAATGGAAAGTATCAATGTACTTAATTAAGGGTGATGGCTTCCTTTTAATGAAGTAACGAATAACACACTGAAATGAAAAGATATCACAGTTACCAATCCCAGTAAGACATTTCAGGTATTTTCTGGTCAGGTATTTTCTAAATTAAAAAGTCCTTAATTGCTAATTGAAATGCATTTGAGAAAAAGGGGAAGGTTTTGGCTGCTCTTCATCTCCACGATGCATCACAATGCATGTGCATAGGTTATTAGCTGTAAATGTAATGTGCCTCTGCTGTAATGTTTACTGTTTTTAAATGTGGTTGTTTAAAAGAAATTCTATGAATTCAGGTGGTGGCAAAAGAAACTGAAATCTGAAATCATTTATAAAACAAGCCTCTACACACTGATTATTTTTCATATAAAAGGCAAGTCTTAATGACTCACTTCTAGCGTTACAGGACATGACTCATCGATCACTCATTTAATGCACTGCTAATATTATACTAAACCTTGACATTTTTATCCAATTAAAGAGCATACAGTTAATTCAGCGGTCTTGATTGTACGTGTACCAAAACCTCAGTATCACTCTTTCAGGTGTAGTTTTAGTAATGACCACACTGTTGATTTGTGCTTATGGCTGTTCACTAAACCATCAGCTACGGCATTATTCTTCTGTAATAAATACTTGCATATCACAGGAGACAAAAACACTAAACCTCTGTATATGATTTCTGACTGTAACTTGTGTTTCCTACTTGTTATTGGTGACAGTTCCTTGCTGTGCTTTGTACTGGTTTGTGTTTCTGTTGATGATGTAAGGTGCCTGTGTTGCCGCTGAAAATGTGCCGACTTGATTTGTATTGATTCAACCAAATGTCATTCACCAGACAGCCATTATGAATGAATATATGAAAAATACTGTTTGACCCTTTAATGTTAAACTTTTTAAACTGTACTTAAACCTGTTACTCTGGACTTAGCAGGACTTCCTGTACATAGATGTATCATAATTTGAATGTGTACTGGCCTGGTGTTCATTGTATTTAAACCAAGAGAATATTTAGTTTATTTTATTGATTCAGATGTTTAACTGTATTAAACAGGAGGGAGTTTTTGCGCATCATTCGACCTAAGCTCACACCGACGCATCAGCAGATGGGAAATATGAAGCCTGATCTGGAAGGATGTGATCTGGAGAACACAGGCCTTTTCCACCAGATTAGTTCTAGTTCTTGAACCGGTTCCGTTCAGGATTCTTGGAATCTTGGTGCCATCTAGTGAACCAGCCATGGTTCCACAGATTGTGAGTGGAACCATTCTAATCAAAGATGCATCATTAATGGACAGCAGTGCGCATATTACCCAATCAAGAACTTTTTTTGTCAGTCACCGTGCTTACTCTTTCCTGTGCTACTTTTAGCTTTTCTTTAAACTCAGTAGATACTCAGCAGTTATTGCACATCCTCTTTTTCCACTGGTTTCTCAGACTTCTCCATTGTTGTTGTTGTTATCTCCGTCCTCTCTTTCCAACCTGACACACCTACAATGGGTCACACTTCAGGTCAAGGAAAAACCTACTATTTTTTGCGTACAGCTGGGAACCAATGTTCCAGGTTCCGAACCAATTTATATTTAGTCGAAATGCACCTAATGATTCAAAATTAGGTTTGCGAACCGAAATGGCGCCAGTTCCATGTCGGTGGAAAAGGGCAAATTATAGTTGTAACAGTCATGGTGCACCTTATTAAAGGCTCTCACAGCCGCCGTGTGCTCCAGACCTCATCCTTCCAGATCATGTTTACCTGTTTATCACACATTTATCAAACAGAATGTCATTCCATTGCATTATAAAATAAAGAAAAGGCTGTATTAAACAGTGATGTACTGTCTATGCTGTTTGAAATGTGCTTCTCTTGTCTTATTCATGCTGCCATGACTGTCTCATAGGTATACAAGCATATATCAGAGTGAACAGCATGTGGTGCTCACACACACGCCACTTTGCAGACGAGTGTTTGACCTTTTCTAAGGTACACTCATGACAATTAATAGCTGCAGGACTGAAAAAAGAAATGTCACTCAAAAAAAACATGCATTTCCCACAAGGCAGAGGCCTTATAAAACCAGCCATATGTCTTACTTAAGATTTTAACATGGGAAGAACATGGGACAATCAAACGCTTTAACAGAACATCCATCTTAATTCATGTAGGCGTTGTTTCTAGATCGACAAAAGACCTGTGCTGGCTGAATATAAAAACTACAGCTTGCTTGCGGTGTTGATTTTTAATAACCCTAACCCCTAACCCAAATGTGGTCTAATCAGGATCAAAGCTGCAGCTACATTTTAACTAACAATGAAGCATTCATTTTAGGCTACATCACTGCTTAATTTATTTCTTGCACAGCTGACGCAGTGAAGGACTTGGGCGGAATGCTCAGTGTTTAGATAATTCCATGGGAATGTTGACATTTTGGGAAATATAAGAGTAAAAACAAAATGTTGCAGCTTTGCCAGGAGCAGTAACTTCCTGAAAGTCTCTGACGGTTACCCGGCAACCCAGTACAACATCCAAGAAAGATACAGCAAAGAAGCAAAACTGCACATAACTCTGTGAAAACTAACTTGTCATTTTCACACTTCTGCATTTGTGTTAATGAAAAAAGACTTACTGTGATAATAATTAACATGCAATAATAATTATTGAGCTTTAGAGATGTTGGCAGGAGTAGCTTTAGTTCAGCTTTGGGTAAGTCTATCTGGCTGCAGGCGTTGGCTTTTAGATATACATTTATTGTTCGTTTTTTTTTATTTTTCCACCCAGTTTAAATGTGGCTCAACATTTGGAAGGAGTTTACCTTTCAAATATCATTAATGCATCTAAGTGAAAAGTTACTGTAAAAGGCTGTGTTTATATTTTGAATCTACAAACTACTCTTATTACCTCAAATTTGGATTTAGCTTGACCTTATAGAGAATTGCTGCTTTCAATAAATTCAAAAAGGTAGATGCTTTCCACACTTTTATCATTAGAAGTGGTGGTATGTTACGAAATTACAATTTTCTCTATGTTCCACATAAGCACACTATACAGTGGCAGAATACAAGTAATAAGTCAGGACATATTAGTGGGAGAGGGCCGACTTGCATTCGTGCATACTTCTCTGGATGCTTTGAGCTTGATCCTTCCCAACAGGTATACTAATAAATCCATTTGGTCCAAATGAACGACAGGTTTTTTTCTCATTTTATTTCTGTCATTTGTTTCCCGTCTCCAGGGCATTCATCCCTTGGTTACCACTTTTTCTCAAACAGATTTAAATCCAATAAAGTTAATTGTATCCTGTGGGTTTGGTTTACATCCAGCATGAATCAATCTGCAGAAATATCTATCTCAAGAGCCGGTGTGCATCTCAGTCCTTTTGAGTATTAAACCCTTGGCATCCCAAGGATCTAGAGTTTAGTTCAAGGTGATGGCCCACTAGGACTTCTATGCATGACAATTGTTTGAGAATCCCATTCTATTCATATTATCCAGCTTCTGACCTTCACAGAAAATTCCTCTTGGGTCTTTGGAAAACAACTGTACAAGCAAGGTTGTTTTTATAACATTTTGATTTATTTTTACATTTCTGGTGAGGTTTTAAAGCAAGTTATTCTAGTTTTAGTATCTGGAAAAAGCTTAGTTTTTTTTTACTTTCTGTGTTAGTTTACCTTTTTTTTCTACCTCCATGGCTCACAGTGGTACATAGGGACGAAGTTTAAACTAGTTAGCAGCCGGTTAGTCTTTACATTTTCATCAACGTTGAAAGGATCGAGTTTGGCTTCTTCCTTCCTTATTTAGATCATCTTCTGCTGATTAAAAAAAAGCACAGCCAAAAAGACTAAGCTAAGAAGACAGATTTCCTATCCATCTATAATGCTTACGTATGAAATACATAATCCATTACTGATACTAACCCACTAAGGGGAAACTGAAGAAATCCTCAGATAAGAATCCCCTTAGTTGTGTCCTTGGGTAAGAGGAACCATAATCCCGTAATTCCTGGATGTGGGGAGCACCTTAGCACATTCCTGCTCGGAAAAGCTGAAGGCCTGCTTTTCAGAATGAATGTCGCAACAGTTTACAAAGCAGCTTTGCCGACAGGGATCAGTGATGCGCTGCCATTTGTAGCCTGGCCGACACTGAGGCATGCTCATGATGATGCATTGTAGCCTGCGGGGCAGTGTGTCGCTCTGTGAAACTAATCTATGTGCCAGAGTATTCACATTAAAAGGAAACTGTAGCACAAGCATTTACTCCCCTTTCTTTCTACTTTAATTCAATTTTTGCTGTCGATCAATAAATTTCCTTTAGCTCTGTTTTAACATCTTTTTTTTTAAGTTGCTAAAATAATCATACACACAAATGTTCCGTCCGCAAATTGAGTGCTTTGTTTCCCCCGATGTGGAGATTGATTTTATAATCTAATCAAAACCTTTGCCTTGCTTTGGCTTGTTCTCCGTTGCTACCTGTCAATTCAGCACTCCTCTGGTTTTATAAATCATTACACAATGCATTTTTTTTCATTTCTCCTTGTGGGCAGGAGAAATCAAAAAAACAACACATTGTTCTGCACTCCTGATGAAAGAGAGAGATTTTTCTTCCAAGGTCCTGTGTTCAGGCTTGAAAACTCAGTACCATGCAACTCCAGAAACAGACAAAACACAACCTAAAGAGAAGAGTATCCTCATCGCCCATCATCATCGAGAATGTTGTAACAACATTAAAATGGGCATTCACCTTTCTTTCATTCATTCCTCTATTGTGTATTCATCACATTAAAAGTCCACCATGTTGCACCACCATGTTTCTCCAGTAGCTCTGAACAGACTTGGTCTTCTTCTTTTTTTCCATTTTATATCATGTCATGTTATGTTATGTCATGTTATGTCATCTAGCGTTAAGGTACATTACCATCATCTAGTATGTTTGTGGACGAGAGTTAATAACCTGTTAACTAAAAAGCCTGGAAGGTACAAAACAAACACTGGCTGCAACAAAGAGAAGAGACTTCCATGATTTTTTTTTTTGCAACCAGTGTAGGTTGTACTATTTCATCTACGATGCAGCGATGCAGGATGCAGCGCCACTGAGGTTGTATGAATGCCCCCGTAAATCAGGTTACTTAGAGCAACATAATTACAGGTGTGAGGTATTTCTTTTTCCTCACTAGCTGAGTGAATGAACCATGACTCTCTTACTTTCTCAATCGTCTGGGGAAAATTTGTCCACTGATGAAAACGACACAGCTTGGAGAGAGAGAGAGAGAGAGAGAGAGAGAGAGAGACAGAGAGAGAGAGAGAGCAATTAATGCAGAAAAACAGTAAGTATGTGCATGAGGGGAGTCAGGTAAACAATGATGGGCGGGAGAAACAGAAACAGGGGAAGGTCTGTGGAAAAGGAAAGAGAGAAGAAGAGGAAGAAAGCCAGACAGAAGAGAGAGAGAGAAAGAGAGAGAGAGAGAGAGAGAAAGGGATTTGTTCAGGCGTATGAACATCATGTTACTCCCCATCACTGGACGTAGGTAAACCAACACAGGAGGTATCCAAATCCAAACTCTGGGAATCTGCACAGTAAATTGTTTTCAGAGCCAAAACAGGAGCTTAGAGATGGTTTTCCCACAGGTTTTCACAGGGGAGCCGTCGCTCTCATTAGCTGCATTCGGACAGAGGAGGGAAAGCAGTCAGATAGAATAGTCAGGTCACGCAAAAAAAAGACTCATTCCTCACTACCCTTTTATATTTCTTTTCCTTTATTTGTGTGACATTTTTTTTAATTGTTTTTGTTTTGCCTCCAGGGTTCCATCATTTGAAAACGTATTACAAAAAAAATCACCTCAAATGAAAAGGAAATGCTTTTATCTCTCAAGTACGTTGGTGTGCCACAGCTTCACGCCTTTCAGCGCCGCTATAAACAGACTTCTGGAAATATCATCCATATTTGGAACAGTGACTTCTGTCAGCCGAAAAGGATTCAACGCAAATCCCAGAGTTATCAGGTAACTGCTTTATTTCAGACAGGTACCGATCGCCTGCTACAGTTATGGCTCCAATATAACATTATATATAAGTTGTCCATAAAGTAGGCTATTTTGCCAACTTTTTCTCAAATGTTTTCACCACACACAGGTTTGTAATGAGTGCCCCACAGCTGTAGGTCAGACGGAACGCCAGAGCCAGACGGCATCCTGCAACTTTAATGATAATAATGAGATCCTGATGCATTCTGTGACCGCGGTTGAGTCCAAATGTCCGCTACCCATAGTTCATAGCAATATAGATGTGACGGTGTAAAAGGAATTAACAAAAAAAGACTAAAGCATGCGAACCATTTAGTCATATAAGCACAGTGTGGCTACATTTATTTATCATTTATTTTTGAAGTTCTAATGTGAAGTGTATCTGCATGAACTGCGGACGTCGCTAGCCATTTGAACTGCTCATAAAAATATGGGTTTTATTAATCTCCTTGGAAATGAGTAGGTCCATGAAGTGACGTCTGATAGCGTGCATTTAATTTAGGGCCCAAGCAGACTTGACACATTAACGATGAACACGACACGGTGTGTATGACTCATGCCTGTCCAGTCTACGCTATGACTGAAGTCTGCAAGTCCGGAGTCGGAACATTTATACAGAGATTTACACAGAATACAGAGTACCTTCAAACAGCGGCTGCAACTCTTTGTGGACTATATCAATAATTTGTGCCCAGTGTTCACGAATGAAGTCTGTTAAATTCCATTTTATTGTGCATCCTCACTAGAAAATATGGTAAAGTTCACATCTTTCAGCCCCGAACAGTAATGAATACAGCTCCTCCTACAGCTCACACACATGGATTTGTGTTGAATGTTAACGACATATCAGTAAAATGGGAACTAAAAATACTGATACAAGCAACTTGGTCCCTTATCAACCTTATCATTTCATGAAGGAACCTTTAAATTGGACGTATAGACCACAACACACACAAGGAGCTAAAGAAGCTCACACTGACTCCAGCTGTAGCCTTCTTGGTACCTGTAAAGAGCAAGTTGATGAGAGTTATTCGTTTTGCTCAGAGCTCTGTGACAAGCCTCCTGCTTCTTTACAGAACAGCTGGGTTTGAATTTCAATGTCCAGAGGTGAAGTTTGCCGAAAGAAATAACACTTTCTTCTGTTGAAGCTCAACACGTAACCACACTCACTACACTCTGACAAAGTCCCTCAGACATGCCACATCTGAAGCCTTTAAAACTTCAAAACTATCATTTGCGCATGTTTAGAAATAAACAAGGCTGCAAGAATTTGAAATATGACCCACACAGACCCTTCTATTCATGTAGAAATCCATAAAATGTTGTGCTTGAGCAATATTTTCAATCTGCCACCCTGTGTTCACAGGTTCAATAGCAGGTTTCGGTGAAGCAGGAGCACAAGGCAAGGTACAGTAATTGCGATCGACTTTGGAATGAATGGCAATTTCTACTCAACAGGTCTAAAATGTATTTTCTTGTTCTTTCTGTATTAGAGACAGATAACACAGAGGGCCTTTTGATGATGAGTAAAAGTTGCAGATTGTTTCATATGACAGCTCTAAGACTTTTAAATGGGAGACTATTATCAAATTTGTTGAGTTTCAGAGTATTATCTCAGTGTTGCAGAATTCAATCTCCAAATGAATCTTCTAAAACAGCTGAACAAAATACAGAAAGACTACAGGGATTTGTATATTTCTATATCCGTCTTTTACTTAAGAAAAAATGTTAACTGATGGATTTTGTTTTATGCCACAATGGTACAGTATATAGTAGGGGACATTAATAATAATCAACCGCTAGCTGACTTGGTGTTTGCAATGGTCCCATTTAGCACCATTTTAAAAAAAGAACAGAGTCGTATTAAGCAAAAGTATATATTTATTTAATGAAAGTAACTTGTAGCTAACTCACAGATAGAGCAGCACGCTGAGAATATCCACCGAGTTCAGTGCTACAAAAAAAGTGAAAAGTAAAAATACAGGCTTTATTCCTTTTTATGGATCTTCACCAAAATGTAAGGAGTCCATCCTTGGCCCGTGCTCTACCCTTTTACCGCACTTCATGAAAATCTGTCTGGTAGTTTTTATGTATTCCTGTTGACAGACAAACAAACCAACACACACAAATGAAAACATGACCTGTTTGGCAGAGGTAACTGCCATGCGGCCATGCGCTTCCCCTCTCAGCTCTCGGCAGCATTGTAGCATTTCACTTTTCCCTCTTTTATCTTATTTCCAGCTGGTTTAAACTGTCAGATGTACTGACATTATAAACCGAAAGATAGTGAATGTAAATGAAGCATTTTGCACAAAAAGAATCGCATATTTCCTTCTGAGATATTGGAAATAATATTGAAATTGCCCTCAACGTGAAGACAAATTTCTACACCTACAGACAGAGCTCGAGTTTATTAAACAAAAAAAAAAACAAACTTCAGCGCACCTAACATGAACAAACAAATTCCCTTTTTGTGCTTGAGGACATCTTTCACTTTCTATACCCGATAATAACAGTTGAATGGTGTGTAACAGCCTCCTGTGTTGGTTACATCTTTTCGAAGACATAAAGGTTGTGAAAGTGATGGAGCAGGTTCAATATATCATGAGGTGACAGATGGGAGAGTTTATCAGCCCACATAAGAGTTGTCAGCAAATCGTGTACGGTAGCAGAGAGTGAAAATGTCACATCTCCAAGGACTTATAAACACCATAAATTGTCTTCTGGAGACATTCACTTGGTCATGGCCACTCGTTTAGTTGTCTAGTGGCCATAATGGAACAGTGAGAGCATACAAATATATAGTAAAGGATTTTCTTCCGCCATCTTCTCGTTCTCCTGGTTCTCCTGTGTAGAATAAACCATGACATAAACTTCATTCAGGGGCAGAGCTTTAGCGGGACATCATACCACTCCTCACATGTTTCGCAACGTACAGCGAGCTCATCCTGTGGAGCTTAACTGAGGTCTTTTAGCTTATAGCTGTGCTGCTGAAGTCATTTTATTGAAGCAAGCCTTAAGCGGCTTTCAAACACAAATTGAGAAAACATCCACGCGTACTTTCATTTTCAAACAGATGCTTGATCCACAAATAAACGCTACTTACAGCAAGGTTTTAATTTGCAACATAGGATCACAGTTTTTGTTTCGCAGTAATGCCTGCAGCGCAAACGTCTCTGCTCAATTACATTCACACCACAAAGACCTTGGCTGACGGAGAGAGAGAGCTGTTATGTTTTCTACCCATTGCATTCAAACTGTGTGGCACAGAGAGTTGCTCGGAGGTTCGACAAATCATAAAGAATTTAGGCACGTTGTAGTCAATGCAGCCTAAAGATTGCCTTCAGTCAAAGAGCTTGGCCAAAAAAAGGAAAAGTGTGGAAGAATCCACAATGAGGACAGTGTTCACCACACAAAAAGAAAGGAAGACTCCACTCGTGTTGAGGCGTTATCAGAACATGTCAATTGCAAAACAGTCCACATTTTCACCTGTGTTGTTCTCTGGTCCTGAGATCATTCATTTTGAAGAGCACATAGACACTTCTTCTCCAAGAAGTCAAGCAGGGGTTTAAGACATAAAAACGTCTATCAAATACACCAAATCTTCAGCTTAATGACGTTCAAATTTCCATGTGCTTTTCAAGGTTCTGTGGCATATGACAGCGGCAAATGTGTTCAACATAAAAAAAAATTAAAAAAATAAAAAGCCTACCAAACATCTAAAAGGAACACACCTTGACACCTCCTACATTATCTCAACCACAATGATGCTCCATATGTCCCTTTGTGAACAGGTTGGACATTCCACCACAAACACCTCCAGTTCTGAAGCAGAAAACGTCTCCTTCCACTGCCTCTCCTTGGTCTGCATTCTCATGCTGTTTCCTGAGAGACACACACACATAATATCCACTTGTGAACTGACAAACAACGGAGGAACAAGTTGCACCTGTGTTCTTACCAGAATTCCCTCATTGAGTGTGCCTGTGCACAATCTGTGCTAATTTGCACTAAGTGGCCACTCTTGACCTTTTTTTCTTTGGCGCTTTTTCTGGATTACAGCCTCACACTAACTTGTAAAGTTGCTCAGTAAATCTGAGCACCTTGTTGTTGTTGTTACAATAACAATGTCCAACAGGACATTTGAGCAGTGCTACGTTGTATAACATGACATAATATGGATATCATGACATTTATCATTGCTACTTCATTATTATGTTTCTTAGGAGACAAACAGCGAGAAGGACTAACACAAGAAGGTCAGAAGGAGTCCAAACTAAACATGGAGAAGCTGTATTTGTTATACTCACAGATAGAAGGTCTGAAATGTAATCAAACTGTATCTTAGATGTGCTCCAAATGAAGCAATTTTTAAATCCAGACTAAAATATTTTTTTCTTTCCACGCGCCTGTGATTGAGCTCTAAAACTTGCACCCTATTCTTATTGCACTGTAGTGTTGTTCTCAATTCATTCACTGTAATTCTGGAGTGTGTACTTTCTTTTAATCATAATAATAAGATAAAAAAGCACTATTTTATGTACTTTGTACTTCACTTTCTATCTTCTATTGTTTAAGCATTGTATTATTTTTGCTCTGGATGTTCTGTTTGTTTATGTAAAGCTCTTTGGTTTGCCTTTGTGTGAGAAATGCGCTGTATAAATAAACGTGCCTTGGTTATCTCGGCTCTGAACGCTTCATTCATAAAGTACAATTACAGGGTAATTGTTTGCAACACCACAAATCAGTCAATCAATCGCCACAAATTTAGATGGGCATTGACATCAATAGGCATGATTTCTGGTGTGAACCCAGCAGGAATGAAAGCTGTCGCCACAGGTCTTTGTAATTTGACACCTAGTCAATAAGAGTTTCCACCCCCTGCCAGCCTGTGTTTGTGTTTTCATCCCACATGTTTTGTGCTGGAGTTTCCTGACTGACCATGAAAGAGGTGAAGAAAGGAAACGCAGATTAGAAATGTTGAAACTGAAGCTGAAGAAAGGTGGAAGTGGATGAGAGTAAGAAAATGCTTGTTTATCCGGTGTCTTTCATTGTGTACTTACTCTTAAGAAAGTTTACTCTGTCACATCTTCTTGACATTTTGTATTTAATATTATCATCATTATTATTATCTGTATTGGATGGCAGCACATGCAGGACACACGCCGTTCATTTTACACTGTACTGAAACTCCGTGGCACCGAAGACCTGACGCACAGACGAACATGTGGATGCAGTGCATGAAACGCACTCAAACAACATCCATTTGCCGCACGTAACTTTATTTAACCCCTGGAGACAGAGTCAAAGCGAGATCAGTGACTTCCATCCTAAGTAATGATGAAAGGTAGACTGAGCCGTCAGTATGGAGTGTGAGATTTGGTGCATTTGGCTTCGTTCCCAACATTTTCTGGAAATCGTCCACCTCTTGCCAGAACCTGACAAGGCGTACCTTCCAAGAAACATGTTGATACTTTCAGCTGGTGTTTGGCAAGGTTCATCATGCAGTCACTGCAGGGATTTTTCACTTTTTATTTTTTTACTTAATTCTGTCCAGGTGGGTGTCATGCAGGCTGTATCTTTGTAATTTGTGTTCAACTCGTGTTTTCTTTTGTTTTGTTTTTAGATTATACCTTTACAAAAATACCAAGGTCGCATGAAGCCACACATTATTCACGCAAGCTGCATATGAGATCAGTACTGCTGGGTGTTTAAAATGTCTTAACCCCTTAATATACTGCAACTCCCAAAAAATGTACTGTAAAATACAACCTGCCATGTTTCATCAGCCAGTTATGTTTGCATAAACCATTGGAGGGCACCTAAATTTTCACTGTAAGCTGTCACGACTGAGACAGAAAGAAGAAGAGAGTTTATTAATCTGTGCCAAAAACTGTCCAGATATAGATATATTTTCTTTTTTGTAGACGCATTAATGAAAGCCATTTAAGGAAATTTTTGGTTAGCAGCAAAAGGTGCAAAAGTCAGCATCTGTGATGGTCTGAGGCTGCATCAGTATCCACATGGCTGACCTGCACACATATGAAAGTATCATCGATATGAGGGAATGTATTGGAGTTTTAGAGAGACGTACTGTATGCTGCCAAGTCGACGTCTGAAGTTTGCGGTTATTTGAACAAGACAAGCCCAGGCCTCATTCTGCACGACTTTCATCAGCGTGGCTTCATAGTCACAGAGTGAGTGAGCTGGACTGTCCACAGTCCACATCTGTCTCCTGTTGAGAATGTATGGACATCATGAAGAGGACAATGAGACAATGACCACCACGGACTGTTGAGCAGCTCAAGTCTTGTGAACAGCAAGAATGGGCAAAAATTTCACTTGAATAATTGCAACAATTTGTGTCCTCTAAGTGATTAAAAAGTGTAATAAAAAGGAAAGATGACGTAACACAGTGATTGTGTTTCTGTCTCAACTTTTTTTGAGTGTGTGTATTTTAATTTATATTTACAAAATCTTGAATTTGTACTTTTCGAGTGAATTAACAAATTACAGATATGATTTTTTTATTGTATTTTAGAAAATGTCTTAGAAAAACCCTGTTTTTGAAAATCGGGATTGTAGTAGGTGACGGTAATGCGCCGCTATAAAACGTAAAGAAGTAGAAGAGGAAGTCCAGTCAGAGCTACTGTAGAAACATGACGGACTCCATGAACAGTGACATGTGAAGGTAAGGAAAACACAATTCTATAATGCACTACTGACACTAATCTTACACACTGGATCTTTAACGCTGCCCTGCAAGGTGAGATTTTTGGTAACTCATTGTGCATTCACACCACAAGCAAAGAAGAGTTGAGTCAAACTGCAACAAACAAGGTTGCGTAAACACAATCTAAAAGAACAAAGGCAATACAGGCTTTCAGTCACTCTCGAGTCATCTCCAAACACACAACCTGTCAAGTAAGCATGCTAGAAGGAGCATGCCATGAATGTGATTAAGAGATGCAGAACAAAAGTAAAGGTGCATATAGACAGAGGGGTGGAGAAAGAAAATTTGCTAGCAGTGGATAAACATGGGGGCACTGACTACAAAATAAATCACAATAATTTGCAGTCAAAGTGAGCAACAACAGGAATGCTAAAGACGCAGAGAATGCAAAGGTTGGATAGACAGAGAAACAGATGGAAGAAGACTGGGGAAGCAATGGCCCATCAATCAATTATAGAATCCCATTCATGGCAAATCGTGTCAAACCATTGGATATGAAATGCCTTGACCTTCAGTGTGGCAGTCTGTTTCACGTTCATATGGCACTAATGAGACAGCGACCAGGGGTGATAGACTGTGGGGAACGGAGACATCATCACGAACTAGGAAATACCATATGCACGCGGCAAAAGTAAAAGCAGGAACACAAATGAGGTAATTGAAAAAGATAAACAGCATGCTGAAAAAGTTATATTTGTACAAAGTAGGTGATGGCTTTGTGCATACAAGCATCAGTGGAGAGTCAATAAGGCGACTCGTTTTGAAGTCCTGAGGGTTTATATTTTCCGCCGCAGCTCATTGAGTTAAATAGCTGACAAACACTCGTACGAAAACAATCTGTAGTTAAAATGAACACAGTACCATTGAGCTGGGAAGCCTTCAATTACACAGGGAAGCATAACAGTCATAACATCGTCTGAGAAGCTCCAGAAGGCCCTTTGAATAAAATATTAGTTATTTGGTTTTAATGAAAGTAGAAATCATTACCACTTAAGCATTTCTGCTCTGATTACTGAAGCTTAGCTCTCTTTTTTTTTTTAGAGTGTGGTACAACGAACAGAGCTGTGTGACACTGTCTGAATTTTTCACTGACAGTGTGAAAAACTCACAGTAGTAAGCAGAATACCTTCTTAACCTGACTCAAGATTAGCTTAATGTGCAGTATGTTGTAGTTCTCACAGGGCTTAAAACAATGCTACACATGACACAAGAGTAAAATGTTGCCTCGGTTAGAGGCCGTCTGCTGTTATGACCGATGCCAACGGCTGCTACAATAAAACAAGTATGAAATTGAAATATAATTTATTTATGATGTAATTTCATGTTGTTTCATTCAAATGCCCTTTTTGAAATGTCTGGGTGGGTTTGGGGGGGGGGTGTGTTGTTTTG
>JAPQRN010000025.1:18135433-18147674 GCA_037367275.1 Coranthus polyacanthus | reverse complement strand
TGATATGATATGATATGATATGATATGATATGATATGATATGATATGATATGATATGATATGATATGATATGATATGCACTTCCTTTTTTAAGCGATTGTTTGGCCTAAAAGAGCACTTGATTTTCTTTTCTTTTCTCTCTTACATTTTCATGGACTAAAATGAATGTTTATACAATGCACATTTAGAGACGAGAGGTTTCTTGCATTTTAAGTTTTTCATTCGCCATGTTTGTCCAACATTATTTGCTTCTGGACTTTAGCTCATTTACTTTTATTTGTCCTTACTGCTGCAGTCAAAGTGTCTCATGGAGCTACATTCATCATACTGTTTAACTCGTTTGACAACTGCAACAGACTCTGAGAAAATAAGGCCTCGAAGAGCTCGTGGCACTAAGAATAAATCAGTACTTTTCTGTCCAAGACTTGGTTTTCAACTTTCTTCATTTTTGATTTAAAGTTATGTCTGGATGTGTACCTCAGTCTGCTTGCATGAAGCAACCATGGTGGCAACCAAGGAGCAAGGACCGTGACTAGATGCTGGCTACAAAAAGGTCTGGCTCCCGTGGACTTACATTGAACTTCTCTCTAAAAATACTGTGGTGTGTTTGACAGCTCTCTCTCCTGCTGAAGCTTCTATTTATTGAATAAAATATACTTTTCTTCGCAGACAGTTTGACTCTGATTGCAGTTAATAAGTTACACTAACAAGACTGACTTTGGTATGGAAATGTTTGACAAAGTTTACTCTTTTAACGTGTCAGTAAGCTAGCGTTAGGCCTACCTTTTTTTTTTTTGTTCATTACCCCAAGGCTTGGCGGTCCAGATGGAAGCCTTTCGCAGTCCAGATTTGGACACAGGTCTACAAGTTGGTGACAACTGCTTTAGGATGTTCTGATGAAATATTAAATAATGGCCATCATAAATTTATTGAAAACCTGGCTGTGGTTTCTGTCAACAAAGAAGTCAAGGGAGTAATTGCATTCAGATGGGATGAATCTGAAACTTTCTTGACTGAAACTGGCTTTTGACAAAGAAAGCTACCAGTTTCGAAGTGACTTTGGCTTGAGAGATGACTTGTAGAAGACGTCATGCTACATCACAGACAAATCCAGAAGAGTCCACTTCAGCGTGGTATGAAAAGAAATGCTGATTTCCTGCACACCTCCATTTAAGGTAATGCCTCGAGTCCATATAAACATTAACAGCAGAAAGCTATTATGTGGATGACAGCTTTGGTGTATGCACTACTCTGTTCCTGCAGGCTGGTATATATAACATCTGAATGGATTCATTGCAAGCATGTTATATGGAGTCACTATAGATCATGATCACTGCTATCAAATACGGGGCCAGTGGAGGGTTCTTTTGCTATAATACTCTGAGCGTGTGATTCCAGCTGCGATGCTTAGAGAAGCTCTTATATTAAACATTAGTCCCTGAAGGGAGAATAAACACACCACTTTAAAACTTTATCGCAGAGAGAAGAGGAGCTAAACCTGCACTAGTGAGCCTGAAGAGATCATCTACAAATATTTTTAAAATTCTATATGGAAGTGCTTGTGTACTCAGCCTACACACACTTTCTTTTGTACTAGGAGCTGGTCGTTTTTTGGTGTTAGGTAACTCATTATCGAGCTAACAACGGTCTCCGTTACCGACATCCAGCTGAAAAACACACAAACAAACCGCAACAACACTTACATTTGCTCCCAGGACAACACAGATTCCAACAAACAAGATCAAACCTTTTTAATTTCTCGATTTCACCCAGCTAAAATCAGCACAGAGAAAGTCAGGATTTGATCCAAAAACTGTGGAATCAGCATCATTTTACTTGGAGCAGATTTCGTCACAGCTGACAGCTTGGCTGTCTCAAAAAAGAACAAACTTAGTAAGTTACTTCACCTGATTAACATTTGATCATGTGATAATGAATTTAAAGTTTCAAATAAGGGTATAAATGAACACAGAAATATGAAGAAAAAAGTGATTTCACTTGTGTTGCTGTTCTAATTTACTATTATGTCTGTTTCTATGAACTGTCTTTGTATGAGACGGTGCTATACAATTAAATTTGAATTGAATTAAATTCTGTTTAAATAAGGTTTGTGAAGTCTGCATTATGTGATGCAAGCATTTTTGGTAAAAAAATCCTACAGATTCCACTGCATTAATGAAATTTCATTGTGGAAGGCAGAAGCAGTTTTTTTTATATCAAAGTAGTGAGTGGGGACGGTGTGTTGGTTATCGAGACGGCCGGGGTTTGAACTCAGCGTGTGTCTTTCTGTGTGTAGTTTGCATGTTTTCCCCGTGTGTCCGTGGGTTCTCAGCGGGCTCTTCGTCTTCCTCCCACAGTCCAAAGACAGTGATTGTTTGTCTCTATATGTCAGCCCTGCGGTGAACTGGTGCAGCCTGCCTTCATCTGACGTCAGCTGGGATCGGTTCCAGTCCCCCCCTCGAGCAGTCAGAACCAGTACTCACAATAAAAAACATGATTTGTGCTACTAATGAGAGGGACAAATATTGCTCAGGGAGAGTAGGACATTTAATACGCGTACTGTGTGACGCTATAGTGTTTCATCTCTGCAAGTCTAAAATAAACAGCTTTTTGAAAGTAGAGTCTAAAATGTGGTTAATGGGGTTCAATGTTGATAATTGAAAAGAAAGAAGAACATAAAAATAACATTGAGGTGCCACATACGGTAGTAAATAATGAGAAAGGTTCTCTGGGGCAAAATGAAAGAAATATGAGAGTGTCCTTCGGCTCCATAATAAGAAATGCCTCCAATTGTGTCCTTCAGTAACCTATAAGAAAAAAAAACACATCACAATATAAAATGTACAAACAGGTCATTTATTATGCCTACTACAAACACAGACTTTCCATTTTCAACTGTCTGAAAGTTTGCCTGAGATGGCTGTGAGCTATTGTCTTGATTGTTTCTGAAAGTGAAGACACTCCCTGCGTGCGTTGCGATGTTACCTCTCCACACATCCAGACGCACATTTGAAAACTTCACTGGTGGGTAGAGAATGTATTTCTACGTAGCTGATAGTGGCAAGTACAGAGATGTAACTGATGAGATGTGATAATATTAGACTGTCAGAGCATTTATCATAAATCCATTATAGACGGGAGTCTTTTTCACTCAGTCCTCTCCAATACTCTCTGCTGTAATTAAGTCGCGGTCCTATCTGCAACACTCAGTGTCTTATCAGTTCGGTTGAAAACACATTTTTTGGAAGGCATCACCAGAGAAAACGAATAATGCAGAATATTAGGACAGGGCGAGAAGAGGGAGAGAAGGGGAGCCGCGAGAACAGAAAGACAGATGGGCAGATGAAGGAAGAGAGGGACAGGAATAGAAGAAGCAGGAAAAAGATGAACACGTCCAGGGGTTCAAGGTTTGAGATGGAGTAGATGTCAGAGAAACTGATTAAATAGAGACAGCAGTATGGTGAAGGCAACCAATGGAGCGTCCACACACACTGAATCTTTTTGTTGCACGTCTGTATGAGTAAATGAACTCAAACCAGAAACAAGGGACATCTAAAGATTTAAAGTTTTAGGATTTAAAACAGCCCTCAGCAAAGGGCCAGACACTGAAAGTGAATAGAGGGACAGCTCTCGCTATTATCAACACATCTATCATCGCTACAGCCTGGAGCCATACTGACAGATGCACTGCAGCATTAGCGCTCCTTTGTCTGATCCTCTGCCCTTCAGCTTGCTAATATAAACTGAGGGAAGAGAAAAAAAACATCAGGTGTCCTTTCTCAAACTGTCTAAGGTCTAATGTGTCCCACACAAATCTGATTCACAAACTGACGTCACTGGCAATTGCCTTCACAAAGACCTCACACATCAGGAATTTCACCGCTTTGCTTTCACTGGAGCTCAAACAAAAATGTATGACTGAACATGGCACCGGTGTCAGCTGAACAAGCTGCAAACAAGGACGTAAAAAGACAAGTGGATGTGAGAAAGTGAATAGGCAGAGCTCAATGTTCATTCATGGCTGGCGCAGCTGAAATACTAGTTTTTTTTTAGCGGTAAAATGAATTCTTTTGCAGTCAGTTTGGAAATTGATTTTGTTTTTCCGCCCTACTGCTTGTTTTTCAGGAAGAAATCCTAACATTTCACATCAGTTTGCAAAGACGAACAAATCTGTTGTAATTCAGTCTCAGGTTGGAAGTTTCCGCGGCTGAGTATAGCTCACCAGAAATAATGACTTTGTTTCTTCGTGTTTTTCACCTAAAAATTACGGACAGAAAAGGCGTAGGAGAAATGGCGAGCTCTTAATTCTACACAAACCTTAAATGTGACTGTAACAGTGAACCCAAAAGCACTCAGTGGTTGATTTAAAGACTACTACTTTTCATTATATAGATCCAAATCCCCAGGCAACCTTACATTTTTATCAGTCAAAGAACAACTGAGATTAACAGTGGAGGACCAGGAGAAAAGAAACAGACAAAGCCATCCCCTCACTGCAATTTAATGAATCACCTGGCGAAAATGATTTCCATCCTGAATTTTACATGACTCCTTTTCTGTTGTATTAATACTCTTCATAAAGTAAAGGATAAAACACTGTGAGTACTGTTAGAGCGGCGACACCTTCGTGCCCTTTGAACGGCTAAAAGAAACAACAGAACATGCATCGATCAAGGCAGCGGTGGGATGAGGACCTAGTTATGTCAGAGCAGCATGTTCGCCACTGTGAACACCCAATTTTCAAGTGAAAAAATACAACATGCAGACTAAGAAGACACATCTCATGCACGTGTGGCAGTCTAAACACACTATATGACCATATAATAGCGGTCGGCAGTCTGACAATCCTGTATCTTAATTTGACCTATGATCTCTTTTTCAGTGGAATCGTATGAATTGAGTTCATCACGTAAATAAATAACAGCACTATCCAAACTAAGCAAAAGCACAGAGTTAGGATGATGCTCATTGGACACACTGCACATCTTGGAAGGGCAAGTCTTGGAAGTGGAAGTGTTTTTAAATTAGTCTGGCATCATCCATGAGCTACTGTCTTTGGTCTGGTACAAACAGAACACTTCAAAACAATTTGGAGTTTGTTTGTCATTAGCCTGTATTTTAAAGGAAATGAGGAAAAATTGTAATTCAGATCATGAATCCTGATTCTGCCCCCCAAAAAATTGTCATAGGATCTTTTGGCCAGATAATATACCACCCATTCTACAAACCATCTATGTATCACTTCATGCACATAAATGCGTAAACGCACATAGATCCATCTACACTACATTATGCTCAGCCGTGCTTTGCCACCTCATCAAGATATGATAGCTGAGACGAATGAACTTCTGTGCCGCCTGAACAATACATAGCTGGAGAAATGAGCCGAAAAGAGTTTAGCATCAAAACACAGGGTGATTATCACTTTGCTGAGAGTATAACCATAACCTATCCCCCTGAGTGAGGCCTTTATGTTTAAATGACTTGTTTGTGGAGGCTTACACACACACACACACATAGAGGTAGATGAATACACACACCTGCCTAAGATTAAGCTTTCTCTGTTTGCTATTTCGAGTCATTAGAACGTCAGCCCAAAGGCAAGGTGTGTACAGGGACACGGAGGGGGGGGGGGTACTTTTTAGGTGTTACTATGGAAACTGATAAAGTCCTCATACCCTTAGATAAAAGTGAACACGATGTTTGTGAAAAGACATCAAAGACAGAAAGGCCGACAGAAAGTCGGATCACAATGGTTGTGAAGGTTAACGGCATCACAAGGTCTGATGTTTTATATTTACAGGTTCTATTACAGTTCCATTATCTATTTTCTCTTGTGTGACAGGAATTCGTCTCGCTGTCCTTGTTTTCACTTCTGTCTGTTCTTACAAGTGGCGTGTTGTATAAATGTAACTGAGAAGTGCTTGTCAAGGTTAGTTATGTAATGGGCAGAAACAACAAGTGTTTTTCTCTCTTGCCTTGAGAAGGTTTTCAACTTACTTTCCTTTTCCATTGAAAAAACTTTGAAATATTATTGTATACTGTTAATTTCTGCTAATATAGCGTGGTAATACAGCATTATGTCTAGAGATTGCTGTCTGAAATTCCCTCTACTAACAGAACAGACACAGTATGTCATCACCTGTACAATTTTATTATTATTTAAAACCAGACGTGGGAAGTAATTAACTACAAATACTATGCTACTGTATTTAAGTAGAGTTTTCAGATATCTGTACATTACTTAAGTGTTTTGTTTTTTTTTCTGACAACTTTTTACTTTCATTCACTTCATCTTAACACAAATATCACATCATACATAATACATGATAACGTTTTTCAGAATTCAACATCACAAACAGAAGTGTCAGTTTCAACTTTTATTTTTGTTGTTGTTGTTTAATTAAACTTTTTATTTTCAAATTAGGAAAACTTTTGGCCCACGTGTAGCTCCATACATCTTGTTGTATTTCCTGTCAAAGCCCGTTGCTCTTTATTAAGGTAAACATTCATCTGCACGCAGGAGAGGTCGCCATGCGTACACACTTCATTTTTCCCTTAAAAAGTGAGGGGTTTTTTTTTTCCAGACCTGACAACACATCTGACCGCTGAACCTTAAAAGGGAAGCTTCATGAAACCTCCTCCACCTCCTCCTCCTCCAGCTCCTCCTCCTCCTCCTCCTCCACCTCCAGCTCCTCCACCTCCTCCTCCTCCTCCTCCAGCTCCTCCACCTCCAGCTCCTCCACCTCCTCCTCCACCTCCAGCTCCTCCTCCTCCTCCAGCTCCTCCTCCTCCTCCTCCACCTCCAGCTCCTCCACCTCCTCCAGCTCCTCCTCCTCCTCCAGCTCCTCCTCCAGCTCCTCCTCCTCCACCTCCAGCTCCTCCACCTCCTCCTCCTCCACCTCCAGCTCCTCCTCCTCCTCCAGCTCCTCCTCCACCTCCAGCGCCTCCACCTCCTCCTCCTCCTCCAGCTCCTCCACCTCCTCCACCTCCAGCTCCTCCTCCTCCTCCAGCTCCTCCACCTCCAGCTCCTCCACCTCCTCCTCCTCCTCCTCCTCCTCCTCCTCCACCTCCAGCTCCTCCTCCTCCTCCAGCTCCTCCACCTCCTCCAGCTCCTCCTCCAGCTCCTCCTCCTCCTCCAGCTCCTCCTCCTCCAGCTCCTCCTCCTCAGTCCGGCTGAGCTCTGCGCTCGGGCTGCAGCTGCTCAGCGCGATGCCTCCACTCAGGTTGAACACTTAGCCATCTCAACCTGTTTGACTTGGCATTCACACTTGTCTACGCTCCGCGGTGAGTTTACATCCGACACTTCACTGCGAGTAAATGACTAGCGTTAGCCTCCGTGGGTTGGCATGAAAGCGCTAGCTTAGCATTAGCCGCTGATACAAAACTTCCATAGAGAAAATGTTGATTTAAAGCGGCAGTGCTAAGGGGTTTGCATCGCACTGTGCTTTACTTTTTTGTGCTTTTAAACCGCTTAAGGGCTTTTAGTTTTAACCCCATATATTTTTGTGTTTATATACATATTTCTGGGTTAACATGGACTTTTGTACTTATATATTTTTGTGCTTTTTAAAATTATTTTGTATTATTTTTCTTCCAGCGAGCTGTTCCACATGTTGTAGTCACTCTCCGTTGAAGCATATCTGTCTTCTGTCAGTCCATACGGTTTTTTTTTTCAAGTAAAATGACTAACCCACCTGTTACTTAAGCGTTGGCAATGAGTGAAGTTCTCATTTTAAAATACATAAAGAGTATCTTTCCGGGGCCGGTGTGTTGGATGGAGCTACAGGACAACTGGGAATTGGAGGCAGCTGACCACCACCTCCTGAGTGCACAAAGCCCACCCTATCCTGTCAGTCTGGGGCTTCCTCTCCTCTGGCACCACCTTATCTTACTTTGGACTTCTGATTTGTTGTATAGTTTAGGTTGGCACTTCGTTAGTTAATTCGGGCAGTCTGACTCCCTGCCAGTTTCCTCTGTTTGAAGAGATGTTTTTGTTACTTTTGTTCAAGTAGTTTACTTCTGTTAAATAAATTCCTTCCTTTTAGTTTATTCCATGCGTGTGCTTCCCTCATTTGCTATGGTCAGAGAGCCGGGCCATAACACTCCTAAACAAGATCCTAACATTTTACTCAGGAAGTGACTGGAAGGGTTTTTTTTTTTGGGGATGGCCAGCATCTAGTGGTGGTCAGTGGTATTACACTGTAAGATACTGACGCATTCGTCGCAGTCGTTGACGTAAATGTAGTCGGTGTGTTGGAGTGGTTCTTAACAAGCCTCTCTCCTGCAGCGATGCAGAAACCAGCATGCAGTACAAGTGGGCTGAAGATGAGTTTGATGTGCCCCCTGGGGTGTACTACCTGGGCCTCTCAGCACCGGAGGATGGTGAAACCTACATCATGTACTACGGCACCACCAGCAGTGAAGCTGAGTTCATCCAGAGAAATGGCTTTTGCCGTTCTTCGGGCAGAATGCTCGGCGCCGGGGTCTACCTCAGCAGAGACCTGCAGAAAGCTCGCCGCTACCCCGTTGGTCTTCCTGAGTTCAGCAGAGTCGTCATAAGGGTCCAGGTCAACGTGGGAAAAGTGATCGTCATGAATTGTCAAAACCACCCACTTCAGAAAACCTGGCAGCATCACGGTTACGACACGGCCTGGGTTCCTCCTGAGTGGAGGAGCGGGCTGGAGGAGAACTGTGTGTCGGATCCTAACCGAATCCAGATCCTTAAGCTCATCAAACCTGAAGCAGTCAAAGAGAAAAAACAAAGAGGCGTCTGTAGCATCACGTGAGCTGCCACAGATTAGCTTTAGGTACCGAGCACAAAGCGATAATTCAAATCAGACAAAAGGAGATAAAGAGCTACGTGACTCCACTCTCACATTAGCTCCAGTTCTGAGAAGTTTCATACCTCTAAGTCATTAACCCACCTCTAAATACCAAAACTCCACTTACAATGTACTGTTCATAAATTGTAAATACTTCTTCAAATGTAATGAATTATGTACATTTATATCATTTAATTGTAAATCGTGATGTACTTGTCAGAGAGGTGTATTTAGGTTCCTACATATATATTGGTAGCGCTTTACGATAATTAGGTCATTAATTAGTTTGTAACACTTTGTAAGTCATTTATCAACAATTATAAATACGTTGTAACAGTTTTCACACATTGAACCTGGCTCACTATTTGACAAGTTCAAGTTACTGCTGCACACGTCTCTATATATTCTGTTAAATGTCAGATCTTGCTTGGTTAGCTTCCATTATCTTGCCCCTTATCAGTCAGCATGTTAAACATTTACCAATGAGTTGCTGCCTTTTATAACCAGCAAAAGGGAGCCTTGTTGTAAAGTGTGAAGGGCATATTGTCAAAGCTTTAATGTATGTTTGTGCCATAACTTAGCGTGAAAAATATGCTGTTATACTAGTTCAAGTTTGTATGTTTGAGTTGGGGAAAAAAAATAACACATTTCAAAATGGTCAGTGACCTGTTGCATTTTCCTTGTTATTGAAGTAAGTAGGCTCCAATCGCAATCACAAATCGCGATATTGTCCACAGTAATCGCAGTGTGACTTTTTTCACACAAATCCCAAACGTAACAAGAAGAAAACGACATAAAAGATGCAGACTAGGGAGAAAAGGTGTCGTAATGTTCTGAGTTGTGTTGCTGACATTGACGTTAATGCTCATCATGTTCAGTCTGTTTTTTTATTTGATGTCGGAATGATTTTATAGTCTTCGCATTATATTAATATGACATGACGTTCAGTGAGTTTTGCACAGACTGCCATTAGAAATGTCCTTCAAAGGGCAACTGTACCTTTATACCGCGAGTGCATTTCAGAGTCTGTACGTCTTCACTTTTACTGCAGTAAAGATGTTGAATCAGCACTTTTACCAGAATCTTTTTTTTTTCCCATTTGAATATCTGTACTTGTACCTGAGTAAAGGCTGTGTGTACTCTCGCCACCTGTGTTTAAAACCGTGTCAGAGCTTTCCCGCGGTGTGATGAAACATTCAGGCTCACACGGGTGTCACGCTGACATCATCTGGTATGTCCCAGTGTACTGAAAATAAAATGTACACGGCTTTTGTTTTCCCCGTCAGTGCCTCTGGATTCTGCAATAACATGCTTTGTGAACTGAGAGCAGTCGCATCCAGAAACCCACGTCATGGACTTCTTTTTCCTCGGAGCAATGTTTGGTAGAACTCTTGATTGTAAAGCATGCTGGCTGTGAAAAATGTCGAAATCCTGTTTTGTTCTGCTCCTACACTTTCTACTGGCTCTTGAATGCTCAATGCCAGATAAGACTTGATTATAATCACATTTATATTTGAATATACCTGAACAATCCAGGTTTAGTCTTGAATAAAACGTCACCATTGACTGCTACTGCTACAAATTGACTTTAAGATTCAGTACAGACAGTACACTTATTTACTGTATTTCCACCACCAGAAACATCCATTTAAACTGATTATTATTATATTTGTATTTCCAAGCTAACAGTAGCTACTGTGGCTCACTGTTGCAGCAGTAGAGGATCCAACTGGAAACCTCTACACAGAAATCAAGGCAAGTTTATTTATATAGCACATTTGAAAACGCAACACATGGTTGTCCAAGGTACTGAACAGGCATCAAACAGCTTAAGACTGTGAATAATTAAGTGATAAGAAATAAAAAACAGTAGATGTAAAGGTAAAATCAACCTGGAAAAGCTTGCAAGAAATGTCTTAAATGATAGATCTGAAGGTTTCTAGTGAGGTACATGAAGTGATCTCCAGTGGGAGACTGTTCCACTAGAAAGCCCACTCAGTCCTAAGAGCCAGCCGGGTTCTCAGAACAACCAGGAGCTGCTGGTCGACTGGCCTGAGTACACGATGTGGGATGTATGTCTGCAAAAGATAAGCTGGAGCTAGACTGTTCTGACATTTAAACACAAACAATAGAATTTTGAAATTAATTTGATACTGAACTGGAAGCCAATGCAAAACATGCCAGTGTAGGTGTAATGTGCTCTCGCTTGCGCGTACCAGTCAGGAGCCGGGCTGCAGCATTCTGAATCAGGTGCAACCTCTACATCAGCGTACAGCCTACATCCACGTACAAAGAACTGCAGTAATCTAATCTAGAAGTGATAAAAGCAAGAGTGACTTTCTCAAGTCATTAATAGAAAGAAAAGGTTTCACCTTGGTTAAAACTCTTTAATGATAAAAGCTTGCTTTTAAAACTGCCTTGATCTGCAGATCAAATTTAAAGGAGGAATCAATAATAAAAGGTTTTTGCATGAGGTTCTCAATAGGAAGTGATTGAGCCGAGGTAAAATGAAGTAATTTCAGGTGACACTGACGAAAGGCGGGAGGGATGGAATGAAATGACAAAAGAAAATGTTAAAGCCAAGGTTTAACTTTCTCTAAACACTGGAGTAAAGAGTTTTAAGAGGAGTTAGTGCCAGGTCTCAATGGTTAGATTTGGACTATGTTCTTCAGGAACATTTACATGTTTTTTTCTTTATGTCTCCTAGCTGTGTAAGTACAATAGTTTTGCTTCTCTGTTAGCCAAGCCGATGTAAGCGTATTAGCTTGTTTAGGATTTCTGGCCCTAGCCTTCATAGTAATCCCTACTAAGACTATAATCACTGTTTTCTACTGTGCACTGTATTTAGGCCTAGTGATACATACTAGACAATGAATTATGTAAATTCATATTATTTAAATGCAAATCATAATGTACTTTTGAAATCAATATTGCGTTTTAGGCTCCTACATATATTGGTTGCACTTTACAACGAGATTCCACTTATGAAGGATTTGTAAATGGTTTATAATTAGGTTATTGATTAGGTACAAAAACATAGACTGATGTCACTGTCCATGGCATAAGATAAACCTCTTTGCTAAAAATCTCTTTTTTTTGTATAACAGATGATCGAAATAACAGTCTTCACAAAAGAGTAGCTGTTGAGTGTGATTTTAAACACAATGAATAGGCCCTGAGACCTGAAAGCTTTACTTGAATGAGCTAAACTTACCTGAAGGTCGCAAGCAAGATGCAAATTACATCAAGGATGATCAAAGATCAAAGACGTAACAAGACGCAAATGGCATCAAAGACGTAATGATGACAACATCAAAGACGTTTCAAGATGCAAATGACATCAAAGACATAACGATGACAACAACATCAAAGACTTTACAAGATGCAAATGACATCAAAGACGTGATGATGACAACA
>JAPQRN010000025.1:18113670-18127139 GCA_037367275.1 Coranthus polyacanthus | reverse complement strand
GTCGAGGCGTCGAGGAGTCGAGGAGCTACAATTTAAGAACTGGGAAGAGGGGATTCAGATTTGACAGTGTGGACATCCTGCGTAGTACAGACAATTTGAAGAAACTCACTGACCTCTGCAGGTAAAGAGTAACAATTACAGCATTATTTTTGAACAATCTTATGACATGATAGATTTCATGTGAATTGGCTTTAATGGTTTCACCCTGGTAGTTCCCTTGGTGGTCTGTACCGTGTACTGCAGCGGTCCGGGTTCCAATCTGGCCCGGGTTTTTCACCGCAGGTCACTCACCGCCCACCACCCTCTCTCGCTTCTGTTTCCTGTCTCTTGCCACTACTTCTATCAAATAAAGCCATGGCAAAAAATATATCTACATGTGTAATATATATTATATAATTATATAATATCTACATGTCATTTTAATGTTGTAGATGATCAAAATTACCCCCTTGCAGTTAGGCATTTTGGATGCAGAAACAAACAACTATCACAACCAAAATCTTTTATGCTATGTACATAAATACATTCACCTGTTATTTATTTATTCATCATTTGCTCATTCACAAATAACTGGATAAACAGACTTGCAGTGTGATGCATCATTCGGAGAGCAAAGAAACCTGCAGCAGTGATTCCTGAATGTTCCCACTAGATGGCAGCATTGAGAGGATCTAGAAGACTAATGTAATTTGTGTTCCTCTCATGGAAATTACTACTAATCTCAGTGTTTTTCTACTCTAGACGGTGACAGACAGTGTCACATGTTGTGCCCTTTGTAACCTTTGTACTTGATAGTGCAACTGTTTTGTTTCTAGGTATCGTTTCCTGAAAGCCGCTTCGACCCCGAAACCACAGAGCGTTTGTGATTCTCTAAATTGTCATAACACTTTCTTTTCTTTGTCACTTTATACGGTCTTTTCTCTGTGTGACTGACCCCTTTGCAAAGGCTCACAATAAAACTCTCAAAAGACAATTCCAGTCGGATTATCCACCACAGTTAGAAAATGTATCACTTGTTTTTAATTACCATTACTTAGATGTTGTTTTCTTTATCAAGTTGGCTTCTTCCAGCATGATTAACTTCATTGTTTACTTCTGTTTGCAACTTAGAAACGTTCTCCTGAAAAAGTCTCTCATACATCCTGTGTAGTGTGGATTTCAGTGTACTGTAGTCACATTTCCCATAAACACGCTGAACAAGTAGAAGGGAACACGTTTCTCACATAGTAGTGACTTGTGGTAGCAGCAAACAAGGCTGTCTACATTTTACATCGCAAGATACATGATGGGTAAATCGCTGTAGAATTTAACCATCAATCCACTGATGGTTAAATTCTACAGTAATTTCTTTTAAAAACAGTAACAACCCCCACTCAATAGGTGTGATGTGAGCTTGAATGTTAATTGGCAGCATTTGTCACCACTTTGATATTCTGGTTTTTGAAGAAAAATATCAGTGCAAAATATGCAAAATCATGCATTTGTCCAAATCCTGCCAAACACTCAGTCATGAGTCAGCCATCTGCCTGACAAAAGGAGAACATGGAAGTGAACAAGAGCTCGGCCTGTGAAATGTACCCCATGAGGCTGATAACTTGACACCATTTAGTGTGTTTTGGTTTTTTTTTTTTACTGAAGGCCCTTCAAATGAAGGTGCTTTCGGTGTTCCCCGTGCGTAGCCCTGCAGTTTGGCTCATTCACCCCTATGCCCTTTCAGTCGAACATCATTTGTGCGAGGATGCCATGATAGAAGCAGCCCTTTCCGAACTGCATAGTGCATCGTTGCGTTCAAAGTTGAGAGGTGTTTCCCTTTAAAATATCCGACGTATCGTGACGCAGATGCTTCCATCCATATACCCTTGTTGCCTCTCCTCACGCGGCACCCACCGAGCACACCTTCCGCATCCTCCCGGCCCAGCCCTCCTCTCCTCCTCCTCCCCCTCCCCGGGTGTGTGAGCCAGGATCACCGCTCCATGCAGCGGAGCCCATGGCGAAGAATTGCAGGGAAACACTGAACATCGAGGCGATGGAACCGCGGAAGGAATAAAGGTGCAACAGGAAAGGAGCACGGGTAAGCAAGGCCGAGTGTTGTTTTTGAAATCCTGAGTGACATTGGCCGCGGCGGCGCTGTCATTTTGCGAAGGATGCGCTTGTGGAGTGGAGAGAGTGTAGTTTGCATCAATGACGACAAATAATGTATGAATGGAGCAACCGTGAAACAAAATGCGTGGAGCACAGTGCTTATTTGAAGCCATTTATACAGGAGGCTCGCGCTATTTCCAGCTGTGTGTTTATTTTGGTGCAGCTGATGCTGCGCAGTGCGCACCAGCAGATGTTTGCGCGTCTTGTCATCCTGTGCGCCCATGTTTAAGCGTAACTCCCAGGGCCTTTGGCATCACATAGGTGGCGTCTACCCGTATCGGTGTCATGACGGGTTAGTCTTTAATTGAGGGCAAGTCTTGTTGAATAGGGTCGTGTTCGTTCCTCGCTGTAGAAGAGAAACAGCTGGTTCTGTACAGAGCGGCATCTCACTGTATCTGGAACCCAAAGTGCCAACCATATTTGTAGGCAGCAAAGTCGTGACAGGTTGTGTGGCGCTGCAGTTTGACCTTGCAGCATTTTTGTTTTTCAGTAGAGCACGTCTCACAGGACAGATAACAGGAGCATAGCTCTTGGTATTGCCTTTTTCCTGTATGGCTTTCAAATGTTGTAAGTGAATTACTCTAATCTTATCACAGCTCCTTCCAGTTTCCACAAGGCTAAATGGGTTTAGCTCTGTATCCATTGAACCCCTACCATTTTTGTGCACATTTAATATAAAAGCAACAACACAGAGCCCTGGCAGAAATGAATGGATATAATGTAGGCTTCTTCTGCTTGGAAATTATGTAGAGATCTTCCCATGTAACCTTGCCACAAATATATTGTGTATGTTGACAATTTACATTGACTCCTCCTGATATCCATAAAAGCTCAGTCGGAGCGTAGTCACAGTGAAGCTTTTGGACACACCAGAGTAACCCATACCAGCAGCACCCTTCTATAAATACATGTCAACCTTTATTTATGTATGAGCACATGGGTCTACTGGTTGTACACTACAGTATCTGACTATCCCATAAGTCAAATACAAGCTCAGCAGAGACACTACGGGCTGAGTCTACAAGGACGGATCTCTGCGCTGTTTACCGTCCTCTGGTACGGGTCATTTTTGTCCTTTGCAGCATGGCCATCTTGTCAGCAGCAGGATCCTCCATCCTGTTCCTCAGCGTCCTCAGCCAATGGAAGCACTGCTTCTGCTCACGTTCCTCACAAGTAGTAGACTGACCGTTTCCATGGTGACTTGGCAGTCATTTTCACAGCGTGGTGTGTGCTGAGTTGTGCCTATGGTGAGACAAATCTCTAGTTCTGCTTTTTCTCATATTTTTTTAGTCACAAGCAGAATTATTGATCCGCAAATGTTAATCACTGCAGCAGAAAAAAGAATAGATCATTTCAATATTTGATTTGAGACAGCAGGTATAAAGGCCTGTCGTTTTTCATTCCTTTTGCCTGGACAGAGCACGTGGCCATCGGATTTCTCTGTTGTTTCATGCAGTAATCACACCTTTTAACTTGGCTGGCTGCTCTCGCTACAGCAGAGAAAAAAAAAACCATTTGTATCTAAGTGGTTTTAGTCAAGTGGCAACATACGTCACTCTTATCTCAGTTGGTTGCACGTTAACTGAGACAGTGTAGCAGCTGTGAGGGAAAAAGAGTGCATGTACCACTTTTTAAAAATAGCATCAAACCTAATTAGATACTGAAGTTATGCTCCAGGGACACTGGTTCCTCATCATTTTGGTTTGTCACTCTTTAGAGTAAAGCACTCACTACTCCTTGTTGCAACCAAAGGGTGAATGTTGTTTGTTTTGCAGTTTTGAGAATCACTGGCCCAGGAAATGCTGCCTTTTACAGAAGTATTCATAGCGTAGAGCTCGTGATCGGTCGGCATTTCAAGCTTTACACTGACATAAACCAAGTCACGTCTGACATGGAAGAGAAATTAAAAGAACGGTCAAAAATGAAGCGTAAGAGGCAGAAATATGATCACCTTTTATACACTAGTATTACTCAGGCTCTAAATAGACCAGATCCTACAACTCCCATTATGCAACTTGACAAATAGACTCTACTCGTCTGGTAGACACCCACATCTTTCTCATCCAGACTCATTCAGAGTCACAAAAGGCAACAGGAGGAGTGGTTTTTTTTAATAATGGCTAATGAATTCACTTAGTGCGCAAATCCATAGAGTGATCTGTTAACAAACGTCACTTGTTTTGATAAGGATTCATTGCGACTCTTCAAGAGATTTAACTACAAGATCTTAAATAGGGGAAGGGTTTTCTTACTCTTTCGGGCTATATGTTGTTGCATCTTCATCCTGCATGGAGCCTGATGAAGAAAACGAAAGTGTGTAACATGAATATGTTTAGTCTGGAGTCTCCACCCACATGGTATTTACTTGATTGTAATTATTGATTCCCTGTTGTTATCAATGCTCTTTGCCAGTCTTGGCTTTGAGAAAAGCTGTTCACACAGACTATTAGCACGATCACTTAGGCATCAGCGCTCTGGCATGCTTTTAATCACTGTGGCTTGGCTCAAGATATTTTGCAATTTTGACCTGATTAAGCGTAGATATGAGGCTCCCAACCATCACAGATCACAGCTGCGTTTAAGTCCCTCATAAATTATTTTTTTTACCCAGAACCAGCAGCCAAACAAGAACTAAGTCCAGTGAGACCATAGAGTAAAAGACTCAATGAAACCACTGCCTGGCGTAATGTCAAGCCAGTAAATGAGAAAGCAAAAATACTAGCACAGTTTTGATTTTTTTTTTTTTTCAGGTTTTCAGAAAACATGCCATGTGAGAGTTATGATGTAATATTTCAGCAACACAGAGAAACGCTCGTTCAATTTCATAACATTAATCTATGTGTCAGTAGTAGATTGAATTTTTGAATTCACAGTCTCTCTTTTTCTTTGACTACGTGAATAGTACAGTGTGTCTTTCTATGTCTCCCCTCAGCTTTCTCTCCATTTTACTCTGTGCTAAATGTTATCTTGATTGATGGTCCAGTAAGAGCAGTGCTGTAGCTTTATAGCTGTGCTCCTTTGGAACTTAGCTAAGCTGCTCTGCATCCGCTGCAGCAGCAGGGTGACTCTGCAGGATTGGCCAGATCTGCGTCCACTGAAAACTACGAGTCACCGTTTTTGCTCTGCACTGAATGTTGTCAAAAGTACCGCATTTGCAGACAAACAATTCGATGAATGTGAGTATGGCTGACTCTTCTTTGCTAATGCCCTGCTTCACACTAATACACTCCTGAAACGCAGTCCATATCATGTCAGAGTGCGCAATCGGGTAGTAAAACCTAGGGGGGAAAAAGCCTTTTTGTTATGTTGATGTGCAGTCTGCTTTTGTGGTTCATCATTTCCATTAGAAGCACTTTGGGTGTTTTTGTAATCGAGTCATTGAATTTCCATAGCTCAGTCAGACATTACTGCAATGTCTAATTGTACCAGCATGCACTGCCACAAGCTGCTCAGCAGTAAGTGCTCAAAATATGTAAGCATGATTCTCTCCTCATGTAAAAATACTCACATCCATGCAAAACAGGTTAGAAAGCACTACGTTTGTGTGGCTGGGAATGGTCAAAGAAATAAAGAAAACCAGCTCTGATTTGCAGCTGTGTCCCCACGATGTCTCTGTTGTTCTGTTTGGCAGACAAGTACCTTTAGGCTCTACTAGTAGCTTTGCCGTTCGGGTCTCTATAAAGACACAGACACCACTCAAAGTATTTCACTCATAGTTGGCAGGCTTTGCTACGTTTGTTGTCTGAGCTGTGTGAGCTGTGCTGCTAACTGCTGTACTGTAATGAACATCACTTCATGGAAATAAAATGACAAGAGGTAAAGCTTTCCTTCAGGTTGTTCAGGTTGTTTTTCCAATCACATTCACAAGCAAGGACCAGTTGGGAAAGGTCTGCCTAATGTCTATCAGGTGGACATGATGTGTCACAACAGTCTGGCTCACGAGATGTACTCTGTTGGAATAATCCCGCCATAGGGCGACTATTTCAGTTGCCATTCTCCTCCCTTCTGCTATCTGCGTGTTACCATTTTGAAAGTCCTCCTCGCTACATGTAAGAACAACCTCCAGAGCCGCAACTGCACACTGAAAATGTCAAGTTTTGGCGGAGACATACATCTTTTTTATGCACTGTTTGCTTTTGCAGTGATTTAGTCATTTTAATACCATGACTCACTTCTCCACATGCAAAGGCACCAGCGCCGCAGCCCCCGTGTGGTGCCGCTCAAGACGAGAGTGATCGGTTTACAAACCAGCCAAACAACAAGAGTTTTTCCCTCTTCCAGAATGAATGGAGCCAGACCCATCTCCTGCGCTGGCGCAGCTTTAATGAAGTGTCTTCATCTGAAGCCTGGCTATACAACATTAGTGTCACAGCATAACAGAGTTTTTACCATTTGAGCTAGAAAGTGAATAATGACAGATACTATTTGATTGATCTTGAACAGAACATTCAGTGCATCTCGTTTCACAATATTTTAAAGCATCTATTTATCTCTATTAGTTACAAGGCTACAGACCACAGCACTTTTCAGAATTGTATAGTTGCAGTTTTTATGTGTAAATAAGTTACCCGCAATGTTCAGCAAAAACAGAAGAGCCCCAATGGAGTGGCTAAAACATTTTGATGGTAAGCCAAGTGTCTCAAGAGTTTTTTGTTTTTTTCTGGATGTACTCTGCCAGAATAAGGGTGAATATTTTCCAGCGGCAGGATTGTCATTCTCCTTCCTTCTGCTATCTGTGTGTTATCGCTTTGAAAGTCCCCCCTCTGAGCAACAACCTCCGAGCTACGACTGCACCCTGAAAATGGCACGCTTTGACAAAGACACACATCTTTTTATGCGCCATTTTAACGCCACGACCCGCTTGCTCATGTTCCACCAAAACAGCTTCTCTCCCGACACTATTTTAAATGCACTGTTGCAGCACCCTGCGTTCAGGGCCATCCAAAAACTAACCAAACAAACCAGATAACTTTTACCCCTATTCCAGGAGTGTGGAGATAGGTCTGGCGATGTGACGCTACTTCTAAACCTTATCATTATTTTTTTTTTAAAGTAAATCAATTATAACTTTTGAAAGAAGATGCCTGGTATTAATGTAGACTTTTAAAGATGCCAGTCATATTGAATTCTCAAATTCATTAATTGCTCCACTGGGAGTATTTATATTATGCCACAAAAGGTGTGTTAAACAGTTGTGCTTCCTGGGCAGCATGCCATTAAAAGCTGCTGACTGTGCAGTCTATCGTGATAAGAGAATGAATCATCACCATCATCATCATCATCTGCTCGGAGGCAGTGTGCTTTGGAGAGCTGCAACGCTGCATTCAGCCCACAGATCTATTATTTAAATCAGATGGAAGCTTCATCTTATGCAGACTGGGGCATCGTGTACAGGAATAGAAACGTTGCTTACTCTGCTAACCTCTGTAAGACCTTTAAAATATAGTCTTTCAGTGTATTACTTGAGCAAAGAAGCCATTTAGGTATTTTAAAGGTTCAGCGCGTAATATCCAGAGGCATCTAGTGTAGAAGCTGCAGTTTGGAACCAAATGAACCCCCCCTCGGTGTCGCCTACGATGGCCAGTAAAACAAGAACGGGTCATATTGGTGTTTGTTTTGTCTGTTCTGGGCTTTTTATCAAAGGGATAATCGCTCTGGTCCACACTTAAACGTGCAGTAGTAATCCACTTTAACACTTAACGCTGGACGCCACCCAGTACAAAATGGAAAACAGGAGAAGTCTGTTCTGAGCTACTGTAGAAACATGGTGGTAAATATAAATGACTCATTCTAAGGTAGTAAATACACAACAGAAATTGAATATTATATTCCATTCTGCAATTAGATCCTCCTGAATCTCAATAAATCTTGCACATCAACCTGAACTTTAAAGTAAATTTACTAATCGTATGAACAATTTCTGCCTTTAACTTATAGAATAAAAGAAAACAACAATGAACTTTTGAATTTCTATAAACTTTCGTTCTAACTATAAACTTTAAATACATATTATCTAGACGTAGAAAACTATTGATACAGACCAGTAACAAATTACAAGATGATGACAGGGAAAATGTACACATTCTTCATATTAAATAGAATTTGCTTTAAGTTTTATGAAATCTCAAGTTATTTATTGGGCACATCACGAATAGGAAAATTCGTGCTTCATATAGGGCTGGTAGTGTTTATGAAATTCCAGATATCTCTTATGTGAGACTGTCAACATTTACGAGTACTAATGTCACCGACGAAGCACAGCGTTCACCTCGAACAGTGACGGGTGGTTCACACAGCAGATTAGTGCAGGGGTACAGAGCATGTACGTTCTGCTTCAAGAGGCGGCATCTATGATTCAGCGCTTGGCTCTTTTAATACACAGCGTCCAAACAGTAATAAGAGAGTTTAAAACAACCACAGGGGTTTTTGGCTGAGTAACATTAAATACACAAACACATCCATGGACACACACACACACACACACACACACACACACACACACAGCTGACTGGGTCTCCTGGATTAATTGTGCTGACTCAGTGTTGTAGACCCCCGGGCAGTCTTAACAAGTCTATACACCTCTGTTTGAGTGTATTGTGTGAGTCACACTTTTCCACACACACACACACACACACACACACATTCCCCTTCCTTTCCAACTCTGCCCGACCTATGGGTGCAAGTCGTGAGTTGCATTTCCACTGCAGTCTGCTCAGTCTGGGGGAGGGAGGGGAGCTTTGATACCCCTTTATGTCTCTGAATCTAAACATGTTTTGTCTTCCAGTTTTACTACGTTGTTGCTTTGTTGAATACTCGATTTTGATTGGTCAGTGACGGCAGATCACTGTCTGTTACAGCAGATTATTGCTATGAGTAACAGTCCGTTGCTATGCTTTACGCAGTTCCAACCGTAGAATCTATGAGACTTTTTTAGAGGAAGCAATAATCATGCTAATTGTTTTAAAATCAATATTCCTTTTGCCATGTTATTCATTTCTTTAGTAAGGATGATGATTAAGGGTGACTCAGAACCCTTCTGCTTCGTGTGAGAGTGCTGCATCAGGTTTATTTTGCGCTAATGATAATATTTAAAATGCTCTGTTACACCCAGAGTACTTCAACTCTTTGTTCCAGCTTTTCAGGGTATATGTTATATGATGTAGTCACGCGCAGGCACGCAGCGACGTCGTCAAACATTTGTTTTAGACGTGGGGATTATTCAAGGTCACATGATTCGAGGACACAAGGACAAACTGTCTTTCATAAGACAGACTGCAGTGTCTCTGCTGAAGACACGGGGGACATGACTTTATTATTAGTCTGTTTTTTTTTCATCTCCTATATAATTAACAACCCTTCATCTATGTCTCCTACTTCTCCTCTTCTATTCCTCTGTCTCATCTAACAAAATCCCTGACGTTGTCCCCATTTGTCATCTCGATGGTCCCCCCCCCTCTTCTTTCTGTTAAATCCCCATCTTTCTCGCACTGTATCTCCTCCTTTAACCTACGTTGTGTTTCCATCCTGTCAGCACAGAAGCTGCTTGCGTGTCTACCTCACTCAGGCGGCCTGTGGCTGGGATGGTGTTACATAACAGGCCTAACCTAATAAATGCTGTATGATGTGGTTTGGTCTGCTGTGACAGTCGCCAGGGCTGTTGAAATTACATTTCAAAAATCCAGTAAGAACAAAGTTATACAGTAAATGGTAAAGATAAATGAATGATGAATGTGTGCATAATTTGTTTTCCTGTTTTCTCATTAAACTCTGGTATTCCCTGTTCATAAACACCTCCAGAGGCCCAAAGGACGCAGGGTTCCATAGCAGCAGCCAATGAAATTGAAGTAATGGCTGCAGGTTTGTCCCTGTTCTCTCCCCTGCTCGCTGTGTTTCCATTTCATCTCTTTCATTCACTCAGTCTTTGATCAGGGCTGCGCAGTTTGTTTCTTGCATCATCTTATTCATTACAGACTGAGCAGATGCTGAATTGTTGCTGAAAAGTCTTTGATGCTAGTGAACATTAACAGGATTTGGAAGCATCAGGACTGCGTACTGTCGATTAATTATGTAGAAAACACAGTGTGCAGGTAGGGTTACACTTTAAATATGTGTTCATGTTTCTTGTGATTCAGGAAAGAATTGAATCAGGTCATTGTGGTTGAGAGTGTACAGCGCTGATCAGAGTAAATGATTTGGGGATTGTTTCTGAAGTAATGCTCTAAGAGTATTTAGATTGTAATTCCTTTAGACTCTTCATATGCAACCTTTTGAAATAACAATTACGATAAAATGATAGTTTAAAATTCAACCTAAATGTGGAGAAATTAGGACATGGAGAGAGGCAACAGGAGAGTTAGTTGGGTCAGTAGGTACAGTAAGTGAATGTTTGCATGAGTGTGTGGATTTCTATTCAAGCGAGTTATCGTTGAAACAACCGACTTAACGTATGAGAAGGAAAAGATACTTGAAATTTCCCTGCAAAGCCTTCTCATCTGAGATGTAACTCAGTAGTATTGATTACCGTATGTCGGTACAAGTAAACAATTCTACAAATAAAATGTTCCTGGACTGAAACATATGCTTTTCCCAAGTCAGGCCTCCTCACCTCTCTTAAACAAGTTACAGCCAATTACTGTAGAAGTCCTGTTATTGTAATTACGATATGAAAAACCAAGTTTGAGAAACTTCAATCACTGGGAAGAACTTCACAGATCAATAGCATCTACAAGCTAATAGAAAACCCTGAAAAGGGCTTCATAAACATGAGGTAGTCTAATATAATACAGGAGGAGACTGTGAACTTGATGAACTCACACAACAGATTCTGAATAACAAAATGACCTGAGCAGCCGTCAGCACACATCGGCCAATCATTTCCAAACTGAAATGTAACATATGACGAAGGCCCCTATAGCAAGAGGGACAATATATCTTAATTCAGTATAGGCCAGGCCAGGTACATGGGTGTAGAATTACAAATATCAGCAACATCACAGCACCTTGAAACAGCCGACAACAATGTAACCATAGTTTATTGGCACCGCCAAGCAAACACACCTGTACTAAGCCACCAATGTAGGAAAACACCAGCAGTGTATTATAAAACCACTTTAGACACTAGCATAATGGTTAGATATCCGGTGAGCAGGGTCTGACTGGGCTGAGCCTCCATCCTGGGATCACATCTGATAAGAAGGCTCACTGACAATCAGAGACCAAAGAGTCTCTGAAGGTGGGGATCGGGCAGCAATTGTTTACTCCTCATATAAGTCGTTCAAAATGGACTGTGTCAGAAACGGCGTTGTCATGGGAATGATCATCTGAACACAGATTATATTGACCACGCTGTACACCTGCATGGTTATGAGTGGAGAGTACCATAGTGATTGAGCCAGTCACTGGGAAGAACTTTGCAAACAGCACATGGTAAATCAATACAAAAAAGCCAAACTAACCCTTTCAGACTCTCATATGGTCGTCCATAGGCGTCTTGCTATTGCTGTCCTGCAGATGTCCGTGAACACCTCCTGTCACACACGTCTACACCTGCCGCTTCATGGCCTCCTCTACCAGCTCTGAGCCTCTTACAGACTTTCACAATCATGCAGTGGGTGGAGTTAAGCTCGGAGCAGGGGAAAAGTTACTCTTTAAGTAGCCTAGAAGTCAGATGGATAACGGTTTTATAGTGTTAGCAGGATATGAATGAATAACCTGAGCAAAGCAGCAGAGATAAGTATACAAAGCTTTATTTCCAGAAATGTACCGATGTCCTTGTCACTGGACTGACTGGAGTTTTAGTCTTGACTGAGTGATTATAGTGGGAGAGAGAGCAGAAGGAATCAGACATGGTTGGCAGAGAAACAACATGGTCCCTTATGTTTCCACACATGCACACACCTCACTTTGAAGAGCTCACTAAGATGTGTGTGATGTATTATTGATGAGTATATTCTCCCTCCCTTTGCTTCCCTGTGCTAGGTCTTGCTCTCACAAAAGATGCTGGCAGGTTTTCTTTTGGATGAACTTACACTACAAATAACACAGCTGTGACACATGGCGTATTTGCATTTGGCCTTTCCGGTGACATATTGCCAGGATGAACTTGCCTAGGTGATGATTATGGACAAGCTAATTGTAAAATATCTATGAAATAACAGATAACTGCTCTGTCTTCATCTTTCTGTGTCCACGCAGACACCTGTACCTGAAAACTCAGAGGCACGCGGGAACCCTCGCGTATGATCACACACATGACACAAACCTACTGAGCAAAAACACACGCAAATATCTATCCATGCCTCCAGATGCAGATGTAAATGTCAGTTCCGTTTCTCACATCTGCCACTCTCATCGTATTTGGCCTCAGATGAGACAGATGAGTAATGATTGGTTAGTTCGCCCGGATGGCTGAGAGGTGATTGGCTGCTGAACCCTGATGCCCTCTCTCTGCCAGCTAAGTGTCATCTTGAGTCAGCATGCAGAGGAACGCGGAGCTGAGCCCACATACAGTCAGCAAAACTTGCCCTTGTGTGTTTGTTTGTGTCTCTGTGTGTGTGTGTGTGTGTGCTATTCTCTCATCTCGCTGTGTGGATGTGGTCACTCACTGATCATTTGTCTGTTTTTCCTCCAGGCTCCAAGCTCTCACTGTTGAGCAGCAGAAGAGAAAGTGAGGTCGGAAGACACCAAAGGTCGTGCAAGGCTGCCTGGCCCCCATGTCTGCTCCTGCTCCAGCCAGTCGGAGGTCTGGGTCGGGCTCGCGCCGGTAGGTAGCCCATCAAGAGCGGTGTATCCTCTTTAACCCAGTCCCTCCTTTTTTTTTTCCCCATGCGTTTCTTTTAGTTTCGATAAATGCACTCACTCCGACATTTGTCTCAAAAATTAATGAGAATGATCACTTGTGATAGACACAGTTATAACTGCAAAAAAATAAATATATCCAAAATAATATAAGTCCAAAAATAGGAATGTAATGATGTGGTCCAGTTTAACCGTTTGCTGTGTAGCCTGTAAAGTGACCATATGTTTCCCCCATACAGAAGTGCATAAATGTATAAAAATCTATGTTTTTTTTCAAAACCTACTACTTGCTGAGCTCAGGTTTCTTTCATTTCAGCAAGCTTGAGTAAGTACTTTCTCTCTCCCGTCTCCCTTGTGCTCTCTCTCTCTCTCTCTCTCTTTAATTATCCTTCTCTGCAGTCATGGTTGTTTCAGCATTTTGTACTTTTTTTTTCCTCCACTAAGCTGTAATGATCCTGAAGGAGGGGCCATTGTATTATTGACAAGAAGATGCTATTAAAATAAACTTTGCTAGATGCAGTCCAACCAGC
>JAPQRN010000025.1:18098239-18113570 GCA_037367275.1 Coranthus polyacanthus | reverse complement strand
TCCTGAAGGAGGGGCCATTGTATTATTGACAAGAAGATGCTATTAAAATAAACTTTGCTAGATGCAGTCCAACCAGCTCCCATACGTCATTCAGCAAGTTTGCTGCAACCTGAGCACAGCTGTTTGTAGGATATTGATGTGTTTTCTCCGACAGCCGCTGTAGAATGGATGGACTTCCTTTGCCTGTTTACCGGACACATGCTGAAGCATAATACGCTACTATTATCCTTCAGGGAATAGCGATGACTCGCATTTAACCCTTTTTCTCCATCCATTAAGTCATCAAGGCTGGCACATTAGTTTTTTTTACATTACCAGTACACTTATGTTTTGTACTTTTTTCTACACACAGTAAGGTGATCAAGCTTTGATTTACCCGTCAGTTTTTAAGTTGTTACTACTTTAAAGGAAGAGTTTGACGGTTGCTTTCTGTAGGCTATGCTAAATATGAAGCTAAAATCAAGAGACTAGTTTAACACAACGACTGGAAGCAGTGGGCTGCTTGGCTTTGTCCAAAATTATAAAGTTGTAGTTTGACTAAATTTCTCGCTAGGGTCTTATTTATTCTTTGCTGGTAGCGAGGCAACCTCTGGGAGAAGACAGGAGGAAAAAAGTTCCAGTGCAATCCAGTAATCTCCATATAACTTCACATTTCTGCTTGTTTTCAGACTAAACAAATGAGATACAACATGGTAATCACTAAAGGGGCAGGTATGGCTGGCTTATTTTTTAGCTTTGGACTGAGCCATGCTGGTTTGGCTAAGCTAACTGTCTGTGGGCAAATACACAAAACAGGCTCGCCGCTGTCAGTCCTTTCTCACTGTTGGCAAAAAGTGAATGAACTAATTCCTATTTAGATTAAACAAATGAGATACAAAATAGTAAATATAAGAGGCACAGGTATGCCTCTTATTTTTTTTTAGCTTTGGGCTAAGCCATGCTAGTTTTGCTTAGCTAGGCCAACTGCCTGTGGGCAAGCATTAAAAACAGTACAGCTGCTTTCTCATTGTTGGCAAAAAGTGAATGAACTCATTTCCCAAAAAGTCTAGCTATTCCTCCAGTACTCTGGAGAGCCAATTTGGCATAAATATTGGTTGGCAAGCTAAAAAGTAGAATTACAACCTGAGCACTAATAAAGCATATTGCAGAAAATCTTGTAAATGTTAATATCTTACAGTGGGGTAATTCTCATCCAGGTGATGGCCCTTCTGTTTATGTGTGGCCTACAGCCAATAAACACTATGATAAACTGGAGGGAAGATGTTATGTTCTTCAGCTTGTGCTGGTCCTGCCTGTATACAGACAGATCAGTCTGTAGCTGTGGTGTCCTCCTTTCTCTTTGGTCTCTCTCCCTCAGATTCAACCCTCTGAAGGCGCTGCAGCCCAAACGCCGCTTGCAGCAAATTCTGGCGTCCTCGACTGTCCCGGTTCCCAAGCCGGCGTCGGGGACAGCTGCACCTGTGGCCACGGCACCAGTGGCCATTCCGGTGCCTGCGCCACCTGCGTGAGACACACTTCAGTTACAGTCTCAGAGCATGCTCCGTAGCTGTAGCTGTAGCTCTGGCATGCACTGTAGCCACTAAAACAAGACGGCCAACAACAGCACTGAGGCAACATTTATGCTACCTGACTTACTTAAACATTCGCATTTAAACTTTATACATTGAGAGCTTTGAACCAGGGTTTCCCCTACCGTTCTCCAATCACTGTTTTATGAACACAACACTGAGATCCCAAACGGAGTTTTCAGTGTTGATATTAACACCAACGGACGTGTTGTGTGTTGTTTCAAGTCACTTTGGTCTCTTGCAGGACAATAAAATGGGGGAAACCCTGATGTGCAGGTGTGAATTTGAATCCACAATCACACACTGATCAATAAAATGATTATCAGGTAGAATTGTAAACAGAAACTGGAGGATTTGGTCCTGAATTCTTGTCACTTCTCCTAGTTCAAAGTTGTGTTTAGCGGCTACATGCACGGTAGATGGTTGTGCTGTGGACGCAGATAGTGATCACTGGTGATCACTGGTCATTAAATCCACTGCTGCTCAGTCAACACCAGTTTTTTCTGTTAGGCACTAAACCAGTTTCACAGCAGAGACTTGGTGAGACATTGACTTTGGCTGAAATAAGAATCGACTTCTTCAATTTTTTAAAGGGATGCGGCTTATCAAAATTGCTTCACTTTGTTGAGCAAAGTCTCTGTCTCTACCGGAAACAAAGTGCAGCGTGAAGGAATCTTTCTGTTCTCCACCCACTTGCACTAACCCTGACTTGTGGGAAACACGCAGCCTACCTACCACTGTCTCCACCAGACTGTCACCCACCACCCACAGTCCCGACACAGGACTTCATACCAGCACACGGATGGGATAGACTGTCAGACTTGAAGCACTGTTGTACTGTTTCTTCTGTCCTTCCCCGGGCTCTGTGCTTCAGCTGCTTCCCCCCTGTGTGTTTCTGTTATTGTCTTGGCATCTGTCATATATTGATCTTTGAAGACCTACTGAGTAGTCAATATCTGGCCTCCTTATCATATCACACAGGACGTAGTTTACCCACTACTTGCCACATACAAAACAATCCTAAACCTATTAGAGCTGCAACAATTAATCAGTTTATCGATTTGTTGTCAAGTGTTACATTACTTGACAACTATTTTGATCATCGATAATCGGTGTGAGAGTGAAAAAAAGTCTACATTCTCTAATTCCAGCCTCTTAAATGTGAATATTTTCTCGTTTCTGGACTCCTCTATGACAGTAAACTGAATATCTTTGGATTCTGGTCCAAACCAGAGATCCAGAATCCATTTGAGGACAACATCTTGGGTTTTGGGAAACACTTTTTCTTAATCAATCGAGAATGAAAGTTGCAGCCCTAAATGTATTTTTTGTTTTGCAACTGTTTCAAATAGTGCAACTGTAATGTAATGGTGAATGGTTGCAGAACACTACGAAGCACATTAACGTACTACGTAATAGTACTTTATGCTAACTTCGAATAAAAATAATAAAGATGATGAACAGGATGTAGTGTTTTACTTATTCTATATTTTTAATTATACAACTTTGGCACAGAGGTTTGGCGTCCTGTGTGAAAACCCCTCCTGGCTGCTGATTGGCCCTGCTTGTTCCCTCCTCCCTCCCTCTGTGGAGGCCAGTGATTGGGCAACAGTCATGTTGTTTTAAAGTAGCAGGTCAATGTTTGGTCTTTGCCACACAATGTCACAACATCACAATATTTTTTATCAACAAGGGTTGCCCATCACAGATCATCTACCTTTTCCTCACAGCCACTAACACTTTCACACGTTTTTTTTTTTCTTTAGGAAGATATTAGCAATGGTTTAAGGTGATTTTCTGTGTTATTTTAAATGTAGTTTGTTTATATTTTGGATTGGATAAATCATTAGAGAAATCACTGTGACAGTTTAACTAAGCTGTCGTGCCCTTAATTCATGGAGATGCTACAAATAAATACAGATATCATGTCCTTATTAGAGAAATATTGTATTTTATGTTCTTTTGTAACTGATGTTGTAACAGATGTTTCTGCGGTTGAATTTATAATTTGATTTGTTCTATTTAATTCTAAAATAATTTTTTGCGTGTAGGGACATCTATGTGGGAGCTAAATGCTCTCTACGATTAGGCATTTAAGCATAAAAGTTAATGTTGTTGCAGTCGTGCTTCTGTTTGTCTCCTTTTTAGAGTCTCAAAATATCTTGTGAGTTGTGTTTCAGGATGTGGAGTGTGCCAGTAAAGGCTGAGTTACTTTGCAGACAGTAGATGTTTCCTATGAGAAGACAAAGAGAACAGCCGTAGCCATTAAGCTTTTAGAGTGCCACCTCTCTTCGGCGCCTTCAGTGTTTGAGTGCTTGATGTTATTTGTAATCTGCTTGCCTGCAGCTCAGGCTCAGAATGAATTAGAAGAATCCAAATATAGTGCAACATGCTATATGGCAGACAGCTTTGTCTCACCTCAAGCATGCACATTGTGTCAGTCAGGTGTACTTTTCATGTCCTCTTCAATTTAACACCCTGTTGTTTCTGCCTGGTCTGGCAGGTTTGACTACTGCAGGTTCATAGAGCTAGACTACGTTCCCATGGAGGCCGGCTATATGGTCTCAATGCGTCCGACAAAAGGCTATGCATCGACCAAGTCGCCAACAAAAGGATACACTTCTACCAAGTCTCCGGACCGCCACACTCGTTCAACAAACTCCCCTTCCACCCCTCGTTCTCGGTCTGTTCTGGTCCCTATTTTTTCTTCCTGATCAGTGTTATTCCTCTGAAGCATGGGAATGATGCAGCATTTTGCATTGTGAATGTTTAATTGTGGGAGTTGTCTGCAAAAGTTGTTGGTCCAAAGATGTTTCCACAGCATCATGTCCAGTCTGACCTGTTACTCTCTTCTTTTTTTCTTCTTCATTTGGTTCGTTTGTCTTCATTTCCATTATAAAACACTTTTTCTTTTTGCATATGTCATTGGAGGTAAAATGTGTTTAATTTTGGTCTGTTTTCATCTTTACACAACACATTTCCTTTTAGAAAGAACTGTAGCATCATTGTTATTCCCTAAAGTGTCCCTCGTTTCTTCAACAAAACGATTTTCTGTCAGCAGTGAGTGTGCCTTCTGAATGCCTTGGTGATGTTTTTGTCTATCCTTGTGCATTTCTTTCTTGTACTGGCATGTTGGTGGACCTATATTAAACCTTCCTCTATTTGTCTTTTTGTATTTGTGATTTTGTCATGACATGCTGATTTGCTCAGCAGCTTATAGGAGTCACTGTCACCTTACTGTCTGGAGTATGGCTTGATGGTGTTACAGTACATTGCTTTGTTTGCAGTTATGGAGGGATTAACATTTCTCCTCTTACTTTGGACCAGGCGAACACCGGCCCCACCCAGTAATAGAGATCCCTATGGCAATGCCTCCCACAGCAGCAGCAGCAACTCAGGTTCTTGTAAAGGCAGCGACTGTAGCCCCACCAAAGGGTGAGACATCAGTCACTGCATGGCCCGTTCAGTAATGTAGACCAAACAAAAAGCTTTGTTAGCTCATTGTTTTTGCTTAAGACACTCTAGAGAACGCTCATTTCAAACCAAAAAAAAAAGAATGTTATAAACTACATCGATAGATGCATGCATACATAATTATATTACCTGACGTATCAGACTGAAAGTTAATTTGAAAGTTATATGAATTGCTTAAAAATGTGGATTTAATAGTCATAACTTTAGTTTTTAGCTTTTGTTATGCTTATGCTAAAGTAAAGTCACACTGTTTTTACCCTTACACGGTCATATCCTGTGTGTCTCAGACGTCACCAGAAGTACACGTCATGCACGGACAACCATGGTATTCGGCCCCCTCCACCAGAACAGTACCTCACACCCCTGCAGCAGAAGGAGGTGTGTATACGACACCTGCGGGCCAGGCTAAAGGAAACAATAGACACACTACAAGACAGGTGAGATACTCAGATAATAATAAGCATTATCTGCATTTTTAAACCATTTTCCTTTTTCTCCAGCTTTTTCATTTGATACTTTTCTTTTCCAACTTTCTCCTCCAAATGCCCATTCTCATCCTCTCATCTGTTCTTATTCCTTTCACTTGTCACCCTCTTAGGGACACAGAAATAGATGAGCTGAGGGGCCAGCTGTACAGGATGCAGGAGGACTGGGTTGAGGAGGAGTGTCACCGTGTGGAGGCTCAGCTGGCCTTAAAAGAGGCGCGTCAGGAGATTCAGCAGCTCAAACAGGCGGTGGACACTGTTCGTGCTAGGCTCAGTGACGCTGGGGGCCTGAGCGGGGACGTCGGGGTCCAAAAGTACTTCCAGGACATTAACACTCAGAACCACAAGCTGGAGAACCTTTTGCTCAGCATGGAGCTAGCCCAAGCTGGATTAGCCAAGGAGGGGGAGGGCATACCAGGCTGCCGGACCCGTGTTGGGGGTTCAGCACCAGCGTCAGTATCAGGGGAAAGTCCAGGGGGAATACCCAAACCAGCAGTAGGAGGGAGAGGGTCGTGCTCCTGCGACGGTTCCCCAGCCCGTTCTCTGACTCGAAGTTCCACCTACACTAAGCTCAGCGATCAGGCGCTGGCTGACAGGAATAGCAGTGGACAGGACTTTCCTTGCCTGTCAGGTGATGGCACCCAAGACAGTGGTTTTGTGTGCTGTGGGGAAAGCAGCGTCCCCAGCCGGGCTGACCTGCTGCTGGAAGCTGCTTTCCTATCTGAGGAAACTGCATCCTTACTCAATGCTTACACACAAACCTTTTCCCACTCTCTGCCCAACTCTCTCCCCAACTCTCTCCCCAACTCTTTGCCTCACACGTTCTCTCATACCCTACCTCATTCTTTCCCTCACAATTTGTCCCACTCCGCACCCCACACTATGCCACACTCCTCCACTTATGAAAAACTGTGCACAGGTGAGCGGCTGGCACCCTTTCGTTGTGGCCTGGGTGGAATGGGCTGCATGAGCCACCCTTGCCTGTCGCACCATCACCTATACTTGCACCCCCTGCGGGAGACAGGTATTCAGACTGAAAGCTGTCCCATTCCTGCAACAGCTGGCTACCCATCAGACCTGGACACCATAGCAGAGCAGCGCACTTTCCGCTCGCAGGCCTGCAGCCCCACCTCCACCTGGATGTCTGATGAAGGGGAGGAGGAGCTGGACTCTATCACCACCACAACTTCAGTAACCACAGCAACAGTGATGAGCACAGCCACAGAACCAATCCCAGTCTCCAAAACCCCGCTGGTTCCTCCGTTACCCCGCTCAGCCACTGTGGCATGTTCAATGGAGAGTCCTCTGTGTGATGGGAAGGAGGGAGAGGAGGGAGAGGAGGGAGAGGAGGGAGAGGAAAAGCAGGAGAACGAAAAAAGAGAGAAAGAATCTGGTGCATCGGAGAAGCACGTGGAGACAGAAGTATTCTGTAGAGTGGCAGAGGAAGGGCAGCAGATACAGACAAGCGCAGTGGAAGAAAATAAATTGGAAAGTCAGGAAGGAGAGGAGGAAGCAGCACCAGGAAAACTGTGCAACTTAGCAGAAACAGCAGCAGGGAAGCAGGGTTTGGAGGAAATTAAGTTTGGAGGATGCACTAGAGAAGGTACAGAAGGTGGGGCAACACTGATAAACCTCAGCAGGGAAATAAGACAGCAAGAAGTAAGTGCATTAACAGGATTACCTGAACCAGAGACAGCAGAGTTGAGTCCAAGTTACCCAGGGCCATCTCCAGGTATAGAGAAGCCTCACACCTCCCAACCAAGGAGATCGACCTCTAATGAGGAGATCACTGGTGTTGCTGTCACACATGATGAGGATGATGATGATGATGATGATGATGATGACGATGATGAAACTAAAGAGCAGGGAGCAACTGGAGGGGCCACAGAAGAGGAGGAAGACTCTGACTCAGGAGCGGTTCAGAAAAGCTACTGGAGCCGCCACTTCCTGGTTGATCTATTAGCAGTGGCCATCCCTGTGGTGCCCACAGTCGCATGGCTCTGCCGCGGGCCAGTCCGCGATGGACAACCAATGTATCATATAGGGTCACTGCTGAGGGGCTGCTGCACGGTAGCGCTGCACTCACTACGCAGGGGAGGTGGGTTGAGGCATTACCCCGCAGGCGGGGGAGACCTAGGAGGATCGCACATATAAAAGCAGAATCTGTTTACCACCTCTGTAAGAACACCTGCCATCCTTCAATGCAACCTCTCCTGTATGCTCTAGATCCTGAGCTCACTGGGAGGTACTTGTGTTGGGAGGAGAGGAAAAGAAAGAACTTTCTGTCTTGCATTTCTCATCAAGATCAATAGATGAGAGAGCATTAGCAACAGGAAGCCTCTGCATCGCTAACTGGTGAACTCTGATCTGTTTGGTCCTGCTCCATGTTGTCTCTCACCCACTGGTCCCTGCTGTTGCTACCAAGATGTCTACCAATGCTAATGACTTGCAAAACTGAATGAGCTGAATGAAATGGCTGATCTATGCTTGTTTGTTCGATGCTGGTTATTTTGTTAATGAATTGCAGGGAAATGTTAAAGGTTCACTGATCGGTGTTGGTTAACCCTCTGGTCTGAATCCATTCTGACATGATCAAGTTTGCGAGGGTGTACATAAAATATGTATGTGTGCAAGAGTGTGTCCATGAATAACCAAATGGGCTTGATGTCTTGCAGCACATAGTAGCACTGCAGTTTTCTCATTGATGGCTAAGAGGGAAAATCCACCATCATATTCAATACTCACATGTTAATGCAAACAGTTCAAGATCCTGAACGGGCTTCTTCGCGCCTTTGGAGTCATTAGGAATGAGGTAATTAAGCTAATCTTTTAGCGGTTAACAGAAAAAAAATGACAATGTAGACACAAAACTCAGGTGGATTTCAAGGGTAGAAACATAGAGTGCCAGCAAAGCCATTAGCCTCACATAGAGATCAATCATGTTGTTAGGCCAAAAGTAATGAATGTTACTCCCACTGTTGTTGATCTTAGGTTCACAAGTAATGTCTGAATTATCATCTCTGATTCTACCTGTAGGAATGTGTGATTACTTTTCCTGGTCTAGTACACCTAAAGGAACAAAGCAGTTTCGGATAAAGAACCTGCTTTGGTTTGCAGAATCTACAGGTTTATTTTACTGAGCAAAAAAACGCTACATATTTTTTGACTGGAACTAAACACTCAAGACAACAAAGCACATGTGACGCCAATAAATAGTTTTGAGTTTGGGTATTTTTTCTCTGCCTTCGCCAGTTCCTGTTTCATTAGCATTACACATTTGTTTTAGCGATAGGTTCACAATTTTAACAAGTTCATCTGAAAACAATAGTGGAGAGCTAACATTAATGCCAACTGAATGCATTTCCGGTCTAAGAGTTACAGACAAAATCGAGAATCTAAAATGTTATACTTTTGTTACTTACTGCTTAGGGAAACAAAATTACAGAAATGTATCCTGGCATCGCTGTCTAGAGTCTGGAACCCCTCATTTTTGATTTAAGAGAGCTGTTATCAGTGAACGTAGACCAAAAAGCCTCTGGACACAGTTGGAAATTACCAGTTAAACTTACCACATCCTGCTAGAAGTACAGCAAACATATATTTGGTATCCATTAAGGTTTTAAGTGGTGTTTGTTTTTCTGTTAGAAAAAATATACCGTCCAGTTCATTTAGTACTGATGTAATAGTAGATTCCAAAGACCATCAGCGGCAGCCATCTTGGTTGTTTCGAGAAGTACCTCCTCAGTCAGTCACTGTATCAAACCCTCTCCATAACAGGAGGGTGGTCAGATGGATCTGCCAAAGCAAATGAAGCATGAGATGCATGTGGTTCCAAGACTAACAGAATTTGAATCTAAAGGATATTAACTAAGGCTACTGGAGCTTCACACTGTTCTCTTTGTTTGTTTTCTTTTCTTTTTCATTTCGGTGTCCAGTATGGAGAAGGGGAATGTTTATAGCAAGTGCAACCTGTTACAATCATCACATGGGCGCCTGACTATCGTTCTAACTTGTAAAATTGTGAACCTATCCTCTAAATAAGTGTTTTTCTGTGCCTGAGGATTCTTTAACAGAATGTTTTTAGGGTGGAATTTTGCCTGTCATTGGCCATATGGTTAGCAGTTGTACCCTAAAGCACTCTACTTTGTTCTACTGACAGCGATTCTAGTAATTTGGGATCCGTTCACAAAAGGCCCACACGAAATCTTCCTTCCCTCATCAAACATTAACAGGAAGAAAAGTCATTTTGTGGACAGAAACCATATTTGTAGTAACTCACTGGCTCAGTTTGACACTTTGATGTAGATCAGGATAGCGTGAGATGTGCTCAGTGCTGTAAATTTCTGCTAACATAATGCTCTTGTGGTGTAGTTTAACTGTCACTCTGATAGTGTGTATTTTAAGTCCACTGTTAGTGAGTCATTGCAAATAAACTATTTAACAAATCATTCTGCAAAGCATTTCTAGACATAGAGTACATCGTACTTGACACTAAATGTGAATTAATATGATGTGTTTGGCAGGCTGAGGCTGTGACTTGAAGTCAGGGCTGTTATCACAGTTTAAGTTCAGGGTGTTTTCTTTGTGTGAATGTGTTGTTACGTAGAGACTCTAATTCAGTGGTATCTAAAGGGAGTTTCTTCTGTTATCAAGTGTTTAACGATATGTGTAAATGTTTAAAACGGGCAAACATGCAGCCTGAAAATGCTAAAAACTTGTCTCACTGTCAGACTCATGAGTGGTAACATGGATCAATAAAACGCCCCAACACAACCAGCAAGGACAGTCCAACACCACCTGAATTGTTCAGTTCTTCAAAGAAGAAATAAGCGGCATGAAGAATTTTTTTAATATTCCATTGACATATTTTGCACTATTGTTCACTTTATGAATTTTAAGCAATTACTTGAAATCAAGATTGTATGTGTATCCAAAGCTCTCGTTTGTTCTTGTTCTGTTGGTCTGCAGTGTCATTTAACTTTGATATATTAATGTTGATATTTTAAGACAAAAATTAAACTAATTATAGTTATAGTGTAATTAACTGTACTGGATTTACATGTCAGATAATGCAGAAAGTTTGGGTATGACTAAAATACATCTGATTATTCTATTGTAAACCTGAAAAGTGGTTGTTGAGAAGACGGTTCATTACATTTGTCTACAATGTGTATCTACCCGCTACCAACTCTCAACAATAACGCACATTTAAAGGTCCAGTGTGTAAGATTTAGGGGCTCTAACTGCAGAAACGGAATCATAATCATGTTTTTGTTAGTGTATAATTAGCTAAATTAATTGTGCTTTCATTACCTTAGAACAGGCGTTCGTAAACTGTTTCAGGTTGAGACCCAAAAGACAAATGTGTTGTTTTCCTGTGACCAAAAGTTACAAAAATACATCATGAATTGCCACAACAAAAACATTTTGCACTGACTGTCCCAGTCAGTGCAAAATGTACATAGCATTGTTATGTACTATGATACTCTGCCTGTTGGCAACCCAATAAAAACGGTTCCCTGACCAATTTTGGGTTGGAATGAGCAGTTTATATCTACAGAGGGAGAGGTTCGCCACTCAGGAAGTCCGCCATGTTGTAGCTTCCTCTTCTTCTTTTTTCTGTTGTGGCATCCAGCGTTAAGGCGCATCACCGTCACCTACCCTGTATGAGTGTAGACTAAAGTTAATAACCACTTAAAGACAAAGTCCAGAACAGACAAAACAAACCCTTTTTTTTTTGTTCGCCCATTCGTAGGGGAGGGTGAGGGCGATGTTCAGTTGCTTGCGATCTGCAGCTTCACCGTTTAGTTGTCACTAAATATTACACACTGAACCTTGATGCCGTGTTATACCCACATTTGTAAGAGAGCGACAATCATGACAAACTCTCTGTGTTGCTTTTTCAATTCCTACAAATTCAGTGTAAATGTGCCACACTAGAAGCAGCCATCGTCAGTGCATTTATGATTCATGAAAAGAGTGAATGAATGCCTTAGGGACACACTTTCCCACGTTTCCACGTTTTCCTCAACGCATCGCTGTCATCGTCATTGAGTTGTGCACTGATTGTGTTCTCGTGTGCCGACTGTATGAATCGGCCGGTTAGAGTGGATCAGGAGGCTAAAACAGTTTCATGTTTTACAAAAAAGCCATATAATCCTGCAAGGGAACAGGTGTGTGAATGTGGGAGGCAGCCTCCTCCTCTCTATATTAATGTATTGTGTTAAAAAAAAGAAAGAAATCTCTATCAGTGAAAATCATGTGAATGATTCCAACTGTCAGCAACGTGCTTTGATTTGAGTCTCCTGCTGTCATTAAATTAAACACGAGCTGCCTCACCCCTTTTGTGTTGGGATTTAGGTTGATGGATGAAATGTTAACTTTAATTGATATGTGATGCTGAATTAAAACTTTTGCCATGGTTTAGGGTTAAGAGTTAAAGCTTGTTGTGGGTAGCAGCAATCATCTCAGCCCTCTTAATTTACCTCTATGCACAACAGTCTACACTTCAGCCGCATATATGCCTCGGTGTCTGTTTGTAAAGTCATCTCCTGAATCTTAGCGGCTTCCCACATCTAAATAGCTTTTTGTTCCCAGTTTTAATATCTATTATTTATGCTTCACTGTATGCTGTTGTGACAGTGTGTCAACAGGCCACTTTATGGTACTTGGCCAACCGAATCACGTTAAAAATCCTCTGAAATGTAATTTTTGTCCCTCATGTTTTGACTGTGTAATGGGCAATATTCAAAAACAATAATGTCCTGCTGTGTCCTCGTTTTGGATTCTAACAGTCCGTTCCTGTTCATCTGTGTGATTGATTTATACATTAAATGTTTTTATCTCGCTGTCAGTCAAATCAGTCTTCAAGGACCGGCTTGGATGTGTTCCAAGATTATCACAGACCAAGACAGCCGACACCGCCCTCCACGGTTTCTCTAGCTATTCCGAAAAAAAATCCCCATGTTACTTCACAGTGGCCCATTTCTTTTTATTCTCCTACCAAAATACAACTTCCTGATTTAGTGTACGGTTGTGTCACTGGGTATCATGGAGGTGAAGGGAAGTGAGTGAATTACTATATACTGAGTATATCTTAGACAAATGTGATGCTGAAGATTTATTTGGGACTATACAGGAAAAGGTGTGTTTGGGAGGGAAGGGGGTCTGAAGTTTTATTTGTGTATATTTGAATGTGCACTGTCATTTTCTGCTTCACTCCTTGTCTGAATGTCCGATTACGTGTTTCATAGCCTGTGTAATGATGACAAATGTATCCCGAGTCCTCTACGAGCCTACCATTTAGGACATCCAATGCCTTGTATAGGAATTAGACTGACATCATAAATATCTACAGGCAATTTATTGTAAATTAACTATTTTAAAAGGCAATAGTAGTGTGTACAATAAAAGGCATCAGTAGGCCGTTTCTCCATTCACACTCCCACCACACTGTACAAAGAAAGACCAAAAGCCCCTATATTAAACAGCATGGAGAAAACATCTCTGTTGTCCTTATGTGTCTTTGTCTGAAGCCTGTGTTTTTCTCAGTGTTTTATTATTTCTTACACCCTGAACTGAACTTAAATGGTGCAGTTTGTAAGATTTAGGGGGATCTAGTTGCAGAAATAGAATATGCTAGTCATACTTTTGTTTTCTCATTAATGTGTTATCACCTCAAAGTAAGAATCTCTTTTTATATTTTTTATACTTACAGAGAGAGCAGGTCCTCTTCCGTGTTTCTACAGTAGCCCAGAACGGCTCTAGAATGGTTCACCTACTCGCTTGGGAGGGGAGGCTGCGCTGAGGGTTCAGTTGGGTGCAATCTGCAACCTCACCACTAGACGGCACTAAACCCCGCACAATACACCGTTAAAGGTTCAATGTGCAAAAATAACATGATTACTTTTCAATGTAGTGTAATTCAAGTATTTTGAGAGGAAACGAGACTTCTGCACCTCCTTATGGCTAATCTTAGGCAGAGGGGTTAAATATGTGATTGACAGTTTTAGTTACCGATCGCTGTCGGACACAGCTCTACTGCTCTACCCTGTGGCTCATCACAGAACCAACACGGCATTTGGCTTCACTTTTCCGTAGTGGCATGAAACAGCACCAGGTCAGCCATCTAATCTAAAAGAAAACAATAGAAACTGATGCATTAAGTCACCACCAAGCTAATGTGAACAGAAAGACTGTTTATTTGTTTTACAATATTATCTTGGTTACATTCGTATATAAACTTTTAGATTTTTCTAGCATTTTTTACAGAATGACAGTAATGTTTATCAGATTGCATACCTAGAAAATTAAAGGAATACATGCATCCAAACATGAACAGCATTAAAAGGAGCAACTTTATATAACAAGTAGAAATTCACTTGACTGTGAGCCCTTCTCAGTTTCACGGCGCTCATCAGCCAGGGAAGGAATATTACAGAGGGAAGTCCTGTAACAACACTTAGCAAAGGAGAGCGAGTTTATTGGCTAAACCCATGATGTGGAATCAAATGCCTCCAATTTAAGCAGATGATTTTCAGCATCAAATGTAAGCAGTTTCCTATATTTAACATACAACATACATGTTTGTTTTATGAGTTCTCTCATTAACATGAGGCACCACAAACACAATAATAAAAAAGCACAAATGTTAACTGCTGAAATGGATACAGGAAGGACTACCTCCTAAAAGGTGGTGGAAAGTGCACTTAGTGGGTCCGCCCAGCACAGACCCTGTCCGAAAAAACACTAACTGTGGCAGCAGTTTTCTCAAACATCTCATTTTGAGTGACAAGAGAGAAGAGAAGAGAGAAACTGGATCATACACATCACTGTGGTCCCAGTTTCTTTCAGTTCCACAAGAAAACCGGTGGCTCTTTTAGTGTTTGAGGACAGGACCAAGTCCCAGCTGCACAGAGCAACAAACATACAGTGCTGCCCCTTTTCCCTACACTTTCCCCTGGAATGTGCACACATTGTTCCCAGTACCTACAAATCTGAGAAGCTCTTTTTTTGTGCCTCAATTTGAGCTTCTCATTGGTTTTAGGAGCCAATAATAACGTTTGAATACGGGGACCTGATTTAAGCTCTTGGGCATGAATGTTGGATGTCACAAACAAAAGTGTGGTTGCTGAAAACTTATCCTGATGCAAAAAAACATGTTACACTATTTTCTTCTTTTTTTTACCCAAAAACAATAATAAAATAAATTCAGTTATCCCATGTAAGACCTCAGGTGTTAATTTAGCTCCGATTACTGATGTATGTACATTATTAAGGGCCAAGTGCAGGGACTGAGAGCACAGCCATCGTCAACGTGATACGGCTCTGATGACTGGCCATCAGCTTTTACAGCATTTTAACGTTACAGTGAAACATCACTTGCCAACGATTCAACTCCGCAATGGGGAGGAAGCTCTGGACTCATGATAGTGTGCATGGCTTAAAACATTATGTACTGCCCTCAAAGTCAAATACAAAACAAGGAAAAAAACAAACAAAAAAAAAAAAACACATGTAAAACTTAGACTAAAAGGTTAACATATAAAAAGTACTAGACGCGTCAACAGCGGTAAGAGAAATGTAGAAAAGGAACATACTTAACAGAAGACAAATAGAAAAAAAGGCATCTTGAGATTATGTTAAAGATGAGAAATGGCAATAATGGTGATTGGTGATTGTGGTTTCGTATGGAGACAGAGAGAGAAACATAGAGAGAGAGAAACATAGAGAGAGAGAGAGAGAGAGAGAGAGAGAGAGAGAGAGAGAGAGAGAGAGAGAGAGAGAGAGAGAGAGAGATACAAA
>JAPQRN010000025.1:18080733-18092402 GCA_037367275.1 Coranthus polyacanthus | reverse complement strand
AACTTTAATACCATGTAATGCCTTCTGTAAACATGATTTCCAGCCTGACTCACAACAGATACGACAGTGGTGAAAACAACAACGCTCGTGATCCCACGCCACTTCATTCACTACTATTTCTTTTGGGATTGTTTTGACTGAAAGACCCCATAGTGGCACACATTACATAATATGTGTTTAAAGTCTTTTTTTAACTAATTATTTAAAAAGATTTTATTTATAATTCACATAACTAAAAGTCAAATGAGCAGCCAAGCGTTTTTTAAACAAAATCCAGCGAGTAAATTGAAAGAAATGATGGCCAAAGACAAGAAAAAATGGCTACATACAGATCTACAATGGAAAAAGATTCATAATCTTCCACTTGAAAGATTCAAATGTTTGCAGACATGAACATCAAACCACATGCCACATGCAAACACTTACATTGTCAGCCACGGGCAACAAGGCCAGGTTCTTCTGGACCTCATCGCTGTTGAGGCTCAGGCCCATGTAATCTCCCAGCTCCTCCAGATTTGGGTACAGCCCTGTGAAAAAAGAAAGACAAGTTTAGACGGAAGCAGCTGAGTGGATGAAGAAAAGCACGAGAAAGAATTGAGGTTAGGGGAAGAGGTAGACAGGTGGTTGGCATAGCAAAGATAGCAGAGGAGACTGAGAATGCAGAGGACAAGTTAACCTAAGACCAACAAACAGATCTGTGGTGATGTATTTCCTGTGTAAACCCTACTTCTTGGTACCACTTGTGAGCACTTTGCCTACATTTTAATGCTATGAAGTTGCAGATGTACCACCTACAGACATTGTTATGTTTGCTTCACCTGAGTAGTCAACACTTTATATTTTATTCATGACATCCATAACAACAAAGTCATGCTCCAGCAACTTTGAGCCCTGCAGTGGTAGAGTGCTGATAATGAGCAGTGTGCAGTGCAGTAAAACTTTCCTGGCATCAGCACTCACTTCCATGCTCATACTATGACAGTCTCTAATTTTTACCCGTTGTCTGTGTGTCCCTATTCCACCTCTGCGACTTCCTGTTCAACCATCTCCTGTTTACTTTCCTGTTTGGAAAATATGAACGTGTCTGTTCCTCTTTTTTTTTCTGCCAGTCTGCATAACCTTTCTCGCAACAAGAGGCTACTGTTGCGCCATGGCAATAATTACTGGATTTATCCTGGCAAAGGTAAAAGAAAATCATGTGAGGAAAGTACACAGAGGTAGGAAAATACTAGACATCATTAGAAAGAGAGGATTTTTTTGCCTCCATAGCTGAGTGAATTCGATCTTTGATCACTTACGTCACTATACTGGTGAGTAATGTTTCATCGTCTCAACAGCACCAATTGTGCTGCCTAATCACTTCGTAGTGCCAGGTGGAGTCAAGTGTACAGTCAACATACTTATGGTCAGTCACTCAACCACCTACTGTAAATACTCCACCCAAGCCAAGCGGCCAGAAAACACCCACTGTACAGTGTCAGGTGCTAGCTTTGTTTACAGCAGAGAAAAGGAAGACCGAGGAACCCACTGGAGCACATTGAAAAAAATTCTAATCATCATTCATCATAAAGTCAATTAGAAAATAAGTGTTATTAACCATGCAGCCAAATGATGAGAAAACTACCAAGTATATAAAATTGTGTTTCAAAATCCTGAAAAAAAAATGGAGCATAACCTAACCTACAATAACCTAACTGCCATCTAGAAGGAGGACCACTGATTCTAATACATTACACATTCGTTTTTATAATGTTATAGAGGCAGGAGAGACGGTCATGCTAAAAGTGGCTCAGTCTAATCCCACAATTCAGTATCGCATAGTTTCATCTTTTCAGCAATTATTCTCTACAATGTATAATGTGCTTGGAAACAAATCTCTGAATTTCCTTTACATGCACTGAAAAAAAACATGCCATTGCAATTTGCTTGCCTTTCTTTTGTTCATCATTTCTGTTTTTGAGTTGTTCCTGATTTGTCACAGCTTCTTTCATTCTCCTCCCCTGCACACGCCCACTGCACATCAACCCACAGATCTACCCACAGAAGCAAATCAGGAATACTTTTTTTTAAACCAAGCCAATTCAGTACTTCTTTCATTTTAGCCCTCCCCTTCCTTTACACTGTTCTCAGATGTCCATCTTGAGCTATCTGAGTAAAAACACGGGCCTCAAACTGCCATTTCCAATGGAGTCAATCAAAATGGAAGAATTTTTACAACAAATATGGCTGCATATGGATCCTTTTTGTTCTTTCCTTTTGATTTTAAATGAGAAGTAAAAGAAGGCATTGACAAGAAGAAGAAAGGTCAAGTTGAGGTGATCTGAATGCAGCCACTGCCATTACGTGTTAGTGTATCGGCCTGGGCAGTGGTCTAGTCCTGATGTCAACCAGGCCGCCCTCCTTCACCTCCTCCTCTGCACCAGGAGAAGAAATTCCTCCCTCCTCCTCCCCCCTGGTTCACTCCTGCACCCCTGGATCTCTCCCTCTTGTTCAAACCAACTCCTCCCCCTCCTTTTCTCCTACCCTGTCCGGTCCCAGCACAACTGCCAGAGCTCGTCTCCATGGTGACTCATAGCTAGCTCAGCTGAGGTAAAAACAAAAGACAGAAAGCCCACGGGAGTTTGCATCCAAACGGAGAAAGGAGAGAGTGAAAGAGTGGGAGAGGAGGAAAAGGGGGAGAAGTAAGTGAAAATAAGTAGAAAGGGTGTGCTCTCTAATCTCCAATCCCCTTTGAAACCCTTTTGCCCACTTAATCTGTTGTGGATGCCTCTTTTCTGTCCCGATACAAAAATTCTCTTCAGCCTGGCATGCTTTCACACAAACTTCAAAAAACAGAAACCTCTGACTAGGAATACAACAAGAGAAAACAGGAATACAACAGCAGGAAAAAGAGACAGAAATCATAGCCAGTCTTGGGGGGTCCATTAACTCTCATTATTATCCAAAAATGCCGTACCCCAACCCTCCACCTCAGTCCGCTCACCCCATCACTACAGAACTATTCTTCTCTCAATAATAGACAGGCTCAAATCCACAGACCCCCCACACAGAAGTTCCAGCGAGAAGCAAGGACGTAAAAAAATAAACGAAAATGTAGATTTGTTCTTCTATAGTAGATTAACAATCATACAGGCAAGCAGTTCACAGAATACAATATTTCCAAAACCTTCTGACAGTATATATATGTGTGTGTGTACACGAGACTCACTTGATGCTGGCATCGCAACAGCGGTGGGCTGAGGCTGGTAAGCTCCCTCAGTGATGGCTGGCATGGCTGGGGTGGTGGTCTGGGCAAACTGGGCCTGGGCCTAGAAGGTAATCGGGCATACAGTATCTGTGAGGTGAAACTAAATCGAAAAGACTGTTTTGACCTGGTAATACTGAAGAAAATAAATATTTGAACCAGTAAGTGAAAAGAAAATGAATTGACATTTAGACACATTACACACTGATATTGGTGTTGTAAAATGATCATCAGAACCACAGTTCATAGTTTTTTTTCCTCACATTGTACACAGTTAGTCTTGCTTTCATACTGCAATTTTGGAAGTGGACAAAACAACTATGCATCATCCTACAGCCTGCCTACATGTTCTGCATCTCTCCATTCTTGACATTGATTTATAGATGGGTGCGTCTGACATCAGCATGTTGTTAATTTCCAATTCTTCCATTTATTTTTCTTCTTTTATTTACTGGTAACAATAGTCTTCTGTAACTTCCTGTAATCGGTCGGAACATCTGAACCATCAAGTATAATGAACTGGAGCGAAACTACATTTTTTGGTTAGACAAAAGACCAGCTGTGTGGTCCACAACATGGTCCGGGGGAGGTTTCACACCTGCAAGTTTGGTTCAGATCAAACTGAAAAGTCGGAACGTCCGGAGCAAACGAGGTAGGTGTGAAAGCAACCTAATTCTAATTTCAAATGAGTGTTTTGAATGACAGTCTAGTGACCTTAGATTGTCATTCCAGACAACTGGATCAAAAAATTTGTTTCCATTTGAAGAATATTTCAAAACTAAGAAAGGTGGTTTAAAAGGCTCAATTGGAGACGATTAAACTGGTGTGCAGAGCCAAACTTTTGATGAGTCAATCAGCTGATATTCTGCATCTGTTGACATGTCACAAGTACTCATTGTTTGGTAAAGCTCCATCTGCTGTTATATTGTTTCAGTATTTTGTTTAATGCTGATGTAAGCTGCCCAGTGTGTTAAGGAAATTGTTTCTAACTTTTAATGACTTTAACACACTCTCCTTACCTTAATGACCTTGTCGACCTTGAGGTCCTCGAGTGATGGATACAGGGACATCCTGAGAAGAAAGCACAAAAAGCTGTGAGTGGAGGATGGGAGGACTGCACTGACTGGACCTCGCTGAATTACTGTTTCACCTGGTTACCCTCACATTATCCCATGACATGAATGCAGATCAACTGTAAATGGATAAGAGTCTACAAGTTTAAAAATACCTGGGTGGGAGTGCTTCCTGATACAAAATGACTTTTTTAGGTGCTCTATGGAAGGGATACATGAGATGATGAGATGAGATTAACTTTATTTATCCCCTAATGGAAATTAAATGTAAAGCATATAGAGATAAACATCCAAGAAAAGCCCAAGACACTTTTCTTAGTTTTTTTAAAAAAAAGCTTTTATTCTATATAAAGTGTGGTGAATTTAGTAGTAGAGATGGAAGTGTTAGTGATTAATATAGCGCAAGTCTACATTCAAAATTAACACTAATAACATGACATGAATAACGTGATGATGATGTTAATGTTGAGACTATGACTCTGCATTTTACTAAAAAAACATTGTTACTAAAGCTTCAGAAAAACAGTTGCACTAACTGTATGTTAAATACCGGACAGATGCATAGACACTGTCAGACTTTGTTGATCACAGTGGAAATAATAGGGACATTTATACTGATGTGTTACTCCATGGTTGATCACGTCACCATGTAACAACATTTCCTTCTCTAATCTTGTTCTCGCGCTAGAGAAACTTCCTCAAGTTGACTCTGAAAGCGTATTGCAGGACATGTACTGGATGAGAAAAAGATGGGATTTGCAGAAGTAAAACAATCAGTTGGAACAGAAGTAAGAAATTTCACATCTCACAGCTCAAGCTCTACAGTAGTGAGCATGAGTTATCAACTGTTTTTATGACAAAGATTTCTTTTCCCTAAACAAACCTCTGATGTGTCTGTTCATCTCTGTCCTAAACTGGCAACTGGTTAAACATGGAAAACAGAAACCTAATGTGAAATGAGGAATTGAAAGATTATAGTTTGTCAGCCAACCACCATTATGCAAACAGTACTGCTGAACAAGCTGAGGCACGCAACACAGCACTGACAGGTAAACAAACAGGCCAGAGACAAGTCAGCCTGAGTGTGATGTCTGTGTGCACGTCTGTTCACCTGCCTCGAACATTTATACTATGCTAAGAACACATTGAGAAAAAAAACTAAAACAACTTTAGGTCTTTTCATCTCTTCTATTGTAATTTAAAACATGATAACAAGAAAAATCTCCCTCATCTCACACCCACTTCCTCGTTACACTGTGACAATGATGTGTCACAATCACAAGACATGTGATGGAGTGGTATGTAATTGATTACAGGACAGTAAAGTGCAGGAGTGAAGAGGATCACAAGACAATTTCCAAAGCAACAGACATTATTTCATATACATAAGAAAACTCAAGGCTGTGTAAGGACAGTAAAAAGGACTGTTCTTTAAAGGGTGCAATGCATCAAATATGTGAGTCCATATTGGCATGACGATATGAGGCCATTCATTTTTACATCGCTAACTAAAAACTGGAACGAGTCCGTAAAATAAAATCATTCCAGCCACAATCACATCGCTGTGATATCTCGCTCTCCCGGCTACTCCAACCACAACTCTATTCTATTACTCCCAGTCCTCACAGACAAGCGCGTCATTGTGTAGTAGACACAGAGAGCTGCTTCAATACCTCCAAGTGTTTACTTTTCAGCTGTGCTTGTTTGCTTATTTCATATTCTTCCTCATTTAGACTAACAGGTCAGAGGTTTATGCGAGTAAGCCTGGAAAATATGCGTGTTTGTCCAGGCAGCTCCGACAATGACATAACGTAATTCTTGGGTCACCTTTGTAACTGCAGTTCAAATAAAGACAACAGGTGACATTGCTCGAAATACACTGGAAAACACAGTGCATATGTGAGGAAACAACCAAAGCAGGGAACAGGGTAAAAAGCTTGGCCAGTACCCCATAAACGCAATGCTTTACTGAAAAGAGTTCAACTAGCTAGAGGGGGCTTTACATTACTTTGGTGCCCAGTGCTTCTCAGTCTGAATAAGACAGTATGTTGCAAGCAAACCAAAAGCTTTGGTCGAAAGGAAAGAGAAGGCTAACTTCAGTGAGCCTGAACGAATTGGTTAGATACAAGAATGTGGTGCTCTTGGCAGCTTGTTCCGCTCTAAGTCTGGGAAAAAGACAGAAGAAGGGGGAGAAGGAGGAGGAGGAAGAGTGACAACGGTAAAGCGGAGCAGAAAAGAGCTTTGACTGGTCCACACTACTGTACGCACTGTGAAACATGCTTTTACACGAACATAATACAAACCGCGACTATACGATAATAACACCGGAAGCGCACATGGCGCTCAGAAAAATCATAGACATATGGCTTAAAAGGCGTTATAGTCAACTACAGTACATTTGGCTTTTCCGTTTATTTGTTATTAAAGCATACGTTTGCTTATAACGTCAAATAAAAAACCGTTGACTCTCTCCTCACACGATACGAAGTACTACAACCGTAAGCTAACGGTTACATCAGACGGCCATAATCATTAAAAATTAACCAAACTCTGTTAGCTGTCCACGGAAGCAACGGCAAATCTTGAACAGGAACAATGTAGCGTAACGTTGGCTCAAATGAGGTTTAATTATAATCCATGTGAATTACATCAGAATGGACCGAGCGGCTAAGATGATCCTCTTTGTTCCCTAGCTTGGGGGCTGTAGCAGAAACGCAACATAAACAGAGCAGGGAAACAGCTAACGTTACGGCTAACGTTAGCTTGTTTAGGTAGACGGACCTGGATGGACCGCTGGGATGGGTGTGATAGATAATTTGACATTCGGGCCGCACTCACCTTTAACGCGTTGGTTGTAAAAATCAGTTAAAACACCCGACTAAGCCTTCGGAGTCTCAGACAGAAGCACACTCGGTGGTTAATACTGTTTGTTTGTCTCTCTTCGTCGCTCTCGTCGTTGAGACAGACGGCACCGAAGGGGAATTCTGGAAAGTGATGTCACTGCTGGCTTCCTGGACGTGAAACGCGTCAATCAGCGTTGACGTTTTAAACCACGCCCTCTCTCGATCACATGGACGTTATTCATCTTGATCGATTTCAACTCGTAACAGTTCTATACGGTTTCATCGTCGTAATAATAGTGTGTTTTGTTGTGCTTCCCTGAATGTCATCTTACTGTCAGTGGTGGAGGGAGTATTCAGATCCGTTACGTGAGTAAAAGTAGCAATACCGCACTGAAAAGTGAGACAAAGTTCTGCATTCAAAACCATGGTACCAGTATAAACCAGTATAATACATTCTATCGTTAAATTATTATTGCACCTGCGTTCATCTAAAAGGACTTTGACTGTCTTAGTTGGTTGAGGGGGAACTCATTTTTAACTATTTCGTAAAGGATTACAACTAATGATTATTTTCATTACAGGTGAATAAATCTGCTTGTTATTTTCACCGTTAATCAATTGGTTGAAAATCTGAAAACAGTGAGAAATGTCCTCACATTTACCTAGAGAGTGAGTGCAACAACTTCACAACGTTTAAGTCCAAACCTCAAAATGATCAACTAATGAATCGTTTCAGCTGCACTTAAACTTATATAAATACTATAATAAGTAATAAATAAATACTTCAACAAACGGCTGGGTAGTTTATATCAAAACATCGTATTTTATAAACTCGTCATATGTTTTGAGTAAAAATCTTAACTTGTAAAGCTGCCAGATAAATGTGGAAAAAATGAGTGAAAAGTACAATATTTCCCTCTGAAATATAGTGAAGTAGTGGTGGAAAGCAGTACGTCAAATCTATAGCTAAGTACAACCACCAGTGGATCATTTCTCTTCTCTGTGGTCATTTGAAAAGATTTGAAAAGTTTATCACTATATCATTTTTAGAATAATCCAAAAATATAACAAAACCCTCTCCATGAAGATTGCTGGTGATTTTATCTGATTAAAAACTGTAATTCATGGACTGAATGTCGTGGGACGTTTAGAGTAAATGACGAAAAGAGATCCTTCACACTTTTTACTATGTTAACAATGTCTCCTGTATTTGAAACCTTTATTATTGTCAGGTTTGAATTAGAATTTATTGATCAAGACGTGACAATGAAGGATTGCAGTGATGTTTTGAAGTACTGTTTCTCTACCACATTGTTAAAGTGCGAATCGTTGAAACAAAATGACGACAAATCCTGTTTTGAGGGCAGTTCATGGAAAATCAAATTCCATTAATAATCACAGCACAAAACATTTTGAAAGCTCACTGTTGTAAACCCAGCCGGGCTGACCACATGACAATGGCATAAAAGTAAAAAATTACTTTCAGAGGCATAGGAGGGTTTCACAAGTCAGCGCCGTCGCAAACCATTTTATCAATGTCAAACATTCCCACAAATGGAATACAGTGTGAAGAAATTTTCCAAAGACAGGTGGAGAGCACTTCATTTATTTTAAATATATCATCATCATTGGTTTAGCCTGCAAACACTAACGTATCAGCACATAACTACACAGTACAGAGGTGGACTGCTGCCACACCAGTTGCAGCTTGGCCAATATGTAACATCGACAGCAATGGTCAATATCTGACAGCCAGGCCAGCATATTACTTGTCTTCATTTAAACTCCATTTAAAACTATTTATCTGTGATACAAAAACTACTGGGATGCCTGCGTGTCAGCATTTGTCTACCATAACACAGACTCCAGTTAGGCAGAGTGGTACTTAACTGACAGTGACAAAAAAAAAAACAAAAGAAAGAAAGAAAGAAAGAAAGAAAGAAAGAGAGAGATAGATAGAGAGAAAAAAACACACGAGCTGTCGTCATATGTTTTACACTAGCTTTGTCGATTCTTAGAGATAGAAAGTTGGCATCTGAAAAATACATAATTGAAGTCGTTACACAAAATAAGGTTGGGGGAGGTCACAATCTGATTGATTCCTCAACCCCCTTTTGTAAATTTCAAGCATTTCCCTTTTTCTAAGAAAAGAATAACAAAATCCAATTGATATGCATCGCTGTGAATCCTATCTTTGCACTGTTCAACCTGTGTATGGCTTTAAATGGGGTTTAAAGACTTGGCATGATGAAAGGCAATAATAAATCAGATGCAAAGCTTCCAACATGTACATACTAGGGTTTCCACCAGGCCTAGAACATGCAAGACAGGGCAAAGTAGTGTCTGGTGAGAATATTCCAGGCACGCATTAGAACTGCGATTGGTTCTCCAATTACCGCTCCTCAGCTCACACTAGAGTTAACAATTTAAATAAAAAATTTATGGCGCAAACTAGGTTCCTGTGTTTTTTCTCATGACTTGCTACTTCACTAAATCTATGCCATTACCTCTTTTATGACAAGCTCGTTTCGTTTGTTGTCATTTTCAGCCGGAAGGGGTTCCGATAGAAATGTGTGCTTTTCATTTTCCTTTGTACACTTTTTTTTTTTTCTCCTATAATGTAACAAGCACCAGCCCTCAAAAATTATAATACTAGTATGCATTGACTCTTGAATGTCGCTGCTAGTGGTTCATTGGTATTTTGTACTTCTCAGCATAACCATGCACAACCAACACTTCTAAAACACAAAAAGTAAAGCGCTTTGTTCAAAAAATTCAAGATTAAGAACATGGAGGTTTGTGAGGTTATGGCCCATAGTTTTTAGGAAGAAGAATACGATGGAAAAAAAAATATAAATAACTGAGTCACAGAGACAAAATAACACAAACTGTCATAGTTTGATAAAATAATGACCATAAACTTAGTGGAACTATAGACTCAAGCCTCTTATAGAATCGAGTGCAGACTCTCCTAGCTTCTCTCCAAGTCACCCAGGTAGGAAGTCACCTGTGAAGACAAGACGCAGCAGGATTCAGTTTAGAAATAAATAAACAGCGTGCCTCAAGTGTAACTCACTGCTCGCTTTTCCGAATGGTTAAATCACACAGCTACTATTTTTACATCTTTTGCTCTTGACTCTGGCCTCGTGAGTCGGATCAGAGAGGCTTCATCTGCATTTAATGATTTAAGTCCACCAATCTGATTTTTTTAGAATTTGGCCCAGTGGTAATCTCACCCAAAAAAAGGTGAGGCACGTGGAACTAAAATCATTACTGTCCACGAGGACGCGGCAACAGTGTACGACTAAGATTTATCTAATAAGTGCAATAAAATGAGCAAAACGTGTGTGGCTTACAAGACAAAGGGAACAGTAGCGGCACCAAAACGTGCCAGGTTTGTTACATACAACGTTGGAACAACTTGTACCAATTTGGAAATAGCTAATACTGATAACATAATAAAAACTGTTTTGCATTTAAGTTACTACAATATTAATCCACAGAAACCTTTATTTAACATATAAAAGCTTAAAAACTAAAACAAAACCGTCTTTTCAATAAGCTACGCAGTTATACTTAACAATCACACGTTGTTAGCTTCCAAGAAGCCATGGTTGTAACAAAAGGTGTGTTTCTTGTCCAGCTGTTTTTATTCACATTTTCAGTTTGCACATAAAAAAAAAACTCTGTGGGGAAACAGAAAAAATCTTGAAATACTGAAAAAAAAGATTTTAAGCTGGGGAGAGTTGGAAAATTTGGTGAATGGGTAAAAGTTAAATGCAGTGGAAACCGATTTAGCAAATGATTATGTGTGAGTGCATGTGTGGAGCGACGAGGAGACTGAAACGTTCACTGAATTAATACGTGAAAACGTAAATGACATTTTAGATGGAAACAGCTACAAAAAGCCACCGCGTATGAAAAGCTGCAGAAACAAATGGTGGACAAAGGCTTTGACACAGTCTATGTGATCCAGACCAGTGGGTCCGGTTTGGGGGATGAACATTAAAGCCGGTTTTAGTTTTTTTTTTTTAAGGCTACCTCTTTCATCCATCAGCTCCTCGGTCGGCAGCTGAGGTCGTATGTTATTGTATGAAACGCTATCTAACTGGCAAAGTTTTAAACCATGATGATGATGGTGAAGAACCAACTCTTAATACGCATATAATCGAAGTGGACGGAAACACACAAAGACACATTTTCTTTTGGTGATTTTCTTAAAATTCACTTATAATTAGCCATACTTTTGGATGGAAACTCCTCTAATATAACCAGTAATGCTTGCTTGGAATAGACAATTCATCACAATGAAAAACTTTGCCTCCATGTTTTCCTAATGATTTGTTACCATTGTGTCATATAGATGATGCCAATGTCAGAGTTGTTCTCTGAAATGAACTGCAATCATTGTCCAAATAATCGATTAGTTGCCAACCTAAATTAATTAGCAACTATTTTGATAATCAATTCATCGATGTGAGTCATTTTTTTAAGAGAAAAAGTCAAAAT
>JAPQRN010000025.1:18056743-18074771 GCA_037367275.1 Coranthus polyacanthus | reverse complement strand
CTCACAGCAGACATCGTGGTGAGTTACTAGACAATGACCTTTCTCTGTTCAAGTGTCCATAGCAGAGGGAAATGACACAACATGCAGGAGACCGGGCTCCATGCCATGCTTTTATTTTGAAAGTACAGTGATATTAAGTATGGCGTTTTTACTACAATCTGTGACAGCTTGATAGTAAAAGTGTGTAGGCTACTATATGATGTTGTGCAACCAGATTGTGTGTGTGTGTGTGTGTGCGCGTGCGTGCGTTTGGATCTGTTGAAAAGACAATCATACATCAAGTTGAATACTCTTGGAACAATATAAAAACTGTGACATTTAAAAAAAAAAAAACAACACCACACACAGAGAGGTCTTCGTAACAGAACAGATTACACTGCGTTGTGGTTTTATGTATGTTTTATGTATTCTATCCGACGGGATGACTTCCAGCACAGTTACTGTGACAAACCCTCAGATGCACCTCGGCTCGCTTCTTCTTCTACGTACAGAATACAGAGAAGTGGAATAGTGGTATATTGTAGATTCATTACGACCTGTACGAACCAGCAAGAGCTTCAGCCAAGGTCATTCCAAGTATTGCCTGGGCAAGAAAAATGATGTTATATTCTTTGTTTGTAAGCTATATTCTTTTCTTCCAGCTCCCTCGAGCTAAAAGAATATTTTTTTTCTGACTGAAAGAGCGGTGTGATTTTCTAACTTTTTTCATGACTCATTAAATCATACAATTTCTGCTCAATAATTTTGGGGGGTGTTATGCTGAGGTCAGTACACTAGAAGATAATTGGCTTCAAATGCAGGACCTGGAGTATCCATGTGGGTGGTCACGGCCATGGAGATGAATGTTAAAACAATATTGAATGTAAAATGAGACAGGGGCTACAAAATAGAATATCTGGCTTCTCTATCTATGAAGACATGAATGTCATAAAGTTGTTCTATAAATTGCGAGAGCATTCGTAGGCAGGGAAACATTTTGAACCGTGCATTAACTATTTACTGAAAGCATCATTAAAAAACATGAGTGACGTGACCATGTGCTTCATTGATGCAAAAGCAGCAGTGACTCACTCCTATTGAGACATAAACCAGCAACGCAGCCAGTTGAACTCTAAAAAGACACTCTACCGAGAGGAGGATAAATAGCATAAAGTCTCCATTTGAAAAGGACAAGAAAAAAAAACGATTGTTAACCACTAATAGCATAGAAGTAAACCAGTGTTTTTGTATTAGCAGTTGCGTTGCATAAATACGCTACTCGTCTAGTGCTCTCCGTGGTGATTGTGTGCACTCTGAATAACCCTCAACAAGATCTTAATGTACCACTAAGTACGAAAACACTAACAGCATTCGTTCTGTAGCAGAGGTAAAGAGGCTGAAGGCGCCAGAATCAGACAACACACAAAAGCACTAGGCCAAGAATCCAGGATCTAAAAATAAACCTCACCTGTACCTTATACTTTAAGTACGTTTGCTAGGTTTTCATCACACAGGAAAATGCTCTGTGAAATGAAGACCGCAAATAATGGCAAGATAATTGTGGCAATTAACATTTTAAGAGTATTTCGTAGAGCAAATGGCACCTCATCCTTAACGTGACTGTTCTGCCAGTTTTCCATAATATTCTGCATGCATTACCCTTCACCTGCAAATCCTTTTTATTCTTTTTTTTCCCCTGTATGAGATGCAGAGTACTGCAGCTACATAATAAAAAAAATACAGTATTCATAGTCATGTATGCACTTGGAATTAAAGTACAGATAGAGCCACAAAGGTAAACTATATTAGGACACTACAAAATGTTTCCCAAGAGATGCATATCGCTTTTCTACCTATAAAAAGGATGACGATAAAACATAGCGTTATAATAAAAACACAAGACGGTAATTTCTTTATACATCAACCATAAAATGGATTTATTTTACCAGAGGTCCAAACATATTTCTGTGTTGCCCCAGGATGCATAGAAGATGTCAGTGTGTCAGAGGAATTCAACTTTCACTACTACAAACCAGTGTTTACAATCTATATGTTCAATGCTCAACCATTGGTTTGATAATAAAGCCATGTGGAACGATATTTCGCGTTACACAATATCAAAATCCCACCATCTGACTGGGACAATCCTACAATCTGTAAAGGAAAAAGAGAAAGAAGAGGAGGGGGAAAAAAGGCGGTTTAAAAAAATAATTTGATCTTCATTTGAACAAAGGGACTGCTGTGGTGAACAAAGGAGCGTAAGGCTACTGGTATAAGTTGGACTGGAAAAAAAATGGTTTTGTCTAGTCGTACTTCTCTCTATCTTCATTGTTTCTTGAGAAATTAAAACTAGTACAAAGCCACAGTGTTACCATGTATGTTTACCTTAACGAGACTTATTCATTATGTGGTTCTGGTTTGTGCTGTTGAGACGGAAACGAGCTTAAAAACTGCTGCTGCAGCACTGATCCAGTGAGGCCCCAGTTTGTGATAGTGAGCATGTCTGAAGGGCCAAATTATGTTAATAAAAGAGGAAAAATGGGGAGCAAGTTCTTGGAAGATAAAGCCAGGTTTGCTGAACATCTCTACAATCAAACTGCTCCTCAGAATGCAGGACTGTTTATGTGTTGTGGGGTTAAACCAACCATTGTCACAGGTAAACACATCCCCATGAATACTGCTATTTAAACAGCATCTGTCGGCTTTCCGATGGTCCTTACATCAAATGCAAGATTTTTTTTTTTAACCCCCGTAACTGCCTGTCACAGACCACAGAAGAGGGGGAAGAGTGGAGGGTTCGGGGGGGAGTAGAATGTTATGTTTCACTTTAGAAAAACAAAAATCAGAAATTAGAAGTCCATACATATTAAGTCCATGGTTTCTCCTCCCTCAGAAGGGGCAGCAGGTTTTACGGGGCTGCACTTATTCAGCCACACCACCGGGTGGGGGTGGGGGTTTGCGTTTACCGTCCCCTCACTTTAGCTGCTGGACAATGACAGCGTTGAGGAGGTTGGCCTGCTGCAGCGTCTGGCTCTCGTCCGATAGCTCCTTGTTGGGGAAGGTCGTCATGAGAACAAACTCTCTGGCAGCCATGGCGGGCCGGGCTGCGACCACAAACTGGCGCAGGTCAGACACCCTGAGGACCCAAAGGAGACAGCACTACATGAGATTTGAGCATGGGAAAGCAGGAGGATGCACAAGGTGTTAACTATTTTTTGTACAAATAATATACAGGCTGAATCAATGCAAGTCTGCCGTTTTAAAAGAGGGTAGTAATCGTTGGTTTCTTTCCACAGAACTACACTATGTGTAAGCTTTTTACTCTCAGACTGGATCGCAATTGTTTTTTGTCGCCACTGGGCAAAAATTCCATAATTACCTTTCAGTATATTATAATTCAAGTGGTCTGACAGGAAACAAGATTTGGACTCTGTTTTCAGGCTGTAGAAAATCGACCCCGTAACACAAACTTTAGGTGTTTTCAGGCAGGTAGGGGGGTTAAATACGTGATTGACAGCTGTAATTACCAATCATTGTTAAGATTTTACTGCTCTACTCTGTGGCTCCTCACAGAAGCTTGAAAAAGTGGTCATCTATATTTACATTTAGTCTTTTGATTTGGACCGAGAGGAGAGCGCTGCGGAAGGTGTGTATTTCTAAATCATGATTTCAGCTCCTGCAGCTTTAAATCGCAGTTTAACTTTTACATGTTGCACCAAACTTTACTATTTATGGTACAATTAAGATTAGATTAGATTCTTTTTTTTTTGCATGAAAACTTTAAACTTGAAGAGGTTTAAAATGGCTTCCTTTTTGAGATGGACTAAGTAAATATAAATTAAAATTAAGTTCCTCAAAGAAAGTTAAAGGACAGACTCACCCCAGTTGAGTTTTATGATGCTGCTGGATATTTATCATGATAATGGATTCAGCTCGAAACTCTTATAGAGCTGAACAGGAACACTGGACCAAATGTCAAACAGTCAAGCCAAGCAGCCTTATTTTTCTCCTTACTGTGTTGTTGTCCATTTTTTCATCTTCTATTATTTGGCCATGTTGCTCCATTAATTTGGCCAGAAAGTTTTTCTCAAAGGAGAAGAAATTAGAGCTTTATAGAGCCATCATGAGCAGGCTAACCTTTTAGCTAGCAAGCAAACAATGTAACATTTTGTAAACAAATACAAAGCAGCTGAAAGTTAACAGTCCACCGTCTCTTTTTTAACTCACACTGATTATTTGCTTCAAATCTAGTTTGGCTAAACTCTGATTAGAATCAATTTACATTAAATTCAATCAATCACCTGTGGGTATGGTTGAACTTTTGGACCAGTCTGCCGCCATCGGCCAGTCGGATCTGAATGTTGGTGACGGGCTGGGAGGGGTCGAGGGTCACAGAAGCAGTGGCTTGAGCCTCGTTAGCAGCCTGGTCCTGCTGGGAGGTGGGTGGAGCTGAAACCAACTCTGGGGTAGCACTAGAAAAGAAAAGTGAAAGAGGATAACGGAGGATCAGCAATTTTTTCCAACTTGACACTTCAGGCGTTTTCACACCTATAGTTCCTTTGCTGGTCTGAATCAGTTGAGGAATTTGTAAACTTGGAGCATTTTGCACTTTAATTATTTTTCACAGAGAAAAAAGTGGGCCAAAATTCATCACTATGAACCAAGTGAGAACATTCTCTCTGTTTATTGGTCAGATGTATAAGTAAAAACAGGAAGAAGGTCCCGTGTCTGGACTAGTGCAAATATATGATGGAGAAAGATTGCTGTGGAATTTGACATAGAGCATACACATGCTGCTACAGTTTGCATGCTCTGCCATATTCCAAAATGCAAAGCACACCTGGCTACAGGAGACATTTAGCAGAGTACAGCTGGTAGTGGGGTCGGATCACGTTCCCACCACAAACAAACCACACCAGAGCTTGTTTGGGACTGGACGGAGACCACCTCCTTTAAGAATGTCTGTGTGGTTGTATGGTCAGCACCCAAGTGTGATTACTGTGTTCACACCTGCCCAAACAAACTGCACCGTGGGGGAAACAAACTGGAATCCGATTTAACCTGAGTAAAAAGTGCAGGTGTGAACACACCCTTCACTGAACTATTTGGGAAGGACCGAATATGAGAGCAAAGCACTGCTGAACAGATCATATTTCACCTCTGCCACTGGTATTTATAGTCTCTCATACAATAAATAGTCAGAAAATTATGAAAGGAATGCTATTTAATATAACAATGATAATGTTTTTTTTTTTATTATTATTATGAGTTGTTGTAGAGAATGAGATGACTGCTGCAGCATACCTGACACCGGAAATGTATGTGTATATAGCAGTGCAGTAGAACCACAATAACAACAGATGTGTCACATGACTAACATGAAAACAGTCATTAAATAGGAATGATCCCACACAAAAAGGTCCATCCCCAGACTAAGATGATTCATTTCCATAAAGAACAGGTGGGACTGGTTAAGCAGCCTTTACAGGCACTGCACTGAACTCAGTTGCTGCTTTCGGTACAATTACAGAATACATCATCAGAAATAATACAAGAATCAGTCGCTCACCTTCCCAACTTCTGTCCTTCACCTTCAAAGGCCTTGAAGGCAACCCTGGGCTTGGAAAAGTCCTCGTCCCTGTGGTCTTCCATGTCCAGGTTGACCTGACCCCCTCGAGAGCGCTGCCTTAACTCTAGAGGAATTTCTCTGAAGGGTGACAATGAACACAGGTCCAATTATATACTACAGGAGCTATAAATGCTGTTCAAGACATCAACTATGATGATATTATATATCAATTTGGAAAAAGTGAGCCTTTTCTTACCCCCTTCGAATTGACTCAAGGAAGTTGGCATTTCCAGGATCGCTATAGTTTCTGAGTTCACCATTATCCAGACTGAAACCTGTTTTCCAAAGCTTCAGCACCACATGTACCTAAACAACAGAACGCATATATACATTAACTACTGTCATTCATCAAATAGGAAACATTTGTTCCTACAATTTGGTACTGGTAATATATTCACTTCCACAGCAGAAGGACTGCTTTTAGCACTGAAAAAATAGGTAGCAGGTCTCTTAAACATATATTAATCATAGTCCACATGTCACTCTGTGATGTCTCCTGGTGCAAATGTTAGCAGTGAATTCTAAAGGTGCAACAAAAAAGAAGAAAAAAATGAAAATGAATTGACATTCTCATAGGGCTGTCCAATTTGGTGAAAAAGTCATATTGTGATTGGGTGGACAATATGGAAATTTTTGATGGAGACAAACAAATGGTACAAGTCTATTTGCTGAGTTATCAAGATCACGGTCACTGAATCCAAAATATCACAAAACAACAGAGGTCATTTTATTTTTTGTGCAGCTTGTTGGCAACCGTTTCATCCGGGCCTACGCACCAGATAGTCATATAACCATACACAGCACAAGCTTCACTGCCTAAACAGAGACTGTGACAGAATGTGACTGGTCATTTCTTTATATACATATTGATAATAAAACTGCACACAAACAGACTAGGTTGTCACCTTCACACATGCACATTAATTTAATTATATTGCATCCTCTGGCCATTATATACTAATTACACGGCTGACATTGCAATTGGATTTGATTAATTGCGCAGCTCTACATTCACAGGAGGCTGTCTACGTGGCTCTGCTCATGTGATGCCACCGAACAAATCTAAGCATGCTCAACACAGACAGAATGTCCCTGCAGTCAATAACACTCCAGCAGAGTCAAAGAAGCACAACATCTGAATGAACACAGAGAGAACATCCTGAAATGATGATATGGTGATGGATGAGGAGTTGGAGAGAGGTAACTCGCTAGTGCTTGCATAGCATGGATAGCAAGGATGTGTGGTGAACACTGCAGAAGAAATGGGCCAGAAAAAGAAATACTGTGGTCAGTGATAAAAGGATAATGTGTGGAACAGACCCATAAGAGCCCTACTCACATCCTGTTGACTGTTGGAGGACTGCCTCTCTCCAGCCACATAGGTCGACTCCTCCTCAGGAGCTGCTCCTAGTCTGTAGCCTCCACCAACAAAAGGCTAAGTGATGAGAGAGGTCAGTGAAACAAAATGAGAGACTGGAACAAAAAGAGAGAATAAAGCAACTGATTTTTTTCCCCTAGGAGGTTCCCTTTACCCTGGCTTTGCTAGGCTCTCCTGGCCCTTTCCCAGCACGGTCCAGAGGCACAGCTCCGTGTTCCCTGGCCCCCTTGAACAGATCCTCCACAACTTCATTGGAGCTCTTCTTCTTAGGAGGCCCAACGATCTGCTGCCCACTGCGTTCTGATCCCCCAGCAAAAAACCTGCAAGGGAACAAGGCAAGGCGAGGCTAAAAATGGAAAAGAATTCTGCCAGATGTTGCATTTCCCTGCCATGTGTTAATCAATAGACCTGAGCTAGAATAAAGCATCACAGCAACCTTGAATGGTATACTATGATCACTGCTTTTTCTGGAAGGAAGAATACCACATCAGTCTCTTTACAGTCTTTTTAATGCTGATATTAAAAACATTATGGGCAAACAGGTTTAAAATTATGATTCTACAAACAGTTGAAAATGTAAAATAGCTGACTCTATAAATGACTCGTTAGCTCACTAAATACAATTTATGCAAGTGACAGAAAGGACATTTAGCCAACCTACAAAGTCCCTTAACAACAAGACTGCTGCACCGGCCGAGCAGCAGAATCTGTTGATGCTGCAGAAAGCACGAACCAGCAGCTCACAGTGAATGAGGTGAGACCAAAAATAGTTTGGTGCATTCTGGAATCACACCCACGAGGTGTGACTCCACCATTCAGATACTATAAGATGTATAACAACAGACAGACCTCTAAAGGCTAATGTGATAACACAAAATAACACTTAACAGAGAGACTATCTCTTTATCTATCTAGTCCAATATAGAGTGTCCTTTGGGATGACAGACTTTTTATAACCTCCCCTTTTCTGAGAGCTTTTTGAGGAGAGAGCAAAGACAAACTTCCCCTGTCTGCATTCAGTCCCTCCTGGAACAACCCAAAATAAACAATTTACATAAATGATAATAAACTCACCTCTGGCCTTCCTCTTCATCACTCTCCTCCTCTGCTTCATGCATCAGATCTCTGAACGAGGTCACTCTGGGCTGGGCACTGACGGTAAAGAAAAACTTATGGTTAGCCCACTAAGTTATATGTAACAAAACTATAGTGATACAGTAATAGCAAGTCTTAAATACCAGCTGATGAGCACAGGTCGGATAATCTAATAAATGTGACAAAAACACTTGTCATAATGAACAGTAGTATTCATTAGTTAAACAATCACAGGAAGTAAACAAACCTTGGCCCTGCGGATCGGGACACTGAGGAGCCTCCTTCAGGCTGAGGAAGTGTCACTATGTCGTCGTCAGCTCCATCCTCAAAGAAACTGGCAAGTGCAAGCTGGAAGGAGAGAGAAATAATCTGACAGTGGCACCACAAAAGTCCTGGGACAGTTTACAAACCGCAACGAATAATCTAACAAATGTTATAAAGGACTGGTGAGGTTGAAGCATTTCAAGCAGCACCTCAGCAAAAATCTTAAAACTTTGCTCAAAATACATCTGCCCGTATAAAACATCCTACAGAGACCACAGTAGCAGCCGACTTCGTTAACTGCCAAGTTAGCTAGTTCATGTTTCTGCATTTTAACGGCGTAGTCGTCAGAGGAACCTCCTACGCTAAACACAAAAGGAGTCCATTCAGTTTCTCATTTAACTAGAGACTAGAATTAAATTAAGAGTGGGCAAGAATTGGGTTTAATTTTTCGGACAACAAAACGGGACAATTGACACTTCATCGTAGAAAGCTAACCGATGTTGTTTGCTAACAAACACGAACTGAACGTTATATCATTGCAGGCTAATTCTAGCTAGCAAAGCTCAATGAACTCAAGGCAGAGGAGCCCTAGCCGAAACTTAATGTCACTTTCCACTCCAAATAGTAAACAGAACCTGACCTGCTTGTACCCTTAATTTTGTCAGCTAACTATATGTACAACAGCCTTGTTTTGGTCACAAAAAGCGGTAAGGCCATTGTCAAAGGGTGACTTGCACAAATTACCGGCAACACGGGCTAATGTTAGCCGGCAATGCTATTGGTCTGACACATGTCTTTGTCTTCGCCGTTTCCTTATAACGCTTCCTTCAGCAGTGATCTATAACTCTATGAGAAAAGCCAGAAAAGACGTACCTGCAAATTCCAGCCTGCAGACTCAAGGAAAAACCGGGCCCTCTCTTCATCCACATCAGTAACAGCAACGAACTCCCTCACAGACTCCTCTTGGCTCGCCATTTTGATTTGCTCCTACGACGATTCGTCCGCCTCCACTAGAGGAAACAAGCAACAGATGATGGTTCCGAGCTGGTTTCAAACAAAAAGGACAACAATCTGACAGACCAAGAAAAAAAAAAAAAAATTAATTAAAAAGGATAATATATATTAATAAATTACGCCTAATTGTTTTTAAAATTTGGAGGGAAATTTAATTGTCTACAGCTATATATGATTACCGTTGGCTGTACTGCTTTAACATTATTTTGACCATTAGGTGGCAATGATGTACACGATATAGAAAACTACAATAACTCATAAGCATCTGACTGTCAGGGACAATAAATATGGGCACATAGTAGAATATAGGCTCCGCCAGTATAGGCTTTGCCTTTGCTATGTAAGACTAATAATATCTAAAATTCTGGATGGCGTTTAACCCCTGTATCAAAATGTCATTGTAAATATATGGGCCTATTTCAAGTAACTTATTATTTTGTAGCTCCAGCTGTAATGGATCTTGATTTTCTGGTTCTGGGTATTTAATCATATAACATATTGGTCAGTCTCATGTTTCTGTTACAATACACGATGCCTTCTCATATCACTAATATGTGACACCTCGTCAAAGTGAGACCACAAAGCTTCTTAAAGCATCTTAAAGCATCTTAGTCTGCATCTAATCTCACATCTCTGACTATCTCTAGTTTGGCTTCTTGTGTAAGTCCACCGTGAAACAGATGCTGATTGAAGTGTGAGACATCCCACCTCTGACAAAATTGTTCCAGTAAACATGTGCCTCTGATTTCAATATGATAAGCAGATGGAGAACATCACCCTGGGAGATACCTTTGTGCCCTTGATAAAGTGTCTGAGGGCAGAATGGTCAGATGGCACAAGGCGATGAGTATCTGACAGATTGGGAGCCTCTTAATTGTTTCTAGGGGGAAAAGGGTTGATGAGTTTTTCATGCATTTGCATTTGGATGTTTGATCTTCAAGGCTAATTAATCTGTAGCAAAGTGAGAAAACCATGTTGTCACCTCACAATGTGAAACAACCCCCCCCTTCTCAGATGCACACAGATACCAAGTAAAAAAAGGAGAAATACTATGCATTACGCATATAGGTTTACAGGTTTAAGCAGTAATGTTCTTATTGTTTCTGTTTCAGATTATTTTTAGCTTTAGGGTCCATGTGATGAGGCAAGAGTGCCAAGGTAAAGGGCAAGAGAAAGAAAGAAACCAAAAAAACACAATGGAAAACACTTCAGGCCAAAACAAATGGAGGAAGAAAAAGATGTTAAACCTCAAGTATGCCACAGAAAAAGTAAAAAAAAAAATTGCAAGACAAAATGGAAAGAAACAAAAGTAATGACGTCAACTGGGACAAACCAGAAGAACATTGAGTGAGATCTTTATGTGTAGCCGTCACACACCGTACGTCAAGAGAAGAGACAAATAAAAAAACAGTGACTGTGACATACAGCTATAACCCATGTGATGGGTTGACAGCAGCAAATGTCACCTCAGGAAACCCAGAGGGTCTGTACGTACTGATGCACAGTACGTACATCTGTGCGTTCATCTCCCCATGCGATTTGGGGCTGATGTTGTTTCAGTACAGTGTTACCACCAGTGTAGAGTTACAGGAGGTTAAAAGCAGACAGCGGACACTGACATGTAAGCAGAGGTTAATCTGAATGTCAGAATGATGAGGAAAGGCATTACTGACAAGACAGTACCAGGAATCAATTCACTGGACCTGACAGGATAAAAGTGAAAGTGCGTGAATGGGATTTAGACTCCTGTGGAAGAGAAATTGATTTTCTAAATAGAATCACTGGTAGAGTTAAACAGAAATATCAGCAAACACAGTTTTTTGGTTTGCCTCTCTGGCTGAGGTGTCTGATAAGAATGCTTTGCAAATGAATATATTTGTTGTAATTATATGTATGTGTTGCATTCTTCATGTGTTGCATTCTTTTGCATGATTGCTGCTACAGTTTGCCTTAGGGACAACTTTTAGTACCAGCAGACAAACACTATCATAGAAGCACCGGTAAATGGAGCTCCAACACTGATGGTTACTATCAACATGGGACTACTTGACAATAGGTCTTATTTAGATTATAATAACATGCATTTTGTACAGGTAGATTACCTGACCATTTTCTCTGTATAAAGAAACTCCCCCTGATACTTTCATGCGGATAAGCCAAGCAGTTTAACCTTGAGCAACCTGCGGGAAGTCAGTAACCTGCAGGGGCACAGTTACAGTCAGGTGAAATGACTGCTTGTAAAAGTGAAGCTGTTGAGGAGGTTGATTAGAACGAGCACCCATAAAACCCTGAGCTAGAACACGCCTCCTCCTGACCCTCCCCCCACCCCTCTAAATCACAGACTGAGAAGTTGAGAAATTATCTTGCTCTTCTGTCCTCCCTGGAGCCATGTCGTAAAGCGAACCACAGCATTGTTAATGACTGCTGACAGTTAGTGAAGGGTGGATCCTATCTCAATCCAAACACTCAGCTTGCTGTTTCAGGAAAGCACCTAACCTTTTGACTGTAGGGCAAGTTGGAATAATGTTTAATAGAAAGCAGAGAAAAGTTAAATATGTGGATATTATCTATAGCTGTGTTAGTGTTGAGTAATTTGTGCATGTGTTATCATTTTTACCACTAGAGCTGGAGTCTACCATGCTTGGCTTTTATTTAGACTCAGATATCTGCTGATGACATTTCTGTATAACAGAACAATATATCTCCAGGCAGACAGCAGCTAATAGTGACAATGCTGTCTGAAGGGTCAAGGCCCTATGTTAACTACTCAGCTAAAGGTCAACAGAGTCACAAGCCGTCGGCTCCTTAAAATCCCCAAACAAGATTACACATGATGTATGGGCTGCAGACAAAGGCGATGCTGGGATGCGAGGATAATAGAAAACATGTTTAGCCATATAAAATGAATTGCGCGTGTTGCCCACAAATGCATTTAAATCCTATAACTTGTCACCTTACACTATCCAAAAGACACACATTTTAGATTTCTTTTAAGTTGAAGAAATCAATTAAGTCAATTTCATTATTGTTTCATTTTAACACGACTCACAATGTTGTTGTTGTCAGAACGAACACCAGTTTTTGCGTTTTGTCTCAAGGAGCCAGAGGATTTCTGGACCCTGTGCTATGATACGTGGTCTGCCTGTATCAGTGTCATCACCGACGGTGGTTTAGAGTATTGAAACCACTCGCTCACAATGTAAGGTTGGTATTTCCCTTTGGGAGGACTTTTAAGACCACCAAACAGACACCACCACAGAGGTCCAGGTGAAGCGAACGCCAACAATGGGAACCCCGAGGGTCCCTGTCAACATGGGGCTTTGTTCCCACCCATCAAGAGCCTAACCATAATTGAAAACTGTCAGACCTATTTCTTGGGATTTGAGTGACATCATACCTTACATCATTCTTTAAAAATGGTGGGTAACTTTTATGAGCAAGTGATATTCTCCCCACCAAAAAAACAATGTTAGAAATTAAGAATCCATGTTGATTTAATTACATTTTTATTTTGTGTTCCTCTTTACATGGATATAAATATATATGTTGTGTGTCATATTTGAGAAAATAGAATTCTATCAACTAAAAAGTCTCATGTAAAGAGAAATTGATTAAACAGCATCACTCATCTCTCCAGCTCTTGGTTGATGTGAAAAGGATGCCACGTTTTTTTTAAAGAAAGTAGTTATGTATATGAGTTTTGAATTTTTATAAATAGGAATAGTCATCGTGTTGAGAGTTTGACAAGTTTGACTTGACACAATCTGTTACTGAGATGCTTCTGATGTACAAATCATGATTACAATCACCTGTTCACATCACATGATTTCATTATTTTAACTCATTATTAATCCTAAATTGCTCTGTCCCAGGGTTTTCTTGAATATGTTGCAGCCTGAATGTGATGAATGGATATATATTTACAAATGAAATGAAGTTGACCAGACAAAACATGAAATATGTTGTGTTCATACTGTCTACGATTAAATACAAATCAAAGTACATTTTAACATCACTGCGATCTTTTTTCATATCCCCTTTCCATGCATCCATACATTCATATTCTTCAGCTTATCCGGGTCCGGGTTGCAGGGGCGGCAGCCTAAGCAGAGAAGCCCAGACTTCCCTCTACCTGGCCACCTCCTCCAGCTCCTCTTGGAGGACACCAAGGCATTCCCAAGCCAGCCAAGAGATGTAATCCCTCCAGCGTGTCCTGCGTCTGTCCCTGGGTCTCCTCCCATTTGGACATGTCCGAAACACCTCACCAGGGAGGCGTCCAGGGGGCATTCTGACCTGATGCCTGAACCACTTCAACTGGCTCCTCTCGATGTGGAGGAGCAGTGGCTCTACTCTGAGTTCTCCCCGGATGGCCTGATCTCATGCTTTCGGTCACTACCCACTAGGGATGTGCACGAATAATCGATTAGTCCATTATTCATCATGGTAAGCATAGTCGACATGTTTTTTTAAGAGTTGACTAATGTTTATTTTGGGGTGGGAGGAGATTTATTTTTATTATTAGGAGGTTTATTTCATAGAGACAAGGAACTTATGTTTCTGCCGGAGTGCTGCACCTTCGTTTTAAACAGGGGTTCCCAACATTTTTCAGCTTGAGACCCAAAAGATGTGTCTTCACAGGACCCAAACTTACTAAAATACATTGTGAACGAGCACAACATCTACATTTATAATAGAACCACAGCAAACTATGAATTTGAGATACTCTAAACAGGTACCAGGCGTGGGTCAGCACCTCTTTTGAGTGTAGTCTACTTCATTTTAAGTCAATTAAAGCTTCAGTGCTTACCTTACTGATATTGTAATTCAAGTGGTCTGACAGGAAACAACACTTGTGCATCTCCTCTTGACTCTGTTTTCTGGCTGAAGAAAGTCACAGAAGCTTTAATTACGCTTGCTGTTAAGATTCAGTCAGACGCAACTCTTATACTGTTCAGTATGGAACATAACTGTGATATTTTGGTTTCACTTTTCCATAGTGCATCAGGTCATTTATCTTTGATTTGGACAGAAAGGAGAGAGTTGCACATCTGACACTGCCCCCCCCTTATTTCTGGCTCCCTGCAGCTTTAACGTTTTTGTTTGTCACGGCTAGTGTTAGTTTTAGCTCACTATAACAACCCTGGTTGACACTTTAGTGAGATTAGTTAATTCCTTCTGCAGCATAAACACAAGTTCATGTACACATTTCCTCAGTGAGCAATATTTATTGTATCCCTTTTAAAATACAGCGTTATCTCACAGAAACACACAAATATGGTTCGTCTTTATCGTGGCTGAGATATTTCCGCTTAGCAGGGAAGGGCGGCTATCATTTCTAGTTTTCCTTGTGTTTTGCTTGAGTCCGTCAGGCTGTACAGCGCAAGGAAGAGAAACAGTCTGGTATCAACAGGAAGAAGGAAAGAGGAAGAGGCTTATTATCTCTCTGGTCATTATACTGTTTATCAATAGCTGCTTCTCTGCACGTGCACATACTTGAAAACTGTCTGCCTGTCTGTCTGTCTGTCTGTCTGTCTGTCTGTCTGTCAAACCTAAACCAGAGCCAACTCCATTTTTATCTCCATGGTAGCAGACAATCACCTGATACAGTTGGCAGAGCCGGGTCTGCTGGGACCAGACAGGAGCCCTGACCTACATATGACAAGAGTATCTCCCCTGTAAATCACATTGGATTAGATGATATGCATATTGTAGCAGATCATAGAGTATATACAGTAGATCACGCTATAGCAGGAGTGAGGTTCCCCTCATATTGGCTGCAGGCACCACATTGCTGTGAAGAGGGGGATTGAAAAGCGTCCAATCCATTCTCTTATTACCCCAGCAGGCAGCCATAAATCTGGCCACAGCCCTCTCCACTGCCAGGGAGAAAGATTTACTACAACCAGCCTTCTGCCCTTTTCCTGCTCCCCCTTCCTCTGTATCTTCACTCCTCATCCTTTATTTTCTTACCTTTGTCTCTTCCTTTCTCTCCCTTCCATCACTTCCCCCTTTTTCCTTCCTAAATTTCCTCTTTTTTTTTTTTTTTTAATCCGAGCGTTTTCTCCCTCTGCATCCTGATGTCACCGAGGGTCAAGCGACAACTACGCACTTTTATTGTAACTGAGGCACACAGCAGTGAACTACGTTTAATTAAACAGTAATTTACAGCTGACAGATGAGTGGCAGATGAAGACAGTGGATAGAGTAAAGAAATCAATGAGAATTGAATGGAAAATGTATTGAATTTGCAACTACCAAGGTTACATTCATGTAATTTTTGTAACTAGCCAATAGAGTAGATGCTTCAAATAATAGTTTGTGAATTAAAAAAATAAATGTTTTTGAATTTGATTATCACATTTTTTTAATGCTTGGGACAGGTGGAAAACTTGCCGTATGGATAAAAGCTCTCAATCAACTGCCCAGTATGTTACTGAAATATTACATATAAGTGGAAAAGTTTGACCTTATGCCACAATAAGTTGTATTTTACATCCCATTAAAGTAAGACATTTTCTGAAAATTTGCAATAGGACTCCAGGAAGTCAGGGTTTCCCATTCTTTATGCTAAGCTAAGCTAGCATGTTGCTGATCTTCTCAGCTAACTGTAGCATAATTTCCCTGAGCGATGCTACATTTTTACACTTAAGAATAGCAGCCCATGTGGATTCTCTTTGTATTTTTAAACAACGCTCTGGTTACTTGAGTTACTGAACATGTGAAATGTTGTGTTTGACTAATGGTAGCCGCCAAGAGACAGAAACCTGGGAAGAGGAGACTAAATAATGTCCACATGTGTCCATTTAAATAGCAACTAGCAACACTCAGTGCATCTGCACTAGATCTGAAAGAGATACTCAATGAGCCTGTATAATCACCAGTGTCATAAAGCCTTCGGGCGCTGTGTGCTGCTGTTAATGGCCACTAAACCTAAATCAAAGGCAGATAAAATCAGCCTATAAACGGACATTAAACAAACCCATCTCTTTGTGTGTGTTTTATTGCCACATCAGAGCATCCAGACAAGCTCCAAGGCCCTTTCAAACCCTTTAAATGTCCAACACTGACACAAACACAACACCAGTACACACTCTGTTTGGGGTAATACCACATGACGTTCAACTAAATGCCTGCCAGACAATCCCCCCTCTCGCAGCATTTTTATTGGTGGTGATGGAGAGAGACTAGGGTCACCGTGGTAACCGCATGCTCGGCTGGATGTAGGACCTCATCTGGCTGCATATATGCGTCTGTGCCATGCCTGCGAGGAAACTGGCCTAGATCTCAGTTGACATTTGGCAGCCTTTACTATCTGTGTGTCTGCGTTGTTGTACAGTAGATGCGTCTGTAATGGGGGAGGGGCTCCAAACTGGGTCTGGTCTGTGGCAAACATGAACGTATTTCTTTTTGTTTATACATCGTCAGCCCAATGAGAACATTTTGAAGCACCACAGTTTTCCCCTGGGGATTCTTTTTATGTCTCTGACACCATTTTTGTGAGAGAATGTGTGTTTGTCTCTTACTTTTTCGCTATTTTTAAAGCTTCATAGACTGACGCATGACTGGGATGAGGAGCCTGGGTGAAATAATGATTTCCTTCAACCAAAACTAGGCCTTTCAACATATGATAGCGACGCTCTCAAGCGCCTTCTCTTTTATCAGAATTAAAGATTCCTTTTTTTCTGTCTTTTCATCTTCCTCAGTTTTCTTTCAGTCTTTGAATTTCTGGTTCAGTCATCATGCTTTAATAAGGCTTAGTCGCTCTCTTTTTCTGTCTGTCTCCTTCTACGCATGTGCTTATGTAAGCCACTGACATTGCATTGTTGCAAAAGAGAAGACAGAAAGAGAGGGAGAAAGAGACAGAGAAGGAGAGAGATTGAGTGAGAGAGTGGAAAGACTGAGAGTGATTAACAGGATTATACAGATGCATGACTGTTGCTAAAGCCTTACAAATCACTGTCAGCCTAATAACTAAATCAATTAATACCTAAGCAGCTGCAGGATAATCATCTGCAGCAGTTCAGTAACATGTTTTCCTGTTGGAGTTTTTGTCATTTTCTGTGACAGCCGATGAACCCAACATGATCACACTCACAATCCATCAGCATCATTTTGTAGATGATAAGGTTGTGTAATATTTCACAACCATACTGCAAAAAAAGACCTTGTTTTCTTGTGTCTTGTATTCAGCTTTAAAGTGGCACTCCAAAGATTGTATCAGAGTTCTTTAACTTGTCTGAAGTGCTCCGTCTGACAAGTTTTACTAAGTCTTTTATGGCTGTGGAGAGTCTAATTCAAGTGTTAGAAAATCATGCCATCGGGGTCATCTTGACTCCGACATGAGTGCAACGCATTTTCAATTCAAAGGGTGCAGTACAAAGGGTAGGCTTGGGGTTTGTGTTGCTGTTGTTGCTTTTAAACATTGACTTCACTTTTCCTCATCATTTGGATATGTCGGTTGCAGGTTAAATTTCACTGAAATATGTCTCAACAGCAGACACCTTCTGATTGATAAAAAACATGTAAAACATTTGAAATAAGTAAGATAGATTACTATCAAGGGGCAAGGACCTCGGCTCCAAAGTGAAGCCAATGTGGAAGTATCTTAAAGTGTAATACCACTGAAGGCCACTAGATGCTGGCTCCAAAAAGAGCCAGGCCTTTTTGGA
>JAPQRN010000025.1:18045732-18056562 GCA_037367275.1 Coranthus polyacanthus | reverse complement strand
AAACCACAGAAAGAAAAAAATCGTGGCTCCAAAAAGAGCCAGGCCTTTTTGGAGCCAGCATCTAGTGGCCTTTAGTCTTGCATCGAACTTCTTTCTAAAAATACTCACTAATTGTTTTCCAGGAGTCATTCTGGTCACATATTATTTGGACACATAAATTATTGCTCCATTTTTCCTGACAGACAGCTGTTGTGATTAATAAGTTACAATAACAAGACGGTCAAATGACTTTGTTACACAAATGTTTGATGAGGTTTAAGGTTTTACCATGTCAGTAAGCTAGCTTTTAGCATTAACTCACCCATCACCTCACGCGCTCCCCCAGCTCCACTTTTTTGTCTGAACATGGTCACTTCTGGCTCCTAAGAGCAAATATGGCAACGTCAAAACGCAAACTCCTGGTTTTAAAACAGTAGTCCAAAAACCACGTGGGTGATGTCACTGTAGCTCTGCTCACTTCTTATTTACAGTGTACGATTGCTACTTCACATCACTTAAAACTCAAGGGCCTGGTATTCAAATATATCATTAATTATCCTTTATTACATTCTCATTTCCTGCCTTCCATTCAGTAATGTCTAGAGCTGGTGATTATTCTTCAAAATGCTTAGAAGGTATAAGCATGAGGTCAAAAACAGCAGCATAACATAGCCATTCAGTTCCTATTCTTCTTCAAATCAGTTTAGACAGAGGAAGCAGGCTGAGGAAAGCAGGCCAATGTTGTGTTGCTGACATTCGGTGTGGGTTACAGAGCCAGCCAGCGCAGAGAAAGCGATACCCAGTCTGTGCGTGGAGATAACGAGGAGACAGGGGCACAGCCCCAATCACACATGAAAGGGATTTTTGGAGGCTGCGTTGAGGTTCTTCTTCTTCCCTGGAGTCCTTCCACCCTCCAGCACACACAGACACACATCAGGCATCGCACACACAACAGTGCACACTTCATCTCTGTCTTTCACTCACTTTCCGTCTCTTTTTCACACATGCTCATGTAGCTCCTGGCTCCCTCCTCCTCTGCTCTCTGATTCTCACAGAGACAAAACAAGCACTTGGATCTTGTGACACTGTTGCCGTTGTGCTCTGTGTGTATGTTTTTCTTGCTGTCTGGGTCTTTTTGCTGTCGCTCTTTCAAACTGTCTATCATCCCTGAACCACCCACCCCCTCTGTTATCGCGTTATCCTCTCTCACATACATGGATACGTATTTTTCTCAGCCTTTTATTCCTTTTGCTTTGAGAGAAAAGTGTGCGGCAGATCCCATTTTGTCACTGCATCATCCAGAATAACTGAACAATAAGAGTTAATATATTCTTCTTTGGATGCACCAATGCCAGCTTCTTCTCCAATTTTCTCAAACAACTTTAGTTTTGTTTTGTTACCAACTTAATGCCCCACCTTCCCTTTTCCTCATCCATGTTTTTTCCTCTTGGTCTTCCAGAGATCTGCGTTATCAGACAGGAAGTAGTGGAGAGTGGCTTCCTGTCCCGTGCACCCAAGGCAACGTAAATGGTGCCAATGTAAAAAGAAAAGTCAGACTGTTTATTAAATATTCAGCAGATACAGCCAAGAGCTCACTGGAACATTACATAAATTTTTAATTGAGGGCCTCAAGAGGCGTCCTTTAACACTTTTTGTGTATCTGATTTGTGTGTACGGCTTTATATACACATGCATTAACCGTTATAATTACATCATGCATTTCAGCTGCAGCATTCAATTTGTGCAATAAGAAATTAATTTTGTCTGCCATAATGCCTTCAGTTCCCTATCAGCTTGAGGCAACATTATTATAATGATGGTGAAGGATATTATCGCATAAAACATGCAGGAGAAATGCAGTTCAGCCAGCAGATCAGTCAACAACTTGCTCATTAGGACGATCACTTTGACGTAAAAACAAATTTAGACCTGTTTTACACTGCGTGTTTGAGTCATCTCTCAAACGCTAAAACATCACAACTGTGTGAACTGTGATTCCCAAGACTGGAACACAAACTTAAACAAGCCATAACCACAAACATATAGATCAAGGACAGAGCAGCCAGCGGCCAGACACGCTGACGTCTGTGCAGGTTAATCACACACTAAAAGAGAAGTACAAAAGAGCAGACACGGAGAAATAAATAGGGAGGAACTTAAAGCACTGAAGGAAAAATAGGAAGTTTATTGCATGTCCTTTCCAGAAATTGCACAAGCGTTGCATCTGTTGTGTGTTTTCTGTCTGGGAGAACAGACTAAAAACTATTTAGGGTAGATAGGACAGAGTGGACTGCCTCAGGTACACTCCCTGTTACCTGGAAGGACTGTTTATGTGCGTGCGCATGCTGTGTGTGCACACCGGCTCACTTGAGTTATTGTCATGTACATGCAAGAGCATGACTTCTCAGCTAGGCCGACGTCAGAGTGACTGACGCAGGTGATTCAGCCTCTAAGTCATGTGTGGGAGTGTGTTGTGGAGTGTGATGTGTAGGATTTTGATAGAACCTTTTAAAGAGGCTGAAGTGGAAGTGGAGAAGATTTAAAGCAGTTGACAGCTCAGTTAAGATGAAAAGATGCAAAGTGAAAGACCGGAGAGACACTTTCTACAAAAGCACCCACCTTGAAAACCCATTTAACCTTATAGCTTGTATTAAATTTTCATATTTTCTGAGCAACTCCACTTATTTTTTAATATGTCACACCCTGCGATCAAGACCTGTAAAATGTAAGGTGCGTGCTGTAAGTCCTTGTTTTAGTGCAAAAGCAAAAGGCACCTTAAGAAGGTTTCCTGATTCACTTATTCCAGGAACATTTTTCATGATGTGTATCAGAACCTTGAAGACAGACAAACTAAATCATATCATTCGACTGATGTCGGGAAAATGACACGATTAAAGAAAACTCTTGAAATGAGCAGACATTACCTCAACTCTTTGTCATATTTGTGCACTTGTTTGAAAGGAGAAAAGAGGTTAAAGAAGAATAGTTTTTTTAGCACTGAGTGAGGAAAAAGTGAATAAATAAGAGATTGAGACGCATAAAGAGTGAACAAAGGGACTTTTTTTTTGTCTGATTGTTCATTTGACAGCTCATTCTTCAACCAGAGAATCACAGCTTGACTCCCACTGTTGGCAAGTATCAGAGAAACAAAATCCACTCCAGCCTCCTGGTCTGCGGTTCTGATGCTGAAAATGACCTCTGACCTCTCTGCGGAGGAGATAATCATAATGCAGTGTTCCTATGTGAATCACACTCGGCGGTTAAACAGTAGTGAGAAAGAAATGTAATGACTTTAAGGGGGAAAAAAAATCGAAGGTAAGCCGGAAAGAAGCATGTTTCGTAAGGGAGAAGAATAGAGCGTTTACTGTGACAGCGACGACCGGATCGGGTCTCTTACGTAGTTTTAGTGACGCGGGAATATGTGAGAGGGAGCAGATAGAACAAGGCCCTGCGGTGCGGAGAGGATGACAACATGATAGGGACATAATAACCTGCATAAAGTCCTGAAACCAACGTGTTGTGATATTAGCTCTCCGTCGCCTCGAGGTGACCATAGAGGAATTACAACCATGTCTTTCTCCCGTTCAGATTCATGCAGGCTGGACACACACACACACACACACACACACACTGTCTTGCAGTCACACACGTGGAGGTACAGACACTCACAATCTCTCCAGTGAAATTCCACACCGTCTCTCTGTTCTGCCTCGGGTTACACCGTGGTGTATGAACAGCAGCCGGTCCAGTGAAACATTTATCTTAGGAGATAAATTGAAAGGTGTGGATGTTTGTACTGGAAACGTCTGCTATAAACTCCATCAAACAGAGAATGTTTCAGAAGCAGCGTGGAGGGAGGAAAATACTTATCGGGGATGGTATTTGTGCAGTGTTACTGTAACACAATCTCACACAAGCCTGACGATTCTGTCAGCCTCTTGAAGTGCATGGAAAACCTGCTATTTCAACAATATTGAAAAAAATAAACATGCACCGTACAATGATGGTTCAAATTTAAATGAGCTAGTGTCACATCAGCGCTTTGGAATGTGGTATCAGACTCCTTATTACTCACATTCTTTTACTACTGTTCCAAAGAATAAAATCATTTTTAATCTTGCATCTTTATCCATTATTCCTCCTCCTGTTCTTCAAAATGATAGTATTTATTACATTAGTTCAGGACTGATACATCCCCCTGAGACCTGTTGAATTGTTTTCAGCTAATTAAACAGACGTACTACCTGCTCATGTGCTTGCCAAGGCATTATTAGAGCCAAAGCTAATGTCTGCTAATCTATTTTGAATGTTTTTAGACAAAAAAAACCAACAGTTCATAGAAGCACTGATGTCAAATTCTTAGTACGGGAACCGACGTCACCTCTTGTTCATCTTTTTCAACCTTTGCTGGAACTTCGGGGCATGATAATCTGAATGGTACACGTGCAGAGGAAAATGTTGGAAAAGTACCATGTGTGATTCACGGTATGTCAGAATTCCTCTCCGTGGAAAGGCTTTCATGAGTCAACAGGCAGTGTTACATCAGAGAAATGCTACGAAAGCGTACACACACTCACACACACACTCACTAGCACGGTACAGTAAGAGTTAACGTGTGAATAACAGACATGTGATGAATGTTGTGAGCTGGGCTTTAGCCCGTCCATGAGGGCTGCTGCCTGGTACATTTTGTTTATACTTCCTGAACCTGAGACACCTGTCTCACAAACACACACACGGTAACAAGATGTACTATATTTCTGGCAAGTTATATTAAAAAGAAAGTTGGAGCCAGATTCATTTCAGCATAAACAGCTTTGCTCCACGTTATCCGCACTGTAAAGTACAATATTTCAGATTTTTACCCTCATCCCCCTGAGAGGGTATAGCAGTCAGGCCTGTCTGTCTGTCAGCACATTTCCACATGAAAATTACAGAACTTAGGACTATCCTATATCCTGGTCCTCCTCGAAGATCCAGATCTGGATCCGATCCAGATTCAAGAATTTGTTTTGACATTTTTGTCATATTCTTGGAAATGAAGGTTAGTTATTGCTCTGAAGAAAATCACAGACATCCTGCATAACAATATCTATGTATTCTCACTGATCCAGAAGACAATCGAGAACAAAGAGCATATTTTAATTTAATTTCTAAATCCATCATATTTGACGGCCGTTCCTTGCCTCAGTTGTGAAGATAGTAATTTCAGATTTCATATTTACACTATATGTTTCATATACTACAGGTATGATCTAAAGAGGCGAGGGTTGCGATCTCTGATTGATTGAAATATTAGAAAGAATAAATATAAAGTGAAAATACTGGATGTCAGATTGCTGTTTTGTTCTATGCTGCTGTCTCCAGGTATTATTAACAGATCAAACACTTGGTATGTATTTGTGAGGCAAGAATCATAGTCAGAATTAGTATACGTAACCACAGTTTTGATGTAGTTATCACGGTTTGCCTCTGTTCTAGTTTATAATATCCCAATATCACAAAGTGTGAAAAATAAAGCAATAATGAACAACATTAGCAACACATAAACATAAAAAAATTACATTACATAGAAAACAATGTAAAGAAAACGTTTGAAATATTTTGAAATATAAAAACGTGAAGTAAAATAGCAGTATTGATCATCAAACCAACTGTTATAAGAATCCATTTTGATCCAGAGGTGAACGCACGGCGCAATGAAAACATTTCCAATCAGCGACGGATGGAGGTCTTGTCAAACGCAGCGATGCTCCGTGACTGTGTGGCTGTGGCTGAGACTAAGAGGCCACGGATTAGACGGCCGCAGGTTGGGGTACGTGTAAGAGGATTGGTTGTGTGTCCAATAGTCTGTGCAGAAAACAGACAGATGAACAATCAACCAGCTGTAAGCCCGGAGTCATCAACAGTTTACTATAATCTGCCTTCATCTTTTTTTCCTCCTCAACCAAAATCTCATCTGGTGATCTCTGCCCCGATACAACATGCTACCTTTCCACTGAATTTCACCAGAAAAAGCTCATTTTCTAAACCAGTTCACTGCATTCCCACTTGCTTTTATATCGCATGTGTTTGAACTGTCTTTGCTCTCTCCGGTCTTTATTCACTGCCTCACCCCACTATCACCCCTCTATATCTGTCTTTACACCCCCTCTTCTCGTCCCTTTTAACCCCTGTATCCTCTCATCCCGTTCCACACTTATGTACCCAGCAGACAATATGAAAGAGGTTTACTATAATCATTACTCTAATCACCCTTTCCCCTCTGAGTACCCCCATTTCTCTTCTGTATAATGAGGAAAATTGTAGGTCACCAGGCAGAGGCGTCTGTGTGCTGAAGCAATCAAAACACACCATCTCACACAGAATCCACCGCAGATAAATACATAAGGTTTCAAATGGAGAAATTACACCAAAGTGTCTTCGCTTCATCTATTTGTATTTATTATGTTGTGGAAATATTGCATAAACAGTGAGCTTTATGGATTACAGTCCACACAGCACTAATGGTCAGATTACTGGTCTGAAGCTCTGAAGGTCTTTAATATAGGCTATGGCTATAGGCGATTTCTTTTCCCTCATATGTGACTCAGATCTGCTTTTTCATAACAGCACAAGTAGCACATGGAATCTGATCTTTTCGATTCTGATTTGGGTCACTTCAGCCTTGTTCAGGAAATCGAGGTTTTTTTTTTTCATATCCAGATTGTATCCAAATAGATTTTTAAGTGTCTGGACAGAAAAAAATAAAAACACATCAAATTTTGCAAGTCGGATCCAAACCGCATTTGGACGTGGTTTGAAATTCTCAGTCTGGCCACTCATATCGGATTTCAAACTGTCTTTGGCATCACTGGCAAAGCGCCACACAACGACGATGTCAAATGCAGAGAGACAGAAGTGCTGAGCAGAATCCACGCTGCTATTGGCAGAGCACTGTGGAGGAGAACATGGAGAACAACAACTGTCTGTGGACAGCTGCCGAAATAAACTGCCTACTGGTACTTTGGGGGAATCTTCTGCACGGGGAAAGCTGTAAATCTTTATCACCAGCACAACAACCTAAATACAAATAGGTGCATTTGTATAAACGTATTTTATGCAGATTTTGAAGTTTCTGCATGTGAAAATGTCCACGGAAACAGAAAAATTGGAAAAACTTAAAGTACTTAAACACTAAAAACTTTTTATGTTTGCTTTGCCTTTTTTAAAAAACATAATGTCCATAATGGGAGATGTGAATACGTTCTGACGTAGCATATATTTAACTCACGCAACTGATCAGCTGACTCATCCCCGGTGTCTCCTCGAATATTCTGATATATTCTGCTAAAATGTGGCTGGTAGTAAAACAGGAGACTGAATTATTCCATGGCCCCATCCATGAACAAACCATCACAGACATTTTAGATGGAAAACAATCACAGAATGCTCTACTTCTTCTACTCTGTTCATTACAGTCATTAGACAGTCTATAGTTATTGTTCATTTAAACATGCGGGTCAGTTCGTGACCAGTTCACACTGGAATCAGACTGGCCAGATTTAAAAAAATAATGTGAATAGCCAAACAAACAACAACAACAACAACAACAGATCTGAGGAATAAATCCAAAATGAGCCCAAACCTTGCAATGCGAATGTAGCCTTACAAACACCACCACATTATAATTCACATTTTTTTTGCTCTCTGAAGCAAAAGTGATCCAGATTTACTGTTCAAATTCAGCTAGCTTCATTCCAATCTTTATATTAGAATTTGCATGTATTTGAAGTGACATCCAGCAGATCATACTGGGTCTCATCTCCGCTACAAAGCAAACCTCTCGTCAAGAAGTCAAAGATAAATATGTTTCCAATCTGGCAGATTGCTATCTTTCACTTACTACCTCCCCACAGACTGGAGCCGCATGTTAACACTGCAGATCTTTTGAATCGGCTCAACGCTGTTCATCTCGAACACCAAAGATTTCAACTCCGTGTTTACCTGGCCTTGTTCTTTCACTACACACTTATACACCTCCCCCTGCCTCACATGTTCTGCATGAGCAGACAGATTTCTTGCACGTGTTCTCTCACACTGTCACAGCTTCTCCTTTTATTTCCACTTCCACCGCTGTATGGAAAAGCTAAATCCTTACATGATATGACCGCTCCATTTTCAAATTGGAATTCGTATAAAATCTTTTCACATGGGATTTGTGACTTTTTCCTTTCTCTTTTCTTTCTAATCCTCTCTTCTTTAGACACTATTTGCACTCCCCTCCTCCCTTTCCTTTCCATGTTAATGTCCTCCTTTTCACCCTCAGCATTGTCCCCTCCTCCACTTTCTCACCTCTCAGCCTGATCTCCATCAGTGCCATAAGTGCAGTGGGATGATCATCAGAGCCTCATTCTTGTCACCAGGGTATGAATCCCAAGCATCGCACATAAGAGATTTTTGTTTTTCTTCCTCCTCTGTTCATCTCCAGCCTTGCTTTAATGAACTAAAAGCTTTTCTGCTTTAACTTCAACAGGGAAGTTTATTCTACTACTGCACTTAAAATATGTCACTGACCCAGCCTTTTTTCCACCGATGATTTCCTGCAAAGCACAGCCTCATCTCGCTCTTCGTTTAGACACGGTGCCTTCATTTTCTGCCACTTTCATGCATCAGCTAAATAGCTGAAATATGAGCTGAGATGTCTGCTCAGTTCCAGGCCATTTTATTAGCCAGTCCTCTTTGAGGCTTCTGTTTCTCACAGGAGGATTCTCGCATGAATAACCACCAGAATTTGCCTTTTCTGCTTCTTTTGATTCCACAACCACAGGCAGGGCTATGTGAGAAAACCATAATGAGGAACATACTTGTCCCCTCACCAGCAATTTTTGCATAAAAGCCACATCCATTTACATTTAACCAAATGAACTATTTTCTGTTTTATTGTCAAGAGAGATGTCTTGGCTTTAACATATTAGGTTTTCTTGGCAGCAGGCTCTCACTGGACTAAACTGCAAACTTTATAGAGCAAAACAGCCAGCCCAGTCGCCAGAATAAAATGTTGTCATTGTGCTTTTCTGCAAACCACAGACACTGAAGGATCTGCTCCTTTTTTTCCTTTCCTCAATGGGCAGGAGGTGGTTGGGGTGGATATCAAAAATCCAGGACTTTGCCACAAGAGAGTTCACATCCCGACTACCATGAGTTTTTAGGTTTACGTAATAAAAGCACTATGGTTAGGGTTAGGGAAAGATCACACATTCCTTTAAATATTAATAAATACATTGTGAGTAACGTGTATCTCATCTTTGCAGACTTTTCTGTATTAAAACAAGCTCTGATTTTGTGAAGTGTTACCAGCAGAGTATCTAACTAGAAAGTTTAATAGTGCTGTTATTTCTGACATACATGGTTGTTATTACAGCCTCATTCTGTTCCCTCAAAATGCCATAGGTGCCATGAGCACATACAATAACGCTGATCTAGAAATGTTGATATAAAATGTATTTTTGGTTCAGAAGCACTGAAATTATATTCATCCACAGTTGCAGAAATGTCAACATTTTATTCTGGTGAATGGGTTGAAAAGGCATGTTGTTGTAGCGCCAGCATTCTGCAGGATCTGCTCAATGAATGGCTGCCGTCACCGTGTCACCATGTGATGCAGGCTGCATGTACAGTCAGGTCAAAGAATGTAAACAGTGCGTGAACAGTCGGCCTAAATCACGTGTCCATCAGCTGCAGCTTCAGCTGCTACTCCTTCTTAGCCTGATTTCAGAAAACCAGTGCCTCTCTATAATTCATCTACAACCTCTCTTCTGCACAGGCATGCACACACACCCCCGTGCATGCTCGCAGACACACATCTTCATTTGTCAACACACACAAAGAGCTGCTACAGAACTGCTTACAGAGTCTTTGTTTACATATTTAATGAGTTTGAGATGTGCAGGTCTGAGTCTTAATGGAGAAATGTTGAACTATGGGCCCCGGGGTGCCACTTTTTTTAACTAGTACATGGACTCAAAAAATGTGTTTCTCTTTGTCTCAAACACAGATATACACAAATTTAAGCAGGCACATATTTGGTAAGTGCACTGTCTGCCAAAATGGAGGGATGGACACACACAGCTACCGTTTCGATTATCTGCCCACAGGAAGATGTTGAAAAGGCTCATGGGACTTCACCTTGTCAAATATAAAAGCTTCCTAGGTCTGGCACTCAACCAGGCTATCATCATCATCATCATCACGTGCAAGAACCCTCATGTCTCACACCATTAGAAATACACATGCACACACGCATGCACACACTTTTATCCGCTACCAAGGAGCAGCAGGAGGGTAGAAAGGGAAAGGCGGGGGACCTTTAATGGTGTGACACCTTTTAAGGACAAGACAATGTTGATAAAGCCAAAATGGATGGAGATAGGGGAACGCTATCATCATCTTCTTCCTCCTCTTGCACGCATGAATGCAGCCTCAGAGGTTAAAATATGCCCTCATGCAACTGATAGCCACGATAGGAGTTGTCTGAATTTCTCGATGATGCCGGCAAGAGAATGTTTGGTCCACTTCTTTTCATGATTTCACCTTCATCTTGCCTTCAACTCCTGTCATAGTTTTACACAGCTCGCAAAACAAGCGACAGAAATGTGCCTCTTAAATAAATCAATGGCGTTATGGCATTTTTCAAAGCATACAAGCCACAGTGAGTAGAGCTTCCCCAGACCCAAATGAATCAAACCAGAAGCGTTTGCTAAGGCCTGAACCATTACACCTTAATAATGCACTGTTTTTGGGGGGGGGGGGGGGGGGGGGGGGGGGGGGGGGGGGGGGGGGGGGGGGGGGGGGGGGGGGGGGGGGGGGGGG
>JAPQRN010000025.1:18026279-18037556 GCA_037367275.1 Coranthus polyacanthus | reverse complement strand
GCAGTACAGATGCTGTACTACACTTGTTTTTTTTAAATCATGGTCATGACGTTTCTGTTGGATGCAATAGTTAGATTTCTCATAATTAAGTGAAATAAAAGTTTTTAACTTGGCTCCTTCTGCTGTTGCTGTTTTATGATTATTCTCTAAACATTTGGCCTGAGCATAGATGTAAAAAGAAGAGAAAACGCTAAGGCACTCAAAACACAACCACACTGACTAATGTCATGTCATGTTAAATACCAACAGATAATTACAGCGGCTAAATAAATGTTAACACATACAGTTGGGTTTGATAATAGTAATGTTAACTTTGTGTAATGTATAAACACACTAATTAGCACTAGCTGGGCTAATTAACAGGCTAGCTGACAGACCATATAGTCTAATCCAATACAAATTAATATTAGCATTAACTAATGTAACTAAATTATTAAAGGTATCTCAATTAAGTACCATAAACTTCATGAGAGAATCTTCTGACAGTCTCGATAGTGTGACTTCTGAAACACAACTAGAGCAGAGCTGCCTGTCAGGGAGAAGAATACATTTTATTCTATAAACAGAAGCTCTGAATTTATGACTCAGTAGCGGAGCTATCTTAGCTGTCAGTCAAACCCCACACAGCATGGACAGCACCCAACTTTAAGCCTGAATATAGTTGAATTGAGTGAGTCATATGAAATTCATTCCATGTACAGTTGTCATGAATATGGGGAAATTAGCTACAGAGACCAAAGCCGTTTTTTGTACCAGGCTGTAAACACTGCTGTAAAATCATTTTAACATAGGGGTCTATGGGGATTGACTCCCTTTCGAAGCCAGCCTCAAGTGGTCATTCAAGGAATTGCAGTTTTTGGCGCTTCCACTTCATCTTCATCTTCATCTGGTCCAGTGAGTCCAGTTTGCTGTTACAGTTCTACAGGACAAAAAAAAAAACGGCAGTTCAATCAGTCACTGGTAAGTTTTCGCGCTGTAATTTGGGTCACTGTGATGAAGACCCACAGCGACGTGATGTGTATTTTCATACAAATACATGAATTGCCGCACATGACTCTGGCTCTAATCGACATCGTAGCGCTGTCCTCTTTTGTATAGATGGACAACTGTCAATTATGCTAATGTATGGAGGAGCAACAGTCACACAACACATCACAGTGATAATTAGGGCAATGGGAGGAACCATGAGAGCTTCCCTGTTCATTTTGTGACATGGCAATGGAAGTTTTACAAGTGCAAACATGCAGGTTGCATGCATTTCCAAGTTACCTGAAATGACATGTCTGTTCTTACGTACAAACCAAACCAGAGTTAAGAAACTCAGCTGAGTTATATTTGAAATAGTGTTCTCCTCCAACAAACCACTGCACCAGCTTTTTTCATGACTGCAAAAACTGTGTTTTAGGAATGAAAAATAATTTGACTGTCATTCTCAATCAAATTCACAGTATTTATTGGTTTGCCATGAACTGGACAAAATACTGTTTGCATAAATCTGCGGTGGCTAAAATGCAGAAAACAGGCATTTGGCAAACGCATGCTCGGGTAAACGCACGAAACGCCACTGCAGCCAAAAAAAACCTCACTGTACCAACCATTTTATTAAGGTTGGTTGATGCAAATGAATTTTCACACATTTCACAGTGCATGTTCACAGCTTTAACTGCATATTTTACACATTCGAGACTACATAATTATGTTAACTGTCATCGGACAAATTTAAAAGCCTGGAATAAGAGGGTATTTGCTGTTTGATCCTGTCTAGGGCTGGCTGGGTGAAAGATTAAAGCTGCGCCATCCAAATGTATGGAGGAGCGTAAACAAAACAGAGTTTCCTGTGTGTTTTGGCAGCAGCCTGACTCCCAAAGCCGATCTCATTTAGATGAACAGATAGAGACAGAGAGAAAGGAAGATAGAAAGATGGATGTGGGCAGATGAGGGAAGCAACAACATGCTAAGCTAACACAGACAACCCAGTTTTGTTTTCCCACGGGATATACAGTAGACCCCAGTGAAAGATACACACACACATACGCACACAAATATAGTCAAAAACACAGAGATCCCATCTGCCCCAGCGCCTTAATCAGCTTATCACTGCTGCACTGAGGCTGTTCCGAAAGACTCTATCAAGCTTTGACATACATTAGTGGCACTACTGAGATCAACTTATATACACTTACTAAAGCAGCATAGTGCCGCACACACACACACGTCCAACACACTGACACTAACAGATAACAGACTGTAAACATGTGCATAAGTAGGCACGCATGCAAAGAAAACACACATTTTCATCCAATAAAGACCTGAAACATCTTCTGCTTGTAAATGCAATTATGCACACACCCGCAAGCATACACACCCGGAGCAGAGGACCTACTGCACGGCAAAACAACACACAAACAAGACACGAGACCGAGACACGCAACAGAGCATGCACGAGCGCAATGGGGACTCTGTGTGCGCGAATGTGGGTGTTTGTGTGTTTGCATTCTGACAGGATGCCAAAGCCCAGCTGATCTCTCGGTAAATATGGACATATGGTCAGTCTCTGTGGGGAAAGAGACAGAGAGCGAGAGGGTGGAGGGTGACACAGAGATGATTGTTGGCATTTTTCCCCCTCCACAGGGAGACCGCAGCAGGCAGAGACATCTTATCCTCCCAGGACATGTGTTCCTTTCCCAAAAGCTGAACCGTTTAGCCTTTTTTGACTTTTCACATAACCCTCGGGGGGGGGGGCATATGGGTGTCCACTCTTGATTATATAACAACGAGACCGTTATTGGATGAAAACAAGGGAATTGCCGTGCCAGACTGGCTTGTTAGTTATGTAAGTTACGGAGAGTGGTTTGACATGGCGGTGTGTGATATATGCACATCAGTAATTGTGAAAACCTGGAGGCTCCTGTCAATCTGTGATCTCCTTATTTGTTCTACATATTCTTTCAGCAGCTTTTTTCAAAGGGTGGATATATCTGATTAAAATGCAATATGTATGCATAGATCTACCAGAAATGTAATTTATCATTTTTTCTGGTCCGACCCTGATTTAATTTCGCCGCAAATGAATTGAACTCGGTCCATCCTGCCATGAGTGCAAGGAGCCGCTGAGCTCTCCTACAAGAAATTGAAACCTCCGAGATGCACAGCTGCTCCAAGACTGAGATTATTTGCACTTCTAATATAAGCTGACATTTTACATTATCAATATGCATAAAAAGTCTCGAGGATCTTTCTACCTCCTCTTCCTTTTTCTGAGCCTTTTCGAAAATGCTCAGAGCTGTCAGGATTTAGATCTCCACTCCTCTCACTCCCCTCGGTGTTGCTGGCTGTTCATCAGAGCTGCCCGGGACATCAGGCGGCTGCTGTCATGTTGCCCAGCCCCAGGCTCCAGACAGCAATATTTATCATCTGCAGAAGTGTACTCCAGTCCGCTACACTTCTCTAATCCTCTAGCCACCCACATCCTCAAAACCAGTAAATAGTGAGGACAGGATGATGTGAAGAGACTGTGATTCCTGACAAGCGGCCCTGCTGTGAAGTGGTCACAGGCCTGAGTGGAGGCATGAGTTGCAGTCCAGCTGCCTCAAAATTTAATAACTTCTGGTAAACGAAACCACCAAGTATCCAAAGTGCTCATAAGAAACAACCATTTCACCATGGACACTAGCCTGTGCAGGAAAAACTAGCCCTAAAAGGAAAACTATATAGTAAATCTTTTCTCAAATCTGACCTGGGTTAGTACTCTAGAGGTGAAATTTCGCTTATGGCTTGACATTTTTGGAAATACACTTATTCATGTTCATGTCAGCTGTTGGAATAAGAAAACGAACCCGCTCCTTTGCCTGAAGGGTAAATGAGGAGCTACAGCCCGCAGCCTACTTCAGCAGCTAACTTTAGCATGAAGTATGAAAACAAGGAAACAGCTAACCGGTTCTGTCTGACAATAACCTAATTCACCTCCCAGTTCCTCTAAAGCTCACTAACTCCTGGTTGGCTGCTGTAACCTTGTGGGGCATTATACTGGGAATTTTCTAGGTTAATGGAAACTGCAGGAAGTTACCTTGCAATATCACAAATAGAAGGACCTTAATCACTGTGAAACCAGTGTTGCTTCTTCACTTGTTTTTTTTTTTTTGAATGAATAAAACAAACACAGGCTACATTAAAAAATAAAAACTTAATAAATTAAGATAATGTTGATATTGTTAATTAGTAAGATTAAGATAGGTGTCAAGCTGGCTGTTCACCTGCTTCTAGCCTGCATGCTAAGCTAAGCTAAGTGGCTGCTTTGCACATGAAAACACATACATTGTCATACTATGAGGTTTCCAGGAAGCTACCGCACATATAAATATCATTAATCCCTTTAAAACCAGTGTGGTCTCCGGACTTTCATTCTTCCTTTTTTTGTTCGTTTTGTAGTCCGTGTGCTAAGCTAAGCTAACGGTCTGCTTTATATTAACCGTCAGCTGTTAGTGTGGTAGCAATGCATTATAACGGGTATTGGAAAAAAAAAATTGACAAAATGTCCCAAGAAGCTGATCAAAATAGTTCTACAATGCTACACTCCTCTGTCTTTTAACCATATCTTAGCCCTCGAACTGTATGTTTAAGCTACAACTTTTCAGTCAAAATGCAAACCTTTTTATTTGAAAATGTACTGCACATTTAGAGGAATAGTGGACTTCAACACCAATAATGCAGTCAGTTTCAGAGCGGACAGCTTCGGTGGTACAGCTGGCCAAAGTATTCCTTTCATATACATTTATTTTACACTCCCTGCCCTCCAACTGTTTTACTGAGACTCCCATAAGGTCTAGGAGACAGGGTGTGGTTCTGAGAGAAGGGGTTGTGGGGTTGAGGAGAGTGTGTCATGAAACCAGTCTTGCACACTGCAGTCAGAACAAAAGCTGCATTATCTCATAAGCTGCTAAATTAGTGTAAGATTGTGTGCATGTCCACATTTTGCAGCAGACAGACTCATAAAAACCAAATCAAAGAAAACAAATACCGGGCATGGAAGCTCAATGAAAGTGCTCTGTGTCAATTACTGATGCTGAGATGTGATTTCAAGGCCTGCAAGACCTGCTTCTCCTGATGTGGACCTGCACCAGATTTCAGATTACAGACGGATCAGAAGAGTGGTGGTTTGGAGCCATATGCCAGAAAACAGGTGGGTTTTTAAACTGTGTATTTATAGTCAACCTTAGTTAGAATTTCTACAAAAATAAGGAAACCAGCAAACATGTAATTTACTTGAACATTATTTTTTTTTTATTAATCGTTTAGAATACACCATGGTAAAGCATTTTAAACTTGAAGACTCTTTGGGCATCCAGTGCCGGATTCAACAGCACACTTTTGTTCACTGTCGCTGCTGCTGCCACTGCGTTCTCCAGCCCTCTGATCTGACCATCACACCACTAGTATAAGCTGCACCCCATCTACCTATGAAAAGGACAGGTATGAAGAGAGAGACTTAAAGTACTACATCCTGAAAAGTTAAGCGAGTAGATGCAGAGGGCGGAGAATCAAAGCAGCCTTTTGCTCCCACCGCGACAAACAGGAAGTCAAATAAATACACAACAGTCTCGCTTTCTTTTTACTCCCCACAAAGCAGCGGGGCACGTATGCATTCCTCCGTTTACAACATTCACACTCGACATGTGACTGGTGCCTGTATTTGCATGTGTTGGTGTATATAATGTGATCCTACATATACTGAAATTGTATTAAGATACGATCAGATTGCACTTAAGAGCAAAGATTGAATTCTGTACAAACTTGTCCAATATTAAAAAATACATTAAATTACATTTTGCAAATAAATATTGGTCCATTTTTCTTTAGTATGCCAAGTACACGTTCATCTTCCTGAGACACTTTCAGAATCAGACATATTTATATACCATAGATTCTCTCTTATTTATCCATGAGTATACTCTATTCAGTCTTCCTTTTACTCCTCCTCAGAATTTTCTCTCTTGAGGCAAAATAACTTGTTCATGCTACACTTGCTTCAACCATCTACTTATGGGATCATCCCATATCATATGACTTGCTCTGTCATCCGTGTCAAGACATACATAGTAAACAGATTTCTCTTCAAGACATGAGACCATGGTTGAGATGCAAACATACTACTAAACAATGTCACAGTCAGATACACAACAGACAGCACTGACTGCAGTTGCTACCGTATTTACTGTCACTGACCCTGAATCTGCGCCGTGAGGTGACTACCTGTGTGAGTAATGTAGTGATGGTTGTGCTTCGTTGAGATGATAAAACCCCCAAATAAACGCACACACAAATGTTTTACTTGCATGCCGACAGAAATTAAGAGAATAACAGTCTTATAGCCAAAAGGTTTGTAAAAATACACACGTTTATGGAAGCTTTTTTTTTTTTTTTTTGTGATGTTTCACAGTATCAACGTTGATTCCCTTCCTGACTCGTTCAATGTTGTGCAGTACAAGAGTCTCTTGCAGCCCTCTGCTACACGCACACACGCACATACACACATACAAAACAAGTACCTTAGCATTGGAAAGGACAATCACAAACATCCTTTGCCTTCATCGTTTGCACCAGTCTATTATTGCTTTCATATACCGATATTGTTATAAGATCAAGTGAAGGAGAAGAGAAATGGATTTTTCTGCCGGGGAAGCAGTCCTGACTTGCAGCCCAGATAAAAGTCACTGTTGTGTTATTTCCAAAACAAAAGTGAGTCTTCACACGAAACAAAAAGTACTACTGGATTATCCTTAAACGTGATGTAAGGCAGCGGAAGATGACCAGATCGGTTTCGGCTTCCGCAAATATACATACAGAAAGTACTGCTTCCCTGCATTTTTCTTTCGTGTCCATACACTGTCCTTTGCACTTGTTAGTCTATACATTAGAGACAGCGTTGTTAGTGTCTCGTGCCTGTCGGATACCGTATAGCCACTTTATGACGCGAGCATTCCTCTCGATGACAGAGATGCCATAAGGGACCCGTTCGTTGGCTCTGGCTGGTCCGTCCTCATCGTCCTCATCTCCGTCATTGTCCCTTGCGCGATCAGCCTCATCCCCGCATTCCGAGCTGGGCGTGCTGACACTGCGGAGCTTTGAGATGGATACGATGTCCGAGTTGGCTCTTGTGAAGCGCTCAACTCCACCCATGCCCTCAACCTCCTCTGGGTCCAGCCCGCAGTAGTTGAAAAAGCGCTCCAGGTCTGCCGTGGCGCGGGAGTAGCGGTCGCTCAGGTCCGATTTGGAGCGGTGCAGGGAAGGGTGCTTACGGGCGGACCCCTTGGAGCTGGCGTTTGATAATCGGGTGAAGGCAGGGGAAGCCGGGGGGATCATGCCCGCTCGCACCAGCATTGGACTCTGTGGCGGGTAAGCTGGGGGATTGGGCAGAGGCTGGGAGGGGGTTTTGAGCTGAGAGTGAGGCTGGGGTTGGTTCTGAGTGGGTGGGGGAGGCGGTGGTGGGACCAGGGGGTGTGCTACCTGGCCCTGGGCAGTCTGTCGTGACCTGAGCTGGGGCTGCAGCTGGGGCCTCTGTGGCTTCCTTACATCAGCCTGAGGCCGAACGTCCACTCTACGCACCGTCACTGAGTTAGGGGAGCTATAGGGTGCTGGGACCCCAATGCGGGGTGCACGTGCTGGAATAGGGGGTGGGCGACGGGTCAGTTCAAGTGCGGGTGTCCTAAGGTTGTTGTTGAGAGGAGATGAAGTACATGAGGAGGTGGATGAGGAGGTGGTGGTGCCGTGATTCAAAGGTTTGAGGTTGTTGAGGAGTCTGTTGCTCCTCTCCTGTTCCACTGACAGACTGCTGCCGATGCTCTTAGCTCCCGACGAGGGAGATGATGATGAGGGGGAGGTGGAGGAAGAGGACTGGGAAGAAGGCAATGGTCCATCACATACATCATTAATGAGATTATTCAGAATATCCAAGTTAAGAGCAGGTCCTCTTCTCCCTGCTAGCCCGTCTCTCCCTCCTCCATTCTCCACATCAGCTGGGCAGCGGGGAACTTTGCGGGCTGGAGGAGTGCTGATCTGACACTGAAGCATCATCCCCGGAGGAATCAGGGGCTTGCGGATGATTGGTGGTTTGACAGGAGCCTGCCGGTTGAGGGCTACCTGCTGGCTCTTAACGTACTTGGCCTTGTCAGCCTCCAAGCGTTCCACAGCGCTCAGTTTACGGGCCCCAGGCTCAGCCTGCCGGCGAAAGTAGTCTGGACCTTTGTTAAGTATCCGGAAGGGCATGGCAGAGGTGAAGGGAACCCCGGCCAGGCGGCCGTCTGTTGGCCGCAGGGTCTCCACCGGCATATTGGAGAAGCTGACCAAGAAAGAAAAAAAAGGTTTTCAGTCAGAATTATGTTCAAATTAAAGAACCAAGCTACATAAGTACAAAGGAAAATCATGAAAAGAAAAAAGGAATAAGAGTATGATTACATATTGCGTTCATTATATTACTGCAAGTGACTAACAGATTTAACACAACAACCAAATGTTGTGGACATGAGGTGTTACAGACTATGTACAGAAACAGTGACAGAAGGAGAGGTGGGTGAAAGCAGCACTTTACTAGTCAGCGAACATCCTTTTAAGCTCCCACATGTGCTCTCTCAGCTTAAGAAAATAGCTCTTTTGTATTCTGTCTTTTCTTCCCACTCTCCTCCTCCTCCCTCCACAGCCTCACTCCCAGAGCCGCTTTAACTTCCTTACCGGTCGCTGTGCTGCTGCTCTCACTTCTCTCCTTGTCTTCCTCCTTTCTTCTCTGTCGCCTCTCTCCCTCTTTTATCCTTTTTCCCAGTCCGGGCTCAGTGAAAGGCTACTTATGGGTCAGGGTCAGTGGGGGTCAAATTCCACATTGGGCCCGACCAGACAACCTCTCTTAGGTCAGTGGTGATCCAGAAAGGGGTTAGGCTGCAGATCTGGTCACTGATCAGCCCTGAAGATTGACCAGCAATGATATCAGCAACACAACAGCCTTTAGGTTCCCCTTCAAGTTCTCTGTTCAACTTGTCCGTCAAGCTTGTCTCCTTCTCCAGCTGTGATGTGAGTAAAAAAAAAAAAAAAGCCGGTCGGCAAACTCAGTTGGAGTTTCCCACAGTCCTGCAGAGGGTTAAAAAAAGAGAAAGAAACAAAAGTCCAAGTCAGATAATGGCAGAGCTCTCCTTTTCTGTCCGTCTCTCATTAACAAAAGCATCCATACACACTGATACACACACACTCACACACACACTCCTCCGGCAAACAGACGGGACTCTCTTCAACACTGAAGTGGAGCAGACGGGACAAGCTTTAATACCGTGTCTGGCTCCTCCCAGCCGACCAATCACATGTCAGGCCGGCAGCCTCAGCAGGGCCCAGGAGGAGGGGCGAGAGGCGGGAGTTGCGCTTGCATTGGTCTGAGTCAAAAAGGATTCTGACCAATGGGACCCCTCCCCCCTCTGAGCACAACAAAAAACTGAGGCAGGATTTTCATTCAAATGAAAATTCTTTGAAAGGGAGAAAGGGGGGAGAGGAACGAAAGAGGAGGGCAACGGGCAAAACAGCTGCAATTTTTACATTGACTTGCATCAAGCTCAGTGGGGTGCTATGAAAACATTGTGAAAAACACTGAAAGCTGCACAACTGTTCCTCTTGTTGAACTCTTTGTCTTCATCACCACAAAGAAAGAGAAAGTGTAGACAACTGACAGATCTAACAACAGATGATTATCCTACTAATTCTTGTCTAATTCTGCTTTAGTTTTGGTTTGTAACCATATAGCTGATGCTATACAGACTATTTAGTTTTTCCCCGTACAGTCTTGATAGTTTGTTTTTTTTAACATTCATCTGTTCTCCCTCTTTTCTCTAATTTACCCTGAATAAAAAAAACAACTCTCTCCATCCCCCAACGCTGCTCATCCCTCTCCTCCCTCCTTCTTATCGTTTACAACATACACTCTGGGGTTACATCACACCGAGCTCTCCTCCCCACCTCTACCTCCAACATATCTATCCACACATTTTTAATTAGTCTTTTTATAGCCGCTTTCCTTCCTGTCTCCCTCAACATGTGACCCTGTTTCCCCACATCTCCCTCTCTCTCTTTCATCACTAAACAGCAGACCAGCAGTAGAGAAAGCAAAAGCAGCCATGACAGCTCAGATTTGGACACACACATACACTTGCTTTCAGGTACTTCACTTAAAAAAAAAAAAAAGAAAAAGCTTTCATCTAAGCCATGTGACACACCAAAGGAGAGTTTTGCCAAAATAGTTCTGCTTCAATTAAACAGATTTGCGTCACGGCCATAATAATACACAGCCAGAGTGCGACCAAAAGCCTTCAAGTAAACCTTAAAGGAATACATTAATTGGAGACAGCAGTTTACGACAAAAATACCTCGCATCTTAGGCAAAGAGAGGAGGGGTTGTTCATTTAGTATCAGGATGACAGAAACCCACTGGCAAACAGGAGATAATGACGTCATCATGTGGGGACTTTTGGAGACCATCAAAAGAGTTTAATCATTTTACAGACAGACAGAAACACCTGCCCCTAAATTCCTCAGCTTTTAATAGTTCACGCACAAATTAATCTATATGCGTCTCTGTCAACACAACAGTGGCTCTGCGGCTCCACCTGCTAGAAAAATGTAAGCACTGTACAGTAAACACAAAAGGTCACAACCAGAGCAAAGGACTGAGCCTCTGCGCACAGAGTATCCAGCTTATATTTGAGCAAGTCACACGAGACTGTTCAGACTATTAAAATCAAAGTATGTATGTATGTGTATGCAGACACCAACCGAAAAACAGCAGCTGCAAGTACAATATCTGTAAGTAGTCGGTTTGAATTTGTGTCCATTCATAAAAATTTATCTTAAAGAAAAGACTTTACCAGAAACAGTGAAGACCAATCTCTGGTCACAGCAAACCTCAGTCACCTCAGGTTTAGTATGCTGTAGCCTTGTCATTACCCTCACATAGGCCTCTCCTGAAAAACCCTCCCTTTGGTCCAGATTTAGAGCCTTTTCATGTCCGCAAAAAGACCCGTTTCTCAAAAAACACGACCAACCTTTGGCCGGTCTTTGTCTCTGGATACAAATACAAGGCCCCGTTTTAAATGTCTAGAAAGTGTACACATACGTACGAGAAGAGAGAGGTTTTTTTGGCCTCCTATTTGCATGCTTAAACGGTACATTCAGTGAGGAAGCTGTAGAGGTATTGGTCCACTATTCCAGACCTGAGCATATGCCAACACAGACACTCACTTAAAGCCACTT
>JAPQRN010000025.1:17998596-18009406 GCA_037367275.1 Coranthus polyacanthus | reverse complement strand
TTTGTTTTAAATGACTGAAGAATTAAGTCCATGAGCTGCGGGTCCGGCTTCTGAGTGTGATTTACACAGCTTTAGAGAGTAAAACCATTTTTCATTCATTATAAAACTCCGGGGGGGAGACAAATTAGTCCACCACAGTCTTGGTAATAAGAAGAAACACTGCAGCGTCACAGATTTATGTACAAGAAAATGTGGATGTTTACTTTATCTAGATATTGTCAATATTGTAATACTGTTGGTCCAAAATTATGCAAAAATGCAGAGTTTCTAGTCAGATAACAACAACAAATCCTCCACATACAGTCTAAGCCTCCAGAAACCAGAGAAAACTAGAGGAAAACATATAGTTTGGTGGCAACTTACCTACATTGTATAAGAGGTGAGAAAATTGTGATTCTCCCTCAAAAGATCATCATATGACCTTCTGGCCAGATCGCCCAGCCCTAGGCTCATACTATAACAGTGGAATAACATAAACAGAAAAATACAAATCGTCATTCGTAATTATTTGTATGACAATTAATCATTAACTAAAATGTCATTATTTTGACAGGCCTGCATTATTCATTTGGTGGTATGGTAGTATTAATAATCCATGGGGCACCTACTGTATGCACTCGTACTACAGGACTGTTTGGGACAGAGTTGCATAATTTGAGACTGTATCACTGTGGTTGTGTGTGTGTGTGTGGTTGCGTGTCCAGTTCTGGCCAAGTGGAGCAGATTACTTGGCCTGGGATGAAAAAACGATGGCACCGTAAGATGACCTCATTGTCACACGGCAGCGCAGATAAACCACACACACAAAGCTACATCAGTGCCACGATACAGGTATCTATGCAGAACCGACATCATCCAGACACAGACGGTGAGACAGGAAAGAGAGAGACAGAGCGAGACAGGAAGGGAGTCACAGAGGGTCGAGAAGCACGACTTGGCACAGTCAGCAAAACAGTGCAACACTTTGGCAACAGTCTGACAATGTGCATGAGAAAGCAAGCTGTGCAGTGAAGCCCAGCAACATGATGAATAATACTTATTTCTGCAGCAATGTGAGGTTTTGACTGCGGAACCTACTAATGCAACACTTCAACCTCATGTTCACATTGGGAAGAAAGTAAAGCTCCTCTAAAATAGGACTCATTGTATTCTGAATTCTTTATATACACAAAACTAAGAACTTACAATGAACAAAGAAAAACAAAAGCACATGTTTTTTCTGCAACAGTGATGTGGTCTATGATATTATAGGCCAAAGCTAGTGTAATATAATCTTGTGTAGACGCACTATTATTTGCTGGCTACTCATTGTAATGGATGGTATGTAGGTTTGGTTGGAAAAAATATGATATTTTCCAACAAATGAGAGATGTGCTGTCATGTAGACATTGTGGATGAGCTGAGAGAAAACAGAGAACATCAGCAACATTAGCCACAGTGGTTAGTTACTCTTTTATGCATGCCATCACAGCAGACTGATGTAACAGTCGGGATTAAATGTTCCACTGTGACTGTCTGTGTGGCAGCTACGTTAGGCACCATCTGTAATATTGCCACCACTGACATGTAGCCTTCCGTAGTCTGTTTTTCCCAGGCTAGCTGATTTCAAAACACTACATCTCAAAATACTGAAAAAGTAAACAAACTGGAAAAAAAGATACTCGTGGGCTCTACAATGAGGCACCAAACCACGTGAACCAAACCTCAGACGTGGTGAGTGGCTGGAAAAAGGCTTCAAAATCAGCACAGTACACAAGCGCAGATCTTTTAAATGGTATGTACAGTACACATGCCTTTGTGTGTGCCACAAGGCTGCAAATCTGATTTTTGGTTTTGAAGCCAAGCTTCTACATTTAAGAAACATTAAATTACATCTATGAAGTCAAACAGAGATGTTCCACAAGGTAGGCTTTAAGGTTACATCCTTGAAACGAGATTTAAAGCTGCAGGAGCAGAAATCAGGGGGGAAAACACAGAATTTGAAAACACACACCTTCCATTCGCAGCTCTCTTCTTGGTCCAAAAGACTAAATATAAATATAGATGACCTGACGTGGAATTTCTGAAATGTTATAGACTAAATGATTGTAAGGCATCCTTTTAGACAATTGTAATCACTGTCTCTGTAATTGCTAATCAATTAAAAATGTGAATTATAGGGAGCTATAATATTTTATGAGTGCTTATTCAATTAAAACTTCTATTCCACTGTAGAGCTAGACCATGTCTTAAAGAGACTTTGCCTGTTGGTGCTGCAATGCTGCTGATTCAAGCCAAGTCAAGTCCCTGAATTAGACAAAGGGCTGTTTTATCTATGAAGTACGGTCAGCCAACAACTTCCAAATCTATTACATAGACAGGAGCCCAGCTCCTGTTTCGATGTGACTGATGTAAAAGTACACCCCCTGCACAGGACACAGTGGTGGGCCTGTCTTCAGTTAAGGCCCCATAAGCTTCTTTCCAGACTTCACTAACCCCTGCTCTTCCTCTCTATTGATGTTTCCTTCTTTTCAATGTAGGAAACCAAGTCTCTGCAGATTCTTCAAAAGAGAAATGTGAATAACAGCATGCAGTTCTGCAACACCGCACTCTGACACAAACTGTTATTAATGTTTAAAAAGTGGACAGGTGGTATGCTTTTTCCATTAGGACATAAGAGTTAGAGTCAGAGTTCCTGTTTTTGCTTTACCTCCAGTACTGCTTTTCTTGTTGTTCCCCAGATTAACACGCTCATTGAGGGGCCCATAATGGCTCCAAGCTGACATGCAACCTGACTTTTTTAGGCTGCAGAATGCACTCTCCTGGCCTGGGAGTGATTAAAAATGGAAATTACAAGGTGCTGTGTTTGTTGCTGTTGCCTGAGGTGAACAGCTTTTGCAAGTAAGTTACACTCTTTGGGGAATGTGAGGCAATTATTAAACCAACATACTCGGGCTGGTCTTCTTTTCTCACAGGCACCATCATGTGAGAAACGACAAATATGGCGTGACATAATAAATGAAATATTGAAAACCCTAACCTTTTTCCTCACTGCATAGAAGAGGAAGCACACTTTAATGTAAGATCAATCTATAAAAGGAAAAATATACGACTCTTTGTTGCCCTCTTCCTTAAGATCTTTAGATCTTAAGTCAGCATGCAGAAAGTTACCTCCACACTTTTCTTCTTGTGTGTCTGGCGAGGATAAGCCTTACTTCACCTCCCCGATGAGATCCTGTCCACAGTAGAAAACAGAAGACCTGAGGTACAAAACAGCAACACATTAATCACTGACTCTAATCCAGGAGTCACATAAACTTAGCCATACTGTACATCTCGAAACAATGCGTTTTAAATGAATGGAATAAAGACACAGAAAGCCTGAGGAAGAACTAGCTTTCCTTAACTGTATTTAGCATTAAAGTGCTGTTTGGAGTCCTGCATACAACGACCACTGTTTAAGAGTTTAAAAAAGAAAACTTATCTTGATATTTCATAACTATTTTATGCTAGCTAACTGATCGTTCATAGAGACGTCAAAGATCGCGTAAACATGCACAAAAGAAAGCACCTTTCTAGTCTAATACTAACTGACCCAAAAGATAAGTAACGTTAATGCCACTGTGTAGTCAAACCTTTTGTTAGCGAGTAACTTTTACAGTTTGTTCATATTTCGTTATCCGTGGGAATCCAAACAGTGAGAAATTAGATAAAGCCAGTGTCAACAGAACAGATGCTTCGTTCAGGTGAACGAACGGTTATTATGCTAACGGTGACAAACAAAACGACTTCTTCACACAGGTGAGCCACGTGTATTCACCAAACTAAGTCATTCTGAGGAAAAAACAAAACCGAACAGCTACTCACCGTGTATACAGTTTTATCACGGTGAATATAATGGTCTGGAGTCGACTTTAAAGTGCTGTTTGAAATTGATGATAGATTGCGATACGGACTAACCGCGTTCACTTTCACGTAAAGTTTCAATGTTGGCGCGGATGATACCATAAATGAACTGCCAGTGTGCCAAAAGAAATCGTTTTATTGTACGCATTCGTGGGAAGCTTTCCTGACTTGTAAATGATTAAAAGATGCATCCATTTGAATCACCTGCGATTAAACAAATGTGACAAATTGACAACATTTTCTTATATCTAACGTTTATGTCTAATAGTTTCTTAAGGCCACCCCGAAAGGACCCCCACTTTGGTACAGTCGGTCGTCTCCTCATTGGTCAGTGCGGGCCATTTACAATTTTGGACGACGCTGCGTTGCTGGTTCCTAGGTAACCAATTCTCGCGAGATTAAAGGCATGAAACATAATACAAGACAGTTCAAGAGTTTGGACCATGGTTTGAACGTTGAACAGATCTTTTTTGTTACACCCCCCCTCCCCTCCTTTTCTTGTGGTGTAACCCAAACCATTATCACTCCAACAGGACTGAATGTCCTAACAGGGATTGTGGGGCAGAGTATTATGTGTGTTTTGCTAACCACATTATTATCACAGTATGGATAAATGAAGCCTGTCAGTCCGTTGTAACATGATTATTTAACATAATTTCTAGCTGGACCTGTAACAATAATATGCGTTATCCCCATAAGGTATCCAGTTATTAGGTATGCTGCAAACCTTTTAATGTAGAAAACGATTTGCATTTGTCTAGAAGTAAAAGGACATTTCCACCAAATTGCAGATTAGCAGAGAAGGTCAGAGCTCTACTGCAAATACTCCAAAATGTGAGCATGATGTGCCTCGCTCATGTTCTGCTCAAAGAGCAGGGGCCAGCGAGGGGCTTGGGTTCAGCTAATGACAAAACAAGCTGGGGATGATCTAATGTTTTGGCAACAACCTGCTTTAATTAACTAAATCAGGATGACCTCAGCTCTATGGCGAAAGCAGTGTTTTTCCTCCCCTTTCTCCACGTGTGTGCAGAAAGGATGCAAACACTTACCACACTGTTCTCTTGAGGACAATAATTGTTGCGCTTCTCCTCAGAAACCTGAAGGTTATCCCTCTGCATGTCCTTCTTTGAGTGAAAGAGGAGAGGCCAAATGTCTGGATAAGTGCTGATAAGAGTGAAACTGATGCAATGAAGTACGATTGCCTCACATCAAAGAGGAGCCAAGAGCTGAGCGCAAGGCGATCGGAGCACAATCACATTAGAACAGCGGATGTTTGGTAGGGAATGTTGCGTTTGTACGGTTTTAAATGTGTTCATGTGGGAAAAGTAGAGCGGGATGTTCACTTTATGTAAAAAGTTTTTAAAAATTCTGACCTTTCGTCCATTATTTGCGATGCCAAAAGCAACAATTTATCTTCAAACATTTATATTCATCAGTTTATCTGAAGGAAGCAGGACTGAAAAGAAAAAAGGGGAAAACAGGGAAAGACAACAACATTACACCAAGTTCCATTCGAAAATGTCCTTGACCATTAGCACAATGTAAAATATCCTTGGACTTTGTTTTAAACTTCTGGTCATGCAGGTAAAGACGACGATGATAGTAACATAGCATACGTAACATAAGAATAGCTGCTGCAGTGCTGTAGCTAATGGGGATCCTAATAAACTAAACTAACTAACCTAACCTAACCTAACCTAACAAGGACCTCTGATGAATCAAATACAGCAGGTGACTTCCTCCACTGCATAAACATGTTGGCTGTGTTGTTATCTCAGCATGAAATTCTTAAGTTACCAGTAGATTTTCCTGTAAAACAAAACCTGTCATAAATCCAAATGCCTGTCATTATAAGAAGTGAAACAATAAGTGCATAGAAAGTAGCTTAACCTGTTGTTCCCTTTAACAGTAAAAGCTTAAGTTACTTTTCTAAAGCAGAAGCAGTACCAGAAGAGAGTGAGCTTCAAAGCAAGGAGCAAGGTTTTTTTTTTTTTTTTAATCATTATCTCTGCACTTGTCACAAAACAAAAGCTTTGGTGTCTGACTGCATAATTGTGTCTTTTTCAGTAAGTCTGCAGCTTGGATGTGCACTTGCATCTAACTTGAGCGCTATGGAGGCTGACGGGGTGCTCATTTTTTTTTTTTCTGGTTACATAACTTTCTTATCTGTTTTATCTGATACCTGAGCCTTGGGGATCAAAACACACCCACACCTTAAAAATACCAACTCTCATAGTGCAAGCATTCACATGCCAAAACTGCTCTAAGCACTACTTTGCTTATCAATCGTGTTCAGCTTACCGAAATCACAACATTCATACACAGTCCTGTTTCCGCTGTTATGTAACACAGCAGAACCCCCCCCCTTTTACAGACTAACATATTATCCACAGTTTCACATTCAGTAAATAATCAGTCTAACAGCAGACAGACTCCACCTGTGCTGCTAGTCTGTCCTTTCAGTGACTTCCAGTTAACAAAGACGGAAGCTCAAGCAGGCTCAGGCCATGACCCTCAGTCAAACTTCAGAGAGGAGGAAATCATTCAGAGGCCCCTGGAGGACACGGCGTCATCAGTTGCTATTGTTATTTCGGTCATATACTGGGTGTAACAAACAGTAAAACAAGGGGAAACCAAATTAGCCTCTTATAGTATTAGCTGCATCATTAATACGCACAACTTGTAAAATCACAGGATTTTTTTTTTTTTAATTTCTGGTTCCTTCTTACTAATGCTCACAAACATAGTTGTTTTTCAAAGCAGTCATCTCAACAATGCAATAAATATTTGGGCAACAAAGATGCCATCATTTTTATTATTTTTTTTGTGGTTGCTCTTTTGTTGGTTTCACAGCATTCAATTTGCTCAACAAGTTCTTTCAAAGTGCCTGACAGACTAGTCTACCAACAGCCATTCAGTGTTTTTCATTTTCGTTTTGTAAGCACACTGTTTTTCTCCTTCGATATTCTAAATGAGTCATTTCAGGTATTGGTTGTATCTGTGGTTTGGATTTAAAACATTTATTTTATATCATAGACATTTTCACTATATCTAAGTGATGCATGATCGTATCTGCACAATATCCCCAATATCCCACTTTGAATAGACTACTTGCTCGTTTAAAATAGCAAAAACCTTTGGTTATTCAGATGAATGATCTCACAATTATGCTATTTCCTTGGTAAGTTTAATTCCTCACAGAACATAAACAATGTCCTCAAACCAGACTCTTTCAGTTTGAGACCCAAAAGAAAAAATTTGTGTCACCCCAGGACACAAACCTATGAAAATATATTATGAATGAACATGAACAACATATGAACATTATGAACATCTTCATTTTTACTGATTCCATGGTGAAAACAATGTTCAATAAATGCACTTTGGATGGACAAAATGCCAGAGCGTCAGTCACAGCTAATAAAGAAAAAAATTAAAAATCAATGTCAGCAATTGTGGCTAACACTGACAAGGAATGTTAGCCAGCTAGCAACACAGTAGTCTCCAAATAAAAGACAAGAAACAATTCAAATGCTAATGTACACAGAGACGTGACTGACATCCTTTTCCACTATCTCCTGAAAGTCTCTTCTTTGCACAAAGAAAAAAAATCTTTGGACTTCTCCTGCTACCGAGAAATCTCTATTTGGAGATTCTGCACTCTTGGAAAATTAATTCACTTATTATAACATTATGTATTTTACTCTTACAATTGGTACCCCACTAAAAATGGTTCCTCAACTTTGGGTCGTGACCCTAAATTTGGGAAAGGCAGTTCAGCAGAGTTAAATAAGTGTTTATGGTAATTCTGCAGGATAAAGGCACGGAAAGGCAATCAACAAATTCCACTCTCTCTTGTTACGCAGACTAATTTCCCTCTCATCCTGACCATGTACAGCATGTTTTGTGATGTGTGTTTCGTTTATCAGCCCTCTCCATCAGGCATAAGGCAACAGATTTATTTATATGGCCAGTTTCCTGCTATTCTCAGTAGCAGTGCGACTGCTTCTGGAGAAGGCCTGGCCTGGATACAGGTAGTCCGTCACAGCTGACACATCCACTCACCCAAGTCTTCCGCCTCATTCAGTCCAACCAGTTGTCTCACTCCTCATCAACACTTGGCTATTTCCTTCACACAAGCTATTTATGGATTTCTTTAAGGAGGGGGTAGAGGTTAAAAACTAACACCGCTTTTGTTACTGGAATTCATACAATCATGTTATTTCAACAGTGTGACGTATTGTTACTGGATGCTCTCCTGTTGTTTTTCTCTTGACGCATCATAAATCATCTACAGGCAAGACTGGTCAGTATTTATGTATTATTCTCTGAAACTTTAAGCCATGTATTGAGGCATAAAATTGAGAGCAAATACATGCAAAACAGGGAAAGATGTCTAACTAGAATGTATAAACGCAAAACAACGAACCCAAAAACAGGACGGAAAGGGATGAAAAATCATGCAAATATGAAAATGATGGTACAAACAGTCAGAGAAACACAGTCAGTTAAAGTCTCCAGCAGCAGGATAAGTCTGGTTTGCCTTGGCGCTCCAGTTAAAACGTGAGTTGCGGACAGAGAAATTGCCCCGGCAGCAGACGAGACTTCCAGCGGAGTCGACCACAGCGTCCCTCTGGGTTTTATAATGGTAGTGTTCAGCTGTGTTACCTCCACTCGCTGGAATGTGAGAAAAACGGAAAAACTGACACACACATATTAAAAAGGGCAGTTGCAAAATAGCTACATTCAAGTCCTCCATGAGCTCATAATAAAGTCAACAAATTTCTACTAACATGTGGCAAAAAAAAAAAAACAAAAAAAAAAACCCACACGGGCAACAGTCACGCGGTCCCTGTTATTTACTGCATATAAAACACACTCCATTAGCGGCTATGATTACAGCTAAATATATCTTAATCACAAAACTTAGATTTTTGATTACCATGCGTGGTTCTACCAAACAGGTCCTTTAAAGGTCACTTCACTTATATTACAAGAAAAACATGTTGTTTCATTTGCCATTAATGTTATGTAACCAAGCAGCTACTTTTGGTTTTATCCACCTCTAAAACATATGCCTGCAGCCCAGAACCATTAAGGGAAAATGTTTTGCGCTGTTCAGGACAATAGACCTTTTTTCACAGCAGACATTTTGGCTTGTAAAAGCAGGCATCACACAGGTGTTACCGATAACATTAACTACGTCTCTGTTCCATTTAGTTTCCCCAGGAGGCCATTCCAGTGCATCAACACACACAACCCCAAGGCCTGAAGTCGATAAACCTAAATGGGCTGCAGCTATTTGTAATGATACCAATTACACCTATGTGTTTTCGACCTTAACAAGTCAAAATGCCTGCTGTGAGAATGGTCTGTAACACATTTATAGTCAATTTTGTTCAGTACGAAGACAAATAGATTTGTGCAATTACATTTATATGCTCAAATTAGTCATGTTAATCCAGAAAATGTCAATATTTTTCTTCAGGAGAAAGTGTGTAGACATAGCTGCTGGAGCTTTATGTGACGACCACCTTCTCAAAAATGTAACTACATGTTAGGGATTATGCGGTAAGTACAAAATACCAAGTAGGGACAGCAAGAAATGACATTGGTGATCTTTGGCTGTGTTTTTTGTTCTTAAAAGTTGATACCAAAGACTACGTGGAGCATTTTGAAGAGTGGAGAAGTAATCTTTTCCTTTATATTTACACATATATTGAGCACAGACCAGATCACGGAAAACCTTCCAATTTTCAAATGTGGCACCTGTACAGAAATAAAACTCTCTCCGCCTCAGTCGCGTGACAAAGTGAATGGGGAAAAAAAATGTAAATGTCATTATTGTGGGGAATATGGGATAACCATAGGATACAGTACTTCCATGTGGTGCAGGGGTGGTATGGAAACTATTGTTAAACTATAAAAATCAAGATCTGCGACACGGGTATCTGCAGCTTCGTTAACCTCATGCACCAAGTAAAAATCAATGTTAACTATTTAGCAGGTCATTGTTTTTTGGAAAGATACTAAACACTGCAGTGGAGTAGTTCAGTTGTAAAAGATCAGATGTAACTGCTGATGATTTAAGCAACACAAAGCTCCATTCAACATCATTGTATCAGGGTTGTGTCAAAAGGCGCAGATAGTTAAAAAGACATTATTAGTAAGTGAATGACTAAATTCAGTGAGTATAGGAAACTTTTAGTCTGTAAGAGAACACTGCTCCATTACATAACTCTGAATGAGGCTTTGTAAATTCAGCTTCATACTGTGTGCCTCCATAATTAAAGAATATGTGTACAATTTGTGTTCATGAATGACGTTACATGTTGAACATATTGTGAGTTTGTGAGCGTGTGCACTGGGGTAACGGGCCAGCAGGCACGTGTGAGGTCAAGGTTGAGTGTTTCAGGTCGGCCGATCAGAGTTTAGACAGATGGTGATTTAGCACGGTTTGGCAGCAGGTTTCCTTGGGGACGTCGCAGACACCGTCGGGGTTCCATGTGAGTCACGAGGCACAAAGACAAGAGGGGAAAAGGCTGCGTTCACCCTGAAAGCCTTAGTGCTTTATCCAGATTTACTGCTCAGATTTAATTGAATCTTTGATTTTCTTTGTTCCACTCTTAGCATTATTTTTTTGTTTAATATGAGATTCCAGTGTGAACCAGTCACGGTCCTGAACTGTCCTGCATGATCAAAAGCAGTGGTGGAAAAAGTACTGACATCTTTTACATCGGTAAACGTAGCAATAACACATGGTGAAAATAGTAAGTAGTCACTTACTTCTGTAGCTCATTTGAACTACTTTATACTACGTATGACAATGCAGTATGTAGAGTAATATAATAGTTTCATGAATTCTGATATGACTGTTGAGAATGAGGTTGCACTGCAAAAACCTCAGACATGTGTCTGATGTGGA
>JAPQRN010000025.1:17980275-17998496 GCA_037367275.1 Coranthus polyacanthus | reverse complement strand
CACATATGAACAAATAACAATCTGATTTGGGCCACTTTTACCTTCAGTTTAAACGTAGCTACAGAGCAATATGAAGGAGAAGCTAAAAACTGATGAGTTATTAATGCTGTGGCTGTAATTGCTGCTTGTGATTCGCCAGTGTATGAGTATATATACATACTGTACTCAACGGTAACAACAGCATGTTATCCTGACACCCTGAGGAAACAATGACGTAAAAGAAAGTTAAGTTAATCTTTTAATGCTTGTTTTGCACTCACACCAGTCTTAATGTGCACTGCATGGTAATAAATCTGTAACTAATTTCCTAGAAAGGCTGCTGAAGTTAAAGAAATCAGTGTCAATCGGTGCCAAAGGTTACAGAAAACTCATAAATTAGATCAGTTTTCTTTTTCTCTGCTTCCCTCCCTTTTTCCACCATCCACTTCCACTTCCCTTTTTTTTTGCAGACAGCCAGCTGCCGCTCCGTACCTCCATCTGAGCACGGGATGCTCCCCAGAGAGGAAGAGAGAGGATGGAGGTGGACGTGATTTGAGGATGAAGGGTTGGCAGGATGGAGGGAGGGAACGGATGGGTGCGACTAGACGTTTCAGGTCGTAGGTCAGGCCTGCATGTGCCGGGACCTTTTGTGCCAACACCCCCCCGCTTCGCCACAGACACCGCCGTTGTTATAGCGCACTCATCAGTTGGGGTGAACTCTTGGATCTCCCCCCTCCGCACACTTCTCTGGAGGTTTACGTGACACACACACACACACCCCTCTGAACGCCTCAGGGGATCCCAGTCCAACAGACCTCCACCCACACACTCATTATGGGGTTTAACAACCTACGTATGATGTAGGTTTTGAGTTTAACAGCGGAGCCGGGGTCAGAGCCCAGGGGAAGAGAAAACCTCCACCCTCAACATACACACAGGCACATGGGTAGAGATAAGTTATAATCACTCTCTTCTGTTTGCTTCTTCCCTATCTCTAAACACCCTTCACCAGAAATACTCACTCTGCTCTCCCTTCTAATTTATCCCTGTGAAAGATTTATATTTCGTGTCCCTTTTTAGAAAAGTGCTGCCTCAAACACATTTTATGCAATTAAAGAAAAGCAGGTCACACGAAACTTTACTTTGTTTCTACAAAGTAAAGTTTTAGTGCATTACAGGAAATGGGTTGGGCAATTTGTACTCGAGACACAGACAACAAGATAAGTGAAGGAGCCAGCAGTTTAATAAAAAATATGTACAACACTATGAAGGCACCTTTGTGTAATTATGACGAGTTCAGACTGTTGTTGTTGAAGGTTTCAAATGGAGTCCTCTAACATTTGACAAAGGTGTTCCACAAGGATCAATACCAGGCCCATTGTTGTTTACTATTTATATACATATAATTTGTTTTTTAGCTCGACACTGCTGTCTACTTTATACAGATTTGTTGTAGAAATAAGCATGACTTTTGTTCACACCTAGCGTTCCACACTACTACGACCTTTTAGGATCCCTGAGATGGAGACATTTGGAAATGCTATGACCCTGTTTTAGTTGGAAAACTCCCGGATTGCGTTGCAATGTGGACAGACAAAACCTGAGACTTTTGGAAACGATGACGCACACACTCACCTGACTCATTGTGCCCGTCACATGGTCGTTTTGGGAAGAAAACAATACGTCAGTCTTGACTACCAGCTGTTAATTCAACATGGACACTGACTTACAGGCGTCTCTGTCCTTGTTGTCTCTGGTAGCAGTTGTTATACATTTAAATTCGACTTTATATCATGATACTACTGATCATATTCACAACAGGCCTCATCACCTCATGTGATATGTGTTTCAGGCGTGTTTGATTGTTCAGAGATTATTTCTGAAACCTGGCTCGCTTTTTAAAATGCTGTTTTCAAACAAAGATGTATTAGTGTGGTTGTAGCGTGACACAGTCATTCCAACCTCTCTTCTTTCCACTTCTATTACTCTACACTGATCTCTTACCTCATTTTTAATCTTCATTGTTTACATTTTCCCACCAATTCCCTCTCCATCAAGGATGCCCTCTCTCCTTAAAACTCTCCACTCTCCTATTGCTAAATCAACACGCATCATGCACACCTCACCACCAATCCCGCCCTTCTCCTGTTTCCACCTCCTCGACATGCCACTCCACCTCTCATAATGTGGGACAGATGATGCAGATATGTGTGGCATGAGCCAGTCTGCCGCAGTGTGTAACCCCCCCCCACAGACTCTCTGCTGTACGCATACAGAGGCACTATACCAAAACATGAATAATGGATCATATGAAAATGAATAATGAAAGGAAGATAATATACATAGCTGGTGCTGGAAGTTGTGCAACAAGGAATAAGGTTCAAGAGCTGAATCATCCCAGAGAGGTAGTGATTAGAGTCGACACAATGTTTGTGATGTCAGTGTGTTTGTCAGTGTAAGACAAACAAACAGACTTTGGTGTAATCAGAAAAAATAGAATAATTTAATTCCTTGTGTTTTAATAACGTTCACCATATCCCGCTGTTGCAAGCTCGTCCACAGAGCCTGACACCGATCAGGAATCGTTTCCTGTTATGGTGAATACCAACAAGATTTTCATATTAAAATGGTCTGTAATCCACAATATTCATTTAGCCACATAGTCACGCAAGCTGATGCTTTGCGTGCTTTGCACAAAACCAAAACCAGTGTTTTGCAAAAACAGGTATACTAAAAGGATTGGATAAAAAAAAAGGACAAAATGCATTATATTATATACATAATCAGCACAATTTGAGGTCAACTAAAGTGAAAATAAGACACACAGGTATGTTTTCCATGCAACTACTGAACTGAATTCTTATTTGTCTGATCAAATTAAATATAATAATGCACCATGCAGTACAGCTGTGTATGTGATTTCATCTTGGACGGGTTGATATAAAGCAAGAACAGTGCATCGTGTTGAAGCTTGAATCTAACTGAGCCTCAACAGTTCAGAGGAACTTTTTTTTTTTTTTTTTTTTTACTTTTGGCTCTCTTCAGGTCACCTGTTCAGAAACCAGGATATGAAGGCATTCCTTTGGAGAATTCCTGGTTCTTTTCCCAGAGCGGGTTTTGATTGTGTGTGTGTGTAAGCGAATGCCGAGTGCTGACATGTATCTCGCTGTGTGGATTAAGAGCTCTTTCTAGCACAGTGTTATTGCATGAAGCACTACCAGCTTAATGTGGATTGACAGTTGATAATAGACTGTATAAAATGTATGATATGTAATGTTTGTGTAGAGTTACAGCAAAGTGTGATTATGCTGGTTGAACACGTATTGATGGAACCCTTTACGTCAACTAAGAGTTTCTAGTTTCATGGAATTAAGTCCAGGAACTAACAAAACAACAAGGCTAACTGTTTTGTTAGGGAAGAGGAGCTGTGCATGTTTCCACTCTCCTCACTGTCTTCTTTATTGATGACTCAACCGCAATTTTCTAGCCTTCACTTGTTGTAAGTACGCAAATTTCCTTTTAAAATTCTTCTGGATTCACGTGAGCTCATTCAACTTATGCAAATAGTACCAAGTATTTCAGTTAATAATGGTCACAGGAAACGAATAAAGCAACGTGACTTTTTTCACAACGGAAAGAAAAAATAAACGATCCAACCGTTCAGTTCAAGTACAAAGCAGTGAAGCAAGCATCAAAACATGTGCTTTGTCTGAAACATGTTACATATGACATCTACACTGATCCTAAATCAAGAAAAACATATTAATGCTGCCATGAAAGCTGAGCAGTTTGAAACAAATCTGAGCAGTGAAGTTTGGCAGCCGAGGGCATAGAGGTTGTAGATATTTTAGAATAGAAAAATAAACGGAGTGGACCTAATGTAAGGGTGTATGCAGGTTTTTATTACTACTTTGTGTCAGTATGTATATGTGCATCGGGGTTTGGAAAGAGCCGTGCCCAAGAGAGTTTTTGTTTTCGAAACAGACAAAATCTGGCTCTGAACGTTTGGTTCACAACATCTGTAAAATGTTTTCCACCTTCACTCAAAACCACACTGTATTTTTTTAATATACAATTACACTAAAAAAGCCATACTATAATTTGAAAATGATTAAAAATGTTATTGCGTTCTTTTTCTTCTCGTTTCTTCCTTCGTAGCATCTTTGACGTACGACAACCTCATTCAGCTCATCCTTGAAGTGACTGACGGCTGATCACGTTGTGTTGTCATGACACTGACCTCATCTACCTCTACAACAACTCAGGTCTGAAATACAAAGAAACGTCCGTAGCCGGGGTCCAGTCATGTGCGCATCTGAAATAATGACCAACATTCCCTTGTCTTTAAAAGAAAATCATTATCAGCAGTTACGTAGATTAGGAGCTGATTCATTCCTGTCACGTTTGTTCGAGGCCCCGAGTGATTTAGGCCCCTTAACAAAATAGACAGAGGTGACAAGGGAGAGCGCAGTCCTGTAGATTAATTGGTCTTAAGTTAATTAGGGTGTAGCTGGGAACCCCAGCGGGTCAGGACCTTGGGATTGTGTCCACAGGTGATTCATCATGAGAACTGAACCCACACCGACAGACAGAGGAAGGCCCACAGCTTTCAGGGCATAGACAAAACCGACCCTTCGCTGCCATGGCAACCACCACACAAAACCTAAAAACAACCCCACATGAATACTAACAGAGCAAAAGAAAACACTGAAAACAACCAGCTTAGAAAATAAAAGCAACATGTGGAGAAACCTTGAGTTTGTAAGAGCAGCAGCTTTAAAACCAGCAGCTTTAAATAAGATGTATAAGGTTTTCTGAATCACAAGTTTGGGCTGCAATAAAATAATCATTCCCTTTCAGACAAGAAACACTCTCTGCCAAACGTGTTCAACTCAGGTGGGAGTCGAGTCATATGAGACTGCTGTTATCTCTGTCTGCAACAGAGATAACAGTAATGCAATTTTTTTGCATTTTTTTTTTTTTACACTCTTTTGCTTAATTCACCCTACTCTCACTCTCGCAAATGTCCAGTTGCTGGACAAAATCTGACTTGAATTCAGGCCTGGAAAAGCAGCAGGTCATGAAGCAGATTCATCGCATGCTGGTTTGTAAAAGAAAAACCCCACAGGTTTAAATGTGCATGTTCAATTCAGGTCTTTGTGCTAAGACTCTCTTTGAGACAGTGGATGCTGTGGTGTTTCATAGCGATGTCATGATGTTGCATGATTCCTGGCTTCTTAAGTTCAAATTTGTTAACTCCTCCATAAAGGGCCACTTTTCTCATATGACTTTTAAATGTTTGTTATCCTGTACTTTTTCTAAATATGTGTGACATTTTTTAAAAGACAACCTGATTGCACTGTGGTTAGGCCAACAGCATTAGTGCACTTAACTGAATTGATTATCGTCTGTATTAAACTAACTTTTCTGATTCTCCTCTTCACTGAAATAAGAAACCTGGTGGCTCATATCAAGATGAGGGATTAACGCAAACCAAGGTATTATTACTAAAAGTATTATGGAGGTTTAGTTTTATTGGCATATTGTTTTAAAGTAGAGTAAATATATATGATGAAGATGATGGATTATGTGCAGGACTATGTTCCTTTGTTCAAAGCAAGTAAGTTCAGAAGTCTGATATTAAAATAAAGGCAATGTGTCTATAAAGTGGTTTATTCCCACTTGAACTCCTTGCTTTTTGTGAAATTGAGACGTTGTTACAGTTAGGAAAAGTACATGCTCTCCTAGCCTTATCCAAAGGCTCTAATCGAAAGTATTCCCCAATCTGCTGTATTATATAACTGTACTACACAGTATTATTCCTGCCTTGGTTTGAAAATATGTCAGAGTAAAGGAAAATCTGGTTAACTTAACATCAGACTGCCCTCAGCGCATGTAGTTTCCATCATTAACCAGATTTTTCCCTTTAACAGAACAGTCTCATGTGCACAGAACAATAGTGATTAAAGAACAGTGTCGTCCTGCTTCTTCAACCACGGCAATTAACCCCACTTTCCTGGATGAGGAAAAATACCGAAACTGCAAACTGAGGGGGAGAGTCTTTCGCCCAGTGGAAACACGACAGTGCCAGCAAGAAACAAAAACAACCTTATCACACCTCAGCAGACCTCGACTTTAGAAACTTTCTATCAAAAGAGGAACTGAGCGGAGGAATAAGAGGGAGAAAAACTGAGTGTGAGAAAAAGAGGAGAAGCCTCTGTGCTGATTAGGCACTTTATCCAGGTCAGCATCAGAAAAACAAACAGTGGAACTCTTTCAACGGCTGAATGGGCATATGGAAGATGACTTGATGATCACAGTGTGTACCAGCGAGGGTTAGGGAACAACCTTCTGATGAACATGATTTATCATCCGGAGTTTCAGTGTGGAAACATGAACAGCATGCCAAATCTGGTTGAAGAGAAAATGTCTCCATTTGACAACTTAAAGGGTTAATTTGTAAGATAAAGATTCTGAAATTCACTTCTACTATCAATAGACGGAGGCAGCATTTTACAAGAAAGTTGTGGTGTTGGTGTCCTCTGCCAAAAGTCTGAGTCAGTATCAGTTCGAGTATACGCTATATTTAGACTATTGTCACTGCTTTGCTATTAGACAGGGAACTGAAGCACTGAAGCTCTCATCAAAGACATCAGACTCCTGTGACAAAAAAAAATGTTCATTGCAGAACACAGCTGCTGGTCCCCTGTTCTGCTGGTTAAATTGTTTTTGTTGAACAACTCAAAGTGCTTTTTAAAAAAGTAACATGTCTTGCTAAGTGTTAGCTCAGTTTGGAGTAAATCAACTCCATGTGGAATATTATAACAGGCTTGTTGCACTCTGAAGATGGCAAATGCCTCTGTGGGTGTATTTTTGTAATGTTTTGTAAAGAGATAGTGTGTTTAAGAGAGATGCTAAACGCAATTAGCACTCTAGTGGTTATCGGTACATATTTCAAAGTAGTAGCAGCTAACAAACCAAAAAACAGCTCATCACAGCAGAGTAGGGCATCACTGTGGCTGATGTGTTATTCCTCTAAGCAGCGCTGCTTCTTCTTTGTCTCATGTTGGCCGGAGGGCAGACTGGACACTACTTGCTGTTTCTCATTTTGCATTATTCTGTACATTCTGGCAAAATGCAGTCCACTGTACCTGGATGTTGTAATCATAATGGTCAATAACACCGGACACTTCTCACCCTCAGTGGTCGCCATCTTTGATACGGTGGAAGCAGAACGACCAGCAAAAAATGTGAAAATAGCAGTTGAAGAAGCTCCAGCATAACTATTCTTAGCTTTGATAGCTTAGCTTTAGCAGATATTCTGGTGGGCAACAACCACAGTCAAATGTTGCTGATAATGATACACACCTAGTTGCAAATCACTGTTAAAAAGAAGAAGAATGTTGCAAGGTGCACAGCGGCTGGGACACGCCGCCTGCGTCACCTCTGCGTGGCGGCTGCTGCCTGCCCTACTTTCTACAAAGAGTTCCCCATTGATATTTTATCAATATGATTTCATTTCACCTTGAATTTAGTTTCTAAGAAAAGTGAAGAGTTCAAGCAGAGAGAGAGAGAGAGATATTGCGCTGGAATATTTTTTTCATGTCTGACACATTCAGATACTGTCTAGACTTTGAAACTATAGTGAAAGGTGTCAGTTATGTAAAATATTGCTGGTATAATGTGAATTTGCTCACGTGAAAAATAGGCATCTGTTCTATTTTATAAATGACGCGATGCTTGACACATGCCTGACAGTGTAGCTGCTCTAATCTGTTAACATGGGCACCAAAACGAAAATCAATGGTAATTCAGCTGCCACGCACGCGAGAGGTAACCAGTGTGTTCCAGGTGTAAACCTGTGTTTGATTTAAAGATAGGACCACCCTGTCGAAATTCACACACTGCGAAAGAAGTACATAGTGTACACAATGTACTGTAATAAGAAATATAAGAAATGAGTGACTCGCTACACAGATACAAAGTTGTATAAGAGACGGGCCAGAGAGGGGCTAGCGCATTAACTAACCAACCTGCTGTAGATATCGTCGCAGTACAAAACACTGAACTCTTTGACATAAGGTCGGAACTGTTATTTCTTCACACGTAATTTTTATGCATTTTTTAATTTTTCAGAGTAGAAATATTACAAATTCCTCCTTTAAAATTCATCCTGTTAACACACACCAGGAAATAAAAACTACAATGACCCACTTCAGCTTAATGGTTAAGTATTCTTCATGCTCTGCAGTGAATGATCAAACAGGGATGTAGGCTGCATGTTTGGTTATACTATTATGGATTATGCATGCAGGGTGAGCGCTTGATCACAGCCACTTCCCAGTCCCTTTCATCCTTAGTCATGCATTGGCGTTCTCTTTGAGGGGATGCCAATAACGGGGCGAGGGATAGAGAGGCCACCAATAAATACAACACAAAGCATCAGAGCTGAATTAGGAGGAATGATGAGGAAGAGGGGGAGTGACCATGGGAGTGATGGGAGTATGACCCAGTTACACACAATGCTTCAAGGGTTTACATGGAAGGGGCGAATTTGTGCAAACTCACGTGCCAGCAAACACACAGTCATATTCTGCCAAGGTGCAGACAAATACCTTGGCAGAAATATAGCAAATATAAGAAGCCCGAACATGCCGAGGTTAAGCGGTGACAGACAGAGGCAGGCACGAGTCTGAGGTTTTCACACGCACATCGAGCATGAGGCCAAGCAGTGACACAAAGATTTGAGGTCGCACACCATCAAACTGGGTTTTGCTTTCGGTGACCTACATTCACCATGTCGGGGAGGAATTAAGGGTTTGTTACAGACGCATTCTCGTGACTGACAAGCAGATACTCGGCTCGCTCTCCTTCTGTTTCTCTGCCCTGTGGTCTACCCTCCGCTGTAGAGCTATAACACATGCTGTATGTGAACGGAAGAAAAAAAAACTTGACAGAAAACTAACTTGCAGAGTGCAGCAAGACAATGTACGAGTCTCTTTTCTTCAACTGAGTTGAAATCATTGCAAAGATGTGATGAGGCATACATCCTGACAAAGAGAGATGATAAAGGATGACAATGGTCTCGTCGTGACACTTAAGGTTCGGCTGCCATTTATACCAGGAGACCTGAGTGTCACTGTGAGGAAGCGGTTATAGCTAAAACTGCCTGATGTCAAGATGTCACGTAGGAAACATGGTTCAGGCCGTTGTAGGGAGGCATATCGCTGTGTGTTGTGAGGCTAATATGCCAGATTGCCTCCAAGCCGATTCCCTCCCTTCAATCCTCGTCTCTGCTGCTTTATTGTTACAAAAAGGGACGAGGCTGAGCCCTGAACAAAGACAGGAGGAGAAATGACGGATGGCAAACCGTTTCCTCAAGAGAGCTGAAGAAACATCTCCAATTCTAATGGGACAGGAGAGGGTGGCTGGGGGTCAGAGTGGGGTGAAATGCTCCAGGGGATAAAGGACAATGTGTGTGCGTACGTAGGAGGGGAGAGCTGGGTACATTTGGGGTTATTTGCACCGTCACGGTCCTCACCTAATTTCCATAAATGAACCAGGGACGCGTGCCCTAATGTGTTTGTGTTGTAGCGGCAGCTGCTGTCTTGTTTGACAGGCGCAACGTCTTTGATTCACGTCAACGAGGGAAAAGCTTTAACACGGTTATTTCTGTCTGGGAGGATAAATGCATTTCATCGAGCTTGACGACCAATCACTTAATCATCTGTGCAGTCGCTTCGGATGTATTTCTGGAAAATCTGCTGCACGCCGGTCATATTTGTGGCTGTTTGCTTCAGATGGCTTTCCAGAAACGAAAAACTGAAAGCCAGTCAGTTGTGCAGAATGTGGCTTGTTAATGATATTGACAGAGAGCTCTCACAAAAAGCTGGAGCGTAACATTTTAAGTCTGTGTTAACCATTAAAAGAAACAGAAATATTTAAGACAACTTAAATGCACATCATCAAAGTTCACGAATCATAAGCCACTGATATGTGAAGGTTCGGATATCCTGTTAAAAATTTAGGTGGTTTGGTTTTATCATTAAAGCAATCACATAAATCTTTTTTCCAAAAATGTACTTTCCGTTCCTAACTCAGCTGTAGGTAAGAAGCATTGGCAGAAACATTTTTAAGTACTGTGCAAGCTTCAGGATCAATGTAGCAGGCTGACTGTAAACTGCTGATCATGACAACATCATGATAAGCAGTGATGATTTTTTAAAATGATTATCATGATAAAAAAAAGATGAAAATGTTCCACCCCAGTAAAAAAAATGCTTTGAAGGACTTTCAGGAAGTTGAACACTTTGTTTAAACTGATATTCAACCATCAAAGGCCTCACATTACTTTGACTTTCTGATCTGATACTTCTGAGCAGTTTGCTGCAGACTCTAAAGTCTGTGTGGTGCTGCCATCTAGTGGTCATATGCAGTCATTAAAGCAAACAACCTCACCATTAGAAAGGGTCAGTTCACCCAAATGTTTTCTAATAGTCTCCTTTGATCAAGCCATAAACATCAAACACTGAACAAGCAGAATAAGAAGGTGCAGAACCGGTAATGTGATCATTAGGGACCCTCGACACCTCAGAAAATACCCCAGCTTCTAGACTCAATAAACTACCTCTGAAGCCACAAGTTCAACACAGAGAGAAATAATAAAAAGGTTTGTGTCCTCTGGATTTGTAGGAGCATCCCTTTAGAATGTTCTCTTTTTCTACATGTATGACCAAAAACAACAAAAACAAGTCCCAATATAAAGGTAACTTAATTCAACAAAAACATAAATGTATTCATTTACTTACTGAAGAACATTATTATCTCTTTATCTCAGGTATTTGAATTTGCAAAAGTATGTGGAAGTCTAGGCTTTTCAACTCATTTGTAGTTAGGGCTTTCAGTTCACCAGATGACATGCAGGTGTGAATCTTGGAGGCCCTCCCTTATTTATAGAAGACAAATCTGTGACTGCACTATCAAAGTCTGATCTCGACAACACAGGTTTTTTAACTGTGTCGTGACTCGAACAAATAAAGAGTCCTCAAGACGTTTGAATTAGAGTTGTTGATGAAAGGGTTAAGAGGCTGGACTCCACTAGTCGACTGTCAGGCGGATGATGAATGGAGAAGATTCAATCCCTTTGTTGCCCAGGAGTGGTCGACCAACAAACATCACACAGGTGTGTAATGTGTGTGGGTCAGAATCAACCCCAGGGTTACATCAGGAAGCTAAAGGCCTCTGTTGGCGTGGCTAATGCCAGTGTTCATGAGTCCACTATCAGGACAACATAGGACAATAATGTTATACATGGCAAAGCTGAAGAACATTTCTGTCTGTCTACAGTTTGCTAAATGCCATGTGGATAAACCAGAAGGAATGGAGGAATGTTCTGTAGCTAGATGAGAGCAAAGTAAAACTTTTTGGCTGAAATGAGAAGTGTTACGTTTGTCGCTGACCAAACACTGCTCTCCTACATCAGAACCTCGTCCCTGTGACTGGTGGTGGCAGTATCATGTTTTAAGCCTGCTGTACTACCTCTGGACCAGGTTGACTATGAATTGTACCAGAAATGTCTACGGGAAAATGTCACAAAGTATCCGTCATGTTATGTTTTGGAAAGGCCAAATCCAAGGTCCTGACTTGAATCCTATTTCAGGCAGTATACTTTCACTTTTGTGTTAATAATACTGTGTAGTACAGTTCATAAACTTAGGCAAATATCTTGTCAAACCAAATATTGAAATTAGGATTATGATTCAATTTTAAGACATAGGCTTATCAAAAGAAACCAACCACATTGGCATTTGTTTGGGGTTTTTTGCTGAAAATTTCAGTAGTAAGCAAATACTGAATTATTTCTGTGTGAACTGTCTTGTCCTTGGATGAGGCATAAATCATTTATGAGCACCTATCTCTTCTTGCCGTATAACATTGTCACTGTAAATGTACTTTGGCCTGTGTGCTTGAAAGCTGTTGAATATGCAGACTGTGAACTCAGACGGGGTAAGTGAGCGATAGCACGTATTCTTAGGGTTATATAATACAGCTTTAGTGTTTAATAATGACACAAAGAGTGGCAACCTGCCACCAGCACCTGACTGTACCACACCAAAGCCGTGGTCTACTTCACTCCCTTCTCAAAATAGACATGACACCAGACAGTTTTATCATCTCTAAACAAAGAGGTATTAAAGAAGCTCATTTTAACTGGACAATAAGTGGCAGAGTCAACTGACTCAGGCTTTGTTTGAGTTTATGAGATTCAGACATGCTTAAAGCCATTTTATTAAGTTTAAGAGTGTCAGAAAGTTTGAGCTGCAAAAAGTATACAGGTGTGTTGTCTTATTGGACATTTTACGCTGCTTAAACTGCGGCTGGTCATAATGAACTCAAAAATTGTGTTAGAGTGTTTTAGGAAGCTTCAATAGCCGACTCGTACAGGGTTACTGTCCTTATCTGACCCCTGGGACTCTCCTCCCTCTCCCCTCTTTACTCCACCTCTCTCTCTGTTGTGCTTCTGTTAACCGTTGGCTGTCTTCTTCACCACATGCCACCCACAGCCAACTCGCCCCTGGGCTCACAGCCAAACAACTATGGAATAATGGTGGCTTTGTCTTGACCTCTGTGAGCCTGCGCAACACTTTGCAAACGCATTGCTCGTTCTTTCTTTACTTTCTTATTGCTACAAACCTCCATCTCAATTTTCACACGCGGGCTGTGAAATGTAGTCTCCGCCGTGTCCTTATCTAACCTCACATACAGTCGCGCTGTTGCCTGGCGTCTGTCTGCGCAGTGATCTGCGGGGAAAACGCAGAGAAATGGGAAATAGACAGTGAATGAGATGAAAATAAGCAAGAAGGGTAAAGGGTCTCCGTGCCTTTTGTGATAAGCACCTGATTTCAACCCACTCTCTGATTCTGCCAATCCTATCACAAGCTCAGATAGATTGTTTACTTGTTCTGGTTTGGTCAGTGCTTCTAAGTTCCTCCCTCCGTCTCTCGATCTCTTCCTCCTACACAGAGTCTCTCACCCGCCTACTTGTTGGTTTTTCCTTAGTTTTTTTCATGTGGCGATAGGAGCAGAGACGAAACAGAAAAGAAAGCCTAAACAGATTTGGTCTTTTGTTGCTGCTTTTGCTGTTCCTCTGATCTTCTGATCCTGCAGTTTTACTGCCTTAGGACTACCGTGAGTATTTATCTTTGCCAAATCAAACAAGCAAAGCGATACTTAGACGGATGACAGAGGGACCGACGCCCCCCCCTTGCTAACGTCACACAGGGAGAGTGGTGGACGTGCAGAAATGGTTGTGGGCCATGATACAGATCAGGCAGAGAGAGCTAAAAATGCATAAAGGGTTGCTGTATGGAGAGCTCACATTTCGAGTGAACTACAGTATATTGAAGCTAACGGTGATATATTTAGTTAGAGTTAAATGCATATATATGATCTAGCAATCTTAAAAAAGATTTATTTCACTACCATTTTTGGCTTTGCAGAAAAATAACTGAGCTTTTCTTCACAGCATTCATAAACAACATGAAGGTAGAAAGAGATTCCTTATTTGGAGGCAAACTTGGAGGTAGACTTTAAAACATATGGTGCTAAACAACAATTTTCCCTCAAACTGAGGCTCCTACGTTCCTTCAAATTGGCGTTAAATGTTAGTTAAAAGTTTCTGCTTTCTTCTGTCTATCTCAGAAGGTCAGCTCGGACTCTTGACGAGCAGCCAATTTCCGCCATTTTCACCTGCTGTGTGCGAGTGTTCATGATAGGCCACAGATGGTCACGTGGAAAAACATAGGCAAAATAAATGTGAAATGTGTAAAAATGAAAGGAAAAAACACTTTTCATACAAAATGTACTACTACTTGTAGATTCTTCTTAGAAGGCTGTGCAGATTAACACCTCAGTGCCATGTTAATGCAACGCTCTGTGTCTGATATGATTTGTTGCATGTTGCTAAGCCTTATTCTCATCTAGACCACACATAGGGCGCAGGTTTATGTCTGCTTTTATATCTGCACATTTAACACACATCTTTATGTGCTTAATTTTACTGTAATATCAGTGTGATGAGCTGATCTCTGTGTCCCATTAAAAACCACCCATCAGTTATCACTCTTACAGCATATGACACATATGACATTTGCAGCATCAGATATTTTTATACATATTTTGGGATGACTCGTTCATTTTCACAGATCAAATTACAATACTCAAAGGTCACAAACGGTGATGCGGTTATGAGGGTTTTCACTTTATGTTGCTCTGCGGTGTCCAGTATTTAACAGCTAGAGATAATGAGGTGACCAGACTGACAAAGAGGGGATTTGGCATTTATCTGAGCCATCTTTTAAAGCACTTAATGAGATCTTCTAACCCACTGTTGTGAATAACAGCGCCCAGAGTGACATAACTATGTCAGCTGACTACTAAAAGAGAATCAGTGGCCAATTAAATGTTCATGTCCTGCACCATAAAACCATAATGGGCAATAAGTATTAAGAAAACAGTCATTAAACGAAAGTTAAGTATGTGCATATATGCATATATATTTTCAAAAATAGCCTTACCATCTCTGTTGCCTTCATGAATTGTTACTATTGATGACATTACCCACTACTCTGCTAACAGTGCACTGTACATAATCAACTCACCCATGTTACCTCTTCAGTGTCCCAAGCGCTAAAATTATTTCAATGTTTGTTCAACTTACTAGAATATAGTTTTACAAGGGGCGCATAACTAACTAATCTTACAGTTTCCAACAGCAATTAAAGGCAACACTATAGTTTTAAATGGCGACAGCAGCTGAATTTAATTACTTAATTAGTCCTTTTCCCAAAGAACAACACACCTGTTTCAAGGAACTCGCTCTGAACAGTAACAGTGAAGGGAAAATCATTTGGAAACCTTTCACACCGAATCCACTCAACCTCATTTGAAAGTAGGCCATTTCTTTTTTTTTAAATCAGCCTTAAATAGACTCCATAACTGAGCTATGGCGTTATTTCACTAGACCGAGCCGTCTCCTCCATTGTTGTTACAAACCGTATTAGTAGCATACATTGTGCGTCCATTAACACCGTTTACGGAGCAAAGATGGCACTAATAGCCTTATTAGCCACTGCGGTTTTTAAAATGGTAGCAGTAAGGGTTAAGGCTTTTCGTGAACAAAGCAAAGGATGTAAAGTTAATGGTGAATACTTAACATTTTCGTTTCCGTCACTGTTTTACTTGTTGTGTTTGTTTTTTCCAGATGCTCCGCTTGACTGCAGGGCGCGTGGGAAGCCTCCTGGCCAGGCGCGCGACAGCGGCCTTCCCCATCAGTAGCGCGAGGACGGCGAGCCACGGTACCTGACACCTTTTTAAAATGGATTTATTTATTTTTTAAGCTAGGTCCTTTTTTGAAGAAGAAAAAAAAAAAAAAAACAAGCTCTCGCGTGGCACATGAATATTTCTGAAATGTTTAGAATCATTATACATCTCTAACGACACCTTGTCATGCTTTCAAATTACAATTCTAAGCCTAAAGTAGGTTAAAACTAACGTAGTAACCATTTCGTGTAGCCTAAATGTTATAAATGTGTATTACAACCTACTCCTTCACCCTGTGTAATAGAGTGAAGTACACATGTAGATGACAGAAGTACAAACAGCCTCCTCTATACAGCGCAACAACCTAAAAACTACTTCACTGATGCATTTCTCAATACTTGCGGGTGTTAGTTGCCAGCACTGAAGGACAATAGACATCTGTCGGGGAATTTTAAAACACAAGGTGGCGCTGCTGTGTCATAATACAGGCGGATGAGCCTTGGCTTTATCTGGCATTAACCCTATGTGCAGGACATATGTGAGCCAGTGCTGCTGCTTTTAAGGCAGTGCTTTAAATTCTGACTTTGCGTTTTGCTGCAGCTGGCTCTCAACACCTGATAGATGTAGACACGCAGCCTTGTGTCTTAAGTTTTAACCCCTTCTTGTTTACGCACCTCCAGAGGTGTCCGATTCTGTGGACATGTCTCAGCCAATGTACTGGGATCGTCTGGACACCCCTCTGCCTGACAGACCCTTCAAAGATATCGTGACTGCTGAAGACAAGAGCCTGAAACAGAAAGAGAAAGGACCCTGGAGCCAGCTGACCAAAGAGGAGAAGATTGCCTGTAAGTTGAAGTATTCAGCCAGTGTCCTGATGCAGATTTTATGTAGGAACTTCAGAAACCGAATTTGAAATACAAAACATGTAGAAGTATAGGGTAACACGTGTAATCGTCTCTCTATGATGGCATTCTGCATCCATGATATTGGTGTATGTATATAGGCCTATTGTAAAACTGACTAGAGATATTGGACCATATGACGCAATACAAAACAAGAGAAGGAAAGCTCTTTGAATTAATGGGATCCCTGTGTAGTTACTCCTCTTGCCCTATATAAATCAGCGTCCTTCACTTTTCCTTTCACATCCCCTGCAGTGTATCGGCTGATGTTCTGTCAGACCTACGCTGAGATGAAGCAGCCGACAGCAGAGTGGAAGACCGTCATGGGGGGCGTCTTCATCTTTCTGGGTTTTACTGGCCTGGTGGTCTGGTGGCAGACACTCTATGGCAAGTCCATTGTTTTGCTCTCTTTTTTTAAAAAAAAAAACCAAACATTCTGGCTACAAGGAGACTTCAAGCCTTTTTCTCAGCAGACATTGACTTGTAATGGCAGAAAAAGCCTAGCCGTACATAAAATTATCGATGGCTCTGTTCCTTTAGTGCCATAATCAACCAGAGCACAGGACGTGATGCATCTAAATGGACTGCAGCGTTTATTACTTAACACTTGTGTTTGAAAGGTCAAAATAACAGCAATGAAAATGTCCTATTAAAAGTAATGCAACAACAGTAAAATCTGAATAATAACATGAACACTTTTTTTCTTTTTCTTTTCATGTTACAGTCTACCCTCCTCGCCCCAGGACTTTTGATGCGGAGTGGCAGGCCAAACAGGTAAAGAGGATGCTGGACATGAGGGTCAACCCCATCGAAGGCTTCGCCGCCAAGTGGGATTATGAGAAGGGCCAGTGGAAGTAAAGACAGCCGGACTGCTGCAGAAGTGGCACAGCGTTTGGACCCGTTACTCCAGAGCAGCTTTGATGTACTCTGTGAAGCTGCTGCTCAAGTTAAAAAAAATATAAAAGAAATTGAATGTTTTTACAGTGTAACCACTACTGTACAAATGCTGAGTTTATCCAACGTAAGCATCTCTGGGGTAACTTTATACTCTGTCACTTCTAGCTCAGTCAGGATCAAATCACTGAAGCCTTCATCATGGTGGTAACAGTCCGTCCTATTGTAACCATAATAAAGTTTTGGTTACTTCTCCATCCACCTTATGTATTTGTCTTATTTTCAAAGAGCTGCGATCATTGGCTGTTCTGCTAGCTTCTGTAGAGCGAAGGTCATATTTTCTTAGGCATAAATCAAAGGACAAAATACGATATTTAATAAAGTAAATCCAACAAAAGAACATTGTTCAACTTTGATAACCAATTTATTCATCAAGCAAAAGATGCAACATATGCTACTCCCATTTTCTCTTACATGGATTTGTTGCTTTCAAGAATTCGTAAAAACAAGACAAAGTCAAGACAGAGTTGATACATCTTCAACATGGGCTTTATTAAGTTCAATGTAATTTAAAGTTTTACAATGGTATTCTAAGACATGGAAACAGACATGGTGGACATGGTTGCAATCCTACTTTTCAATCTCATTCAACATTTTGTCACAATCGACAAGAATGTACCAGAGAAAACCACTTTTTTTTGTTTTTTCTGAGATATCATTGTTTAATTTTCTTTTCTATTAACTGTCCGATAATCCTATTAAAAAGAAAACACAACAGATGACAATGTACATGAATGCAGAGATGGAGTTTAAGGCCATTAGAGGGGGCACAATTATGCTTTTTTTTTTAATACACCAAATATAAATAATGTTTAAGAGTCGTCAGTTCTGTGTTTCTTAAATATGTTACTAAGCTAATGTACTATTCTAATCCGTTTAAATAACTAGCATATATATATAGGGTCGTGCCAATGCTGTCACACTTCCTTCATTTGTGCCTCCTTCAAGAACATTTTGCCAGACAGAAATCACACGCATACACACACATAGACACACACAAGCACTCTCACATACAGTATGTGTAGAAGGGGAACTTGTTTCAGTGAGGGCCCAGACAGCAGAATA
>JAPQRN010000025.1:17963722-17980175 GCA_037367275.1 Coranthus polyacanthus | reverse complement strand
AGACACACACAAGCACTCTCACATACAGTATGTGTAGAAGGGGAACTTGTTTCAGTGAGGGCCCAGACAGCAGAATAAAAGCCTGCGAGCAGCTTCTTGGTGGGGCTTACACTAGAAAAATAGATATATACTGTACTGGAATGTATGAGAGAAGACCTTGGCTAATAAGATGCTCAGGACACAAGCCTTTTAGAAAATGATGCTCATCCATAGTCAGCTTTTTTTCTTTTTTTTTTGTATTTGGTGAAATATTTCTTACAAGGATAATAATCAGAAGAAATGCAGTCAATATCTGTATGTAAATGTGATGTGGATGAAGAGGAACATGAGCTCAAAGCCAACATCAATAAAAGGAGATGAGTGCTGGAGGCACAGCTGGCAGCCGGACCCTCAGACTGACAACATAGTGATGGATGTTACACGCATTTTCATCCAGAGCCCTGCGCACTATGCAGGTCGGAATCGCTTTGATGAGAAAGTGGCTCAGCCGCAAGGCTGTATTGTGCTGCTTTGACACACATAAATGGAAATATTGCCGTGTACAATAGGAGAGAGTGTTTGGAATAAGATCTAGACTGAAACAGTGGGAGGATACTGGGCCTAGGGAAGAGTACCCCCCACTTCCCTGCCGTCCCAGTAAATTAATCAAGCTGCCAGCATTTGGTGCGTGACGCCAAACACCAGGCGACAAACATTCCTCCATCGCCAGGTCTACACTAAAGACGGAGAGATGTTTAGAATCCAAGATGAGCTCTCATCTTCTTCCCTTTGTCTCTTGTGGACCACAAGTGACAGGCAGGTGTGTACGTTAAGACGTGAGGACGTTGCCCGTTGTGTGTATGTGTGTTTGTGCGAAGCAGCAGGTGGGCCAGCTGTGACTGACGCACGTGACTAGGTGCAGTGACAGCCAGGAGACCACAGAGGAAGGGAGGCGGAGCTGGATGGAGAGGGGGGAAACGGGGAAGAGAGACGGATGGGGATTTGACAGATTGGAGGTGTCTGGGGAGGACGGAGGAGGAGGAGAAGTGGTGGTGGTGGTGGTGGGGGGTCGGACTGTGAAAGCGATGCATGGATAACTTGAAGTGAAGTGTGTGAAAGATGAGATATGAAGGCTTGAGTGTCTAGTTTTACAGGCCCGACAGCTGCTGATTCACTCAAGATTATAAACGGCCACAATACGACAAAAGTCTAATCAAATCAAAGTGATATATTCTGATGCAGAACCGCACTGCCTTCTTTAAGACCGCTCCATTTATCTGCATCAGTTTGCTACATGAATCCGCAAAAGGTTCTGATGTTTATTCAGTGTTTCTTTCTAGGATAAGACTTAAAATTTGTAATATTTGATTAGCATATAGTGGGAAAACAACAAAAATGGGTTCGAATGTTGCGGCACGATTAGGATTTTATTGCGAAAAAGAAAAAAAATAACTGAAAATGACAACTTTACATCCAAATGTTCAACCTGTAAGATCGAAGAATCTTTCATGCTGTTGGTGCATTGTCATTTAAAGACGTCTGGGTGTCGCTCACACTAGTGCTGCCCTATCTATTGTACATGGTGCTACAATATTTGCTGCATTGTTTTAGCTACAGTGCAGAAAGCATGAGCCATGGCGCCCTGCTCGGATGAACTGCAGTTACAGTGATCGTGAGTATTTGCCACACACAGTGGTCTGGCAGTCAACAGGGCTGACGAAGCACAAACAGGATAAAACCAAGGCCAAGTGTGACCAAGTATGAACCACAAAATCAGCAGGAGCAGAGAGGTTTTAATGGTTCGACAAATCCAAAACCAACTCATTAACAAACACAAACAAGCAGAGTTTAATTTCCCCAAGAAGGTTGTCGACTTTTATTTCAATCTGTCGGACTTATTTTAAATTCCATTCCTATAAAACTAATAAGCCTGAACGATAGGGCAACACAAAACAAAGTTATCAGTGTGTGGAGAAATGGAGCGTGATGTTATACCGCATGTGTTCATGTTGGTGATCAGGGTGGCTGGCAGGAAATAGGAATTACAAAAGCTCATTAAAAAAAAACAAAAACAAAAAAAAAAAAAAAACAGGCAGGTGCTACATCCTCCCGTGCTTTCACTCTCCATATGGCACATACACAAAGCTATTGTGAAGCTGTCTGCGGAATGAAGAGCCCAGCAACAAAACAAGCTTCAAGACGAGACGCGTAGAGCAGCACAGACCCGACAACACAATGACTCTGTATATCGGACAGGTTTGGATTCATTGTAAAGACTGGGAACAGGTGTAGGAACTTTAGGTGGAAGAGGGGGGAAACAAAAAATTTGTTAAAACTAATACCATACAAACAAACGGAAAGAATGATGACACAGGAACTGGTGAAGGAAGGAGTAGGAGTTCAATGAATTAAAAGTAAACAAACCAGAACACATATTTTTTCTGTATAAACCACACATTTAGTCACGTCAACGTCAGCTTTAAATACGAGCTGTCTGTTGTTTTCTCAAACGTTCATCAAAGTGAGTCAATTCTCCGTCCACGGTGGGATGTGTGACAAAAAAACAAAACAAAACAAAACAAAAAAAAAAGTAGTAAACATCTTGGGCAGTTTGTTAAAAATAATTGAGTGGCAAGCAGGACCTTTATTTTGGACACTGAGGGTAGTGAAGGAGGCATGGGAGAAGATTGGTGAGAGCGCTTGTCGTCTTATATCGCGTCCCCTCACAGGCGTTTCTGGGCGATGAGCGACCCCACCACGACCCCGGTCACCAGGGTCATCCCCGCCAGCAGCCACTTCTTGAAACTCTCCTGAGACCTCCTGCTCTCTGCCGCCGCGTCCTGGCCGAAGATTTCGGCAAAGCGCTCCTGTCAGGGAAAAAAAAAAAGAGAAGAGAAGGGGGGGGGGAATCAAAGGGTTAACACCGAGCTGCTGAATGTGTGAGATGTTAACTGGTTCAGATATGGAGAAAACCCACACACATGCACACTTCCCAAAACTCCCCCTTCATGAGGCAGGTAGATTCCCTCTGTAAAGGTCTCTAGGCCTAAAGCAGCCAGATTACTGATGAACCACCCACAGCTGAGTATCCGTATGACTGTCACAACCCACGCAGTCACACGTGGAAATTTCCATCCACCCAAAACCCATCATACAGGTAGACAACATCACAAACCAGAAAAAAAAACCCAAAAACCACCTGCAGGGACTGTGTGCTCAATAACAACAAAGTAGTTAAAGGAAAAATCCACATGATTAAAACTTGGCATCTGAAGTCAGTCACAACACTTTTCGCTTTAAAAAAAAAAATTTCCACCGAATCCGGCGCCACTCCCCTCCACTGCACCCCATCAGTTCTGCAGTGGATCCCTGCGGAACCGCTGTTGTTGCTGACATTCTTTCCCACTGTTGTCCTCAGACTGCCAAGCCTACATTGCCGCCCACTGAAATCATTTCCTGGAAATGAGCTGTGAGAGAAAGCCACCAAAAGTATGCAATCTAATAACTGACCACAAGGAGGTGTCAGTCCACGGGGCTGAGGGTTAGATCTCACAGACAAATACAACAACATGTCAACTAGTACTACTGCCAGTCATGTGCTCATGCTGTCCGCATTTCAAAACAAAATTTCCTCTAAAACGATCTCAGTGGGTCCATGAATCACTCTGTCCTAAACCGTTTAAGAGCAAATGGTGAGAAATGTGAAATTATTCCAGCTGTTCATCTGATTCTTAGTCAGAGTTGGATTCAACCGGGAAGACAGAAGGTCATTTGTGGTGTGCAGGGGGTTACTGGAATCCTTGCTGAGGAAGGAGACGGGAAGAAAGTGAAAGAATGTTTGGGGAGGAGTAGGAGCGCAGATAGGCTGGGCTGTTATTGAAAACTGAGAGTGATAAAGTAGAGGATATTAGTGGAACAGAATGTAACGGGCATAAATGAAACAAAAGCTAAGAGGGGAAAGGGTTAGGAGGCATCAGGGCACCATTACTGAGTCATTCAGACGTGGGTTTGACTACAAAAAGAGTGTAAAGTATCCCAAATGCCCCGAGTCTTTCTGCTGCCTTATATGGTGACATCATCAGTGGTGGACCACAGGAAACACAAGCTTAACCCTGAAACACACCCCCTAACCAGTTTACACGGTCAGACTGTATGTAAATGTAGTCTTTATACACCGTACAGTCTATGGTTAAGGGATGGCTAACTGCATGATCATAGATTTATATACAGTATATACACGAGGTAATACATGAGGATGAGTAAGCTTTCAAGGAAATTAATCACCCTGCATGTTCCTGAGAACATGCAGGGTGTGAATTTGCTGTATGAAGATAAGGGAGGAGGGTCAGACTTTGATGACCTTCCTCCCGAGACGTGATGCTCTACTGACGTACTGTTCGTAACAGTATCGGTCCCGCATGTCATGTTTCATTCGAAGCCTTTTGCGAGAGCCTGTCCCCTTTCCTTTCCTTCAGACTTTAGATCTTATTGATCACGAAAGGGAAAATCCTAAGAAAAACTAAATGAATGCAGAAAATAAGTAATCAATAAAAGGCGAAGTTCTTCTTGTATTTCTATTAAAATTCCCAGCTGCGAGTTCAGTAAAGCGCATTCGATTTAATGCTTAAAGCTTAGTTTAAAGTTCAAAGCTGCATTTTCATTTTGAGGCGTAAGGAATCATGTTATTTTAGCCTTATCAAATTAACTGTGTCAGCTAAAGGTATTTTACCATAACATACAAGAGATTTATAAGAAATATTACACAATTGTTCACATTTTTCTCTGATTCACCGTTTCAAATAGGTACTATACTGTTAGTGAGTGGATGGCAATGAGAGCCAGGCTGTTTTATAGAAACTCTTTTCATTCATGTTTTAGGTCTGAGTAAACACACATTACTTCTACTGTAAAATACAAACGAGAGAGCAAACATCCTTGAGGTGCTTTTATGAGTGTGCATGTGTGCTTCCCCAGTGAATCAGTAGGTTCTGAACTTTGTAAATATGCAACTTAATGCAACATAGAAACCTTGTTTCCTCTCCTCAGTCCACGTCATTCCACGTCTCTTACTCACAGGAACAGTATAGCCTTACATCCTCTGACCCTCTGACCCTCTTCATCAAAGCCTGCTTAATGACCGTGAGGAGTCTTTACAGTCTGCTCGTGAAGCAGCGGCCAAGGAAGCAAATATTTGTCTTCCATCTCACCTTGGCTTCCGACAGTCCCTCGTGCAGCACATGAGCAACATTTTTTAGGAAAAGATAGAGCGGCCTTCAAATCAAAACTATCCTTGTACCTTATGATGTAGTGTGCAACAGAGCAGGAAGGATACACATGAGTCAAAGTGATACAAAACATACCACAGACTGCACGTAACAAAAGGGTGTAGTGTGTAATAGATGCAGGCGGTTTGAAATATGTACTCGGGTGAAGTTGTTCTTAAGTGCAACACTCACTTAGCTGCATTAAAGTACAGCACTAAGAATTAGACACAAGGGATTGATGAGTGGTATGAAAGTAAATAATGACGTAGTGTAATCAGTAGGTAGTGTGCATCGTGTAATGTGAGTCAGTCTTTTACTGCAGCCTTTTTTGTTTTGCCTAATGAAGGGCTGTTCTGACCTCAGCCTATCCCTCCGTGTGAAACCATGTGAGGAATGTGGGTGTAGAGGAGACACTAATGCACCTTGTGACGGTGACTGACATCTGTAAAACGGACACGTCCAGACATGTTATCATTCAGCGGGGAGGAATTCTATCAAGACACGAGACTGATCGATTGCCATTACCGTGAGATGAAGCTTAAAATGTTATTTATAAATTATTCAATTCAACTGTACAGCACTGGAATGCTGCAGAAAATATATCTACAACTACAGAACTGGGTTCAGAGGGGAATTTAGTGTGGGAAGTCTGTGGGATTTAGATGACACTGGTAATAAAAGAATGCTGCAGTGTAATTGCAATAGGGGCGTAAACAATATATCCTCACTCTTGAGCGTGATGTGACAGTGTGGTGTTAATATGTTGGATGTGGTTGCACCAGCTAGTCTACATACAAACCCTTCACAATGCCTGCATGTACAGTCCAGGCTAAGTCTGAATCGTCATCATCACGTTGCATCAAGTACATAATAAAAGACTTTGTTTATAAAGATTTTAGTTCAACTGGGTAAATGTTTAGCCATCCAATCAAATAAGAAACTATGTAACAATAAGCTACTGTAGCATCTAAAAAGTTCTATATTAAACATAACGATCCTTTGTAGGTAATGTAGGCATGACTTTGCCTTGTTCCTGTTTTTTTTAGTACTTATGTGTGTGATATTTAGCTGTGGATTGCGACCGACCGAATAATCGTCCTCTATGGTGGCAGCTATAATGCAAAAAATTTGAATGCTGGATTCCCCTTGCATTAAATGGAAAGAAGAAGAAGAAGAAGAAGAGAAAGTCCAGAAACATGGTGACACATTATGGTGGACTCCCTCCGTAGACACAAACAGCTCATTCTAAGGTAATGAAAGCGATTCTTATTTTCCAGCAATTATACACTAATGAAAACATCAACATGAATATTATGTTCTTTTTCTGCTATTAGAGACCCCTAAATCTTACACACTGAACTTTTAGAAGTAGCGCCGAACGATAAATTGTATTACGGTTACCGAGGTATGAACATGTGCAATGAACACATCACAAGAGACTCCCTGAACCATGAATAAGGAAAAACTATTTAGATGCGACGTTCAACCTGTGAACATGTGACCTATCAGATGGAGCCCTGGCCATGCATTCACGCCTTTCTTTTATTGCCTTCTTCTCTATTTGTGCAGAGTGCTTTATTCTGCCATTGTGGCAGGGTGAACACAGGCACAACCTAACTGCTCGGTGACATTCTTGTGTTACCTGCGCTACCTTCCCAAAAAAACCTGCCCAAACCTGCCTCACGGACACACTGAGAAAATGAACCCACAGTGATCGCTCGGAGATAGAGTTCAGTGTGGAATTTTTACTGGTATCTAGTGGCCAAGATGCAGATTGCAACCAACTGAAACTTCTTGCCTCACCCTCTCCTGCATTTGCTAAAAACACGCCCACGTTTAATTCGGTTTTTGGTTCGTCTGCTGCGGGCTTTTTTTGGGATAAGGAGAAGGTGTATGAAGGGTATATAAATGGCTCATTCTAAGGGAAACGAAAAACACAATGGTGCTTATTTTCAGGTGATTAGACGCTAATGAAAAGATAATCATGAATATTACATTCCGTTTGTGTGATTAGATCCTCCTAAATCTTATACGCTGAACCATTAAAAAACATTTCCTATTTTTTTCCAGCATAATTTCAATCACTTGCAAGCAGATAAATGATTTCACTGATTCAAACGGAATATGCTGCAGTCACATCATGGCATTTAGTGATTTAAATATTAATCATCTGTCTCATTAGCGACACTGCCGACAGCCATTTCCAGTAGTTCCCGCTCTCTGCCTTTTGTCCTGAGCGTTGTCACTTTGAAGTGTACCTGATCCTGTCGTCCCTACTTTTCACATGTTTAGACTTACTGAAAGGTCAGATTTGTAATGGTTCTAACTCGTTCCTGCTCATTGACAGTCTGCTTTTGTCAATGCATGGAGCTGGATCTCACTATAACGAGAGGCCCTTTCTTTATTTCTTCAGTAACATTAGCATTACTAAGACAGCACAGCTCGATATGCTCAATCCTCCCTGGTCCCACCTGGCAGGTAAACCCCATCTTTATCTGCCTTCTACTGTGCGCTCTCTCTTTCCCTTTCCTTTTCACACGATCACGCCTTTATTTATTTTTTTTTTATCTCTGTTCTGTTCCCAGAGGAAATCAGGTGCTAGGCAGCGGCCTGGAGAGCGCTTTAAGGCCGTGTCTGTGTGTCTTTTTCTTTCTTTTTTTTTTCTAGGTCTTTAACTTTCTTTGTTTGCCAGCGAAGAAAAAAAAAAAAAAAAAAGATGAGGGAAGGATTAGCTCATGAAAGCAAAAGGTTGGATATACGAGAGAGACACAGGGAGAGAAGATGAGAAATAGTGAACGGAGGCAAGAAAAGGAGATTCTGCAGTTGGTTGCCACGGCTACCGGGAAGCAGCTGATTAGGGCGTGTGATGTGTGCGAGTGTGTCAGGTCCTGCAGGTCCATCTCTGTGGCTGATAAATGGCCCGATACGGCATGTGGAGAAAGGAGGATTTTAACGATCATTAGCAGTAGCTTCCCATTCATCAGCTCTGACTTGTCTGTTGCTCCGGTGTTGCACCATAACAAGTTGCAACACTCAAATCCCCCGATGGTGAAAGCCCCTGACCATGACACAACACACATGCGTGCACTTCGATTAACACCGCAAATCCTGTTCCTTTTAGGCAAAATAGGGCTTAAGACAGATTGAAATCCAGTATGTTAGGGACAGCACATGGCAATAATATAAGCAAATGCATGTGCAGTCATTATGTTGTGCCGGGCGGGCTATGTGAGCAGAATAAACAAAATCAGTTTAACTCATTAATTCCCAAGTTCCCAAAACTAAACGCAAACTTATTTTAGCAACTGGGAGGAATTTAAACAATAAGTTGGTACATTTAGCCAACAATTTTGATTGATTAAGAATTGTTAACACAATACAACTACCAAGAATTCTGGCTACAGATTATTAACTGCTGTTTTTCTTCACTTTATGAAGTGACTTTCTAAAGATGATGTTGGACTTGTGGAACTTGATTTGCATGTTTTTTTAACTCCTTTTTGAAGTTTTATAGACAAAACAATTGAATTAATTACAATAATTCATAGCATAATCATGCCCCAAAGTTTGTGATGTCACTTTTAAAGCTCTGTACATGCAGGCACAACAGACGAGCAGGCTTCTTTTAATACGATAGTGCCTTTGTATGCATGCTCTAACATCTGCTCTACACAGCTTCCTTTCAGCACACAGCGATCGCTTTCTAGAAACGCTCAGCGCATGTGACACTCAAATTGGTGGTAAGACTTCGAGATGGTGGTTGTGATAAAACAATGCTGCAGTTGAAGAGAGGAGAGAGGAGACCGGAGGGTTCTGCTCAACTAGAAAGTTCTCTACTTTCATAGAAAGCTGACAATGGCTCTTCCCCGTGGTCACATAAAGGCCTCTGTGAATGAGCGGAACACTCCCACTGAATAGCAATGACTTGACAAAAACAATCTAGATTAACCAGCTTCGAACCAGTCCCATCCAGAGAGCGGGGCTGAATGAACACATGAGGTAAAGTGGAAAGTTACCAGACCAGTAGGGGGTCATGCTCAGTGGGGTGCTGAGCATGGTGAAAACAAACAAACAGCTAAATAAACTAAAAGAGCACTCTGTAGCGTGCATACCTCCGCCAAGGCCCTACCTCAGCATGTTAGGACAAGTTGAAAAAAAAAAAAAATTCCAGAATCTTCCCCCTTTTTCCAGATCTGCTCCCAAATGTTAGGGGTTCATCCTTGGCCGATGCCCTTTTCATCAAACGTCTAATCCTCCTGACAGTCAAACAGACAACCTCTTGACGGAGGTAATACAATGATAAACAACTAAAAGGCAGGGTCCTTAATTAATCACCATTTCTAGTATATATGAAATGCAATCCAATTCATAAACCACTCTTAATACCAATGTATAATGAGAAAGACTTTAAGCATGACAAACACATACAAAACTCTGTATGCAGGTACTGTACGCATGCTTTAACTACTTCTTATCAGCGTTATGATGGTGTTTCACAGCATATCTGTACATCTCTATGTATTTCATGTGTGTGTAAGAGTGATTGACAAAGTCACAATCAGGCCACATTTGCACAATCAGTCAATGAATGGCGTAAAGAGGAAATGGGGCAAAACTGACAGTTTGTCCTCAAAGTTGAAACTGAGGCTATGATTCTAAGTCAGAGTTGTGACTGGAACTGAAAGAGGATGCTAGAATTAGTATGAAAAGTCAACGAAAGCAGGATCATATTCAATGAGTTCACAGGAATCCAGTCACCCGGAGTCTAACGGCCCCACAGAGTCACAAGGACAAAGAGCTGGCTTTTTAGTACACTAACAAATGTCATCTGTCATTGCTGTAGGTGAGCAATACTTCCCGCTAGTTGCAACATTTGGCAGACACTGTGCAGCACGGAGCACGACACATCATGTGTTTTTGTTTATTAGGTAAAGTCATCGTTGCTTCAGTCTGACTGATGAAACACTGTTTACAGGGCGACACCACGCGAAAGTGACATGATGTTCCAGCCTGCGAAACACAACATGAGGTCATACAGGCTGTGTGCGTATGTAGGTCCAGGTACAGTGAATCTCTGTATGTCTGTGCTCTGACTTCTGCCTTACATTGTGACTAAGAGTCCATGAGAGCATCAGAGGAACACAGTGACATGGCAGGATCAAAGTACCGGCAGATTAACAAACCCTCACACAGTTCAAGCGTAAACATTTTACATACAATTAAATAGTGACTGAATAATTACTCTAATGTCAACGGAATAGAAAGGAGACAGACACGCAGCCACTTTTCACATTTTAAATATCTGTAGCCCAAATAAATTAATCTGAGCTGACAACCTGAGTTGTAAACTAAGGGTCAACAAATATGGCTTTTTCAAGCCCGATATTGATCGCGATTATTAGTAAACAAGGAGATCAATAACTGATAATTGACACTGGCAATATAGATTTATAATAAAAACGCAAATCTTGGGCAACTCGACAACACAAAACTTTGCTGAAATGCCTTTAAGCATAAGTAAAATTAAATAATATTTCAACAATATTTATAATCAGTGTTCAGATTGAACATATTCATAAATCATTCTCATTTCAGTATTAGGATAGAAAATGCTATGGGAGTGGTTATTTAGCATTTATTAATTTATTTTATTGGTTATCATACAAAAAAAATTATGCAGATAATTGTAAAAAATGCTGAATTATTGGATCCGATAATTGGCTGATCCCTACTGTTGACTTCAAAGATGTAGGCATTTATCAGACAGGAAGTGGCTGAATAATTATGCTATTAAAGTGCATTATGGGAAATGCAGGATCCAGCATTGTTGGGGATTTACTAATACTAACGCAGTTCAGGTTCCCAGTTGTCGCTATGATAATGCTAGTCTCCACAGTGTCTGATTTGGGTTGCATATCTTGATGAAGAATAATCTTGCATCACAAATGCAGCGTAACCTTATACCCTTCATCTTTATAAACATCACATGACTATATTCACTGAATGAATTATTACCAGTAGCATCACTATTATTCTAGTGGCTGCAAGCTTGAATGGTTGGTTGCATGACGTCAATTTCGAAAAAGAAGCCAACAATGTGAATGCCTGTTCCTCCTTATCACGGTCCTCATCAGTGGCACGAGTTTAATCTGTGCTTTCTGCTCTTCCTCAAGGCCTTCCGCCCCTTATTTCATCCTTATCACAAAGTGTCAAGGAATTTTCAGAACCAAAAAGGACACAAGCCCGCTGCCAAAGAACACTTATGACCAAAACTGAAAGGCATTACTGTAGAGCTATGCAGAACATTCCCTTCAAGGCTAAATCTTACAACACGGGCCCTTAGCTCTTGATCTTTAATGAGTGAGCAGGGATAACTTTTTTTGGATTACTCAAGCCCAGTGACAAGAGCAGACACTGGATAATATGTAGGAGGACAAAAACGCAAAGGAAAATGGGAATCACGTCCAACCCAAACTGACAGGTTGTCCTACAAGTCAAAAAAGACAAAAATTCACTAGCTGTGTGAGGAAAATATGGAAAATACATATTACACTTGCTGATGCCGCAAGAAGAGTGCATCCATTTGAATCGGCTTGCTTAAAATGTGCATGTTTCATATACAGTGGACAAAGTTCTTCATAGTTCCGTGGCTTATGTAGCAATTTTACACTGCCGTTCACTCAAATAAGTGGTTTCTTTTGCAGTTTGTGTTGTTCCTCTCTACTTATTTTTCATGCGCTGCCTGGAAAAAGAAAACATGACATTTTAAGCGCGAGCTGACAGGCAGCAGCTCCAGGCACGGTGGACCGAACTATCGCTGTTTTAATTTCGAGTTTAAGCGGGACACAAAAGTGTGGTGATGAAGTTTGTCAGTCTTCCTCCACGTGGCGTGTATGGAAAAACAGAGGTCGGCTAAAAAGCAGGACTTTCAAAACGCCCCAGGAACAAAGATCAGCAGCGTCTTGCGTGGTAAGTTGAGTTTTCTTGGCTCGATCACTCGCCACTGAAAGCATGAGATCGATACCGGCGTTGCTGCGGGGCATGCAAGAGAACTGGTTGTATAAAGTGCGATGGATCATTTCCAAACAGTAGACAGGAAGCGAGAAATTAGGAAATTGAATCATTAAGTCGTTCCTCAGTGACACTTGCTGGTGCCAATGCCACTGTCTGTATGTACTCTTTCCTCTCATTTTGGACCTTGAAGCTTGCTGTGTGTGTTATCGTGTGTGTGTATATGTGTGCGCACGTGTTGAGCCGGCGGTGAGGCCATGAATTAAAGAGGAGATTAATGAGTCAGGACATGAAGGCTCAGACTCCAATCTGTTCCCTGCCCCACTCTGGGGGCTGTCTCTCCGCAAAAACCCCATTCTGTCAGCAAACACACACACATATGTATACACCACTGAGACGCACCGGGAAGGCCAAGGACTCGGGACGGTGTGTGTTCGTCTGGCACAGAGAGCGCATGAAGGAGAAAAGGAGAGTGAATCAAAGCAAAGAGAAGTATATCTAACTGGATGTCAGCGGCGCAACCTTCCGCCCTGTAGGCCGTCACCCCGCCAAAACACCTCACCATGACCTCAAGACCTGCCATCTGTCGGAAAAAGAAAGAGAAACAAAAACTGAGAGAGAGAGGGGAAGAAATAATGAAACAAATGGAGAATGGAAGACACAAAGAGAGGCAGAATAAGATATGAAAGAAAAACGAGCGAAAACTAGAACAAAAGAGCGAGAGCGAGGCACGCTGCAGGACAAAAAGGCTGATGAAAATAACTGGAAATTGAAAAGGGGGAAACCCATGAGGAGAGGCGAGCCAGTGGCAGGAATGTTATGACCTTTCCCTCGTCTTCCCGCACTGACAATCACTATAAACTTGGGGGCTTAGGGGAAAACTACACTACCGTCACATACTGTACATATTCATAAAATCTTAAAAATATGAAAGAAACTGATTCAGGATTCCCCAGAATCACTTCGGCGTGAATGAATATAAATGGGCCTTGCACTAGTCGGCTTTTGCTCTCTCTTTCTATTATCTCCTCTTTCTCATTGCAGAGATATCGTTTGTCTTTATTGCCTCAACCCCTTGGCCATTCCAACGAGCCTGTGATGAATATAACATTGATGGCCTTGATTCTCTTTATCATCATTTAGTCCTTGTGCTATTTGAGATTGGGTGCAGCATTATCATGAAATACTCATCAACCCATTCTATCCAACCCGCAGCTCTCCCGCTTTAATACATGCCATGAGACTCACTAATCCCATGATATGCCTCATAATCTGATCACAGATATGAGCATAGAGAGAGAAAACACAGAGGGAGAGCAGATACAGAGAGAAGGAGGAGAAGATGGAGAGGGATGAAATGCAATCAGAGAGGACAGCGAATGCAGGCAGATGCTTTTGCACTCAAGACATAAGATGGGAAAAAAAAAAAAAAAGAGAGAAAATGTCGCAGGAGAAAAGGGTAGGGATGTGGGCTGTAACAGAAAAGGCAAGAAATGAGGGGGACAAGCAGACAGGAGGAGAGGGAAGAGTGGAGAGGAAGATGGAAGGAGGGGGGGAAAGACTTGTTCGTGACCTGATTTCACGACTAAGCCTCAGTCTTGGAGAAGTGGAGCAGCACGTAGGCAACTGAATGAATGTCTTCACTGTGCTCCACAAACATCCAGCTGCTCTCCTCATACACCGTGTAACCTGCTGCACACAAACCGAACCGTGCTATACCTGCGACGTAACCTATTGACCTACATAATTGCATCCTCTAGCTGAGTCACCAGCCTGGTCTTCCTCTCTGTCTGCCTTCCTCGCCATTCGCTTTCGCCTCTGTATACTCATCTTCCTCACCCTGAGCTGCCAGACACCTCCAGGGGGGAGTGGCTGCACCCTAATGGCGCACTACAGTGAAAGTCTGATGTCTTCCAGTCTGCCAAAGCCGCTCTAATAGCTCTGTGCTCTGCAGTGGGGCCGGCGGTATAGGCACACACACTCATCTATCTTCACAGCTGGATATCTGCTGTGGATGTATAAACACTGTCTGGGTATAGAACATAAAGACATCTCGCCGCTGTTAACTTAAAAGTGTGTTTTTCTAAATGAGAGAAACAGTGTCAGATGCCGTCTGTGTGTTACAAATGTACTCATTAGAGAGTGTGCTGGTGTCTTTCTGCTGGGTGTGTGTAGATGTATGCGTTTTCCTCTGCTGTGTGATGCTTCAGGGTGGCTATAGGTCATTCACAAGACCAACACATGTTCTGACAGAAGCTGTAAACACACACAGAGGGGAGCTGTTTTTAAAACGTATACGTTTCCTTGTATAGACAATGATTACATATAAGATCTTTAGGCACTTTTTCTTTATTCCTACTTTGTATTAGTTTCACTGGCTCACAAAATAAACTCATACTTGATTCTCGCTACATCGGACGTCTGGTCTCAGACTCATTTTTGTGATGTCCTGATTCTATTGTGTTTTCCACCAGTTGGCAATTCCAAACTAGAGCAAAAGGCAGACCGGATAACCCTGCGGGAATGGCACAGCACAGTTTTTGTCAAATGTGAGCATGTAGCTGTTTCCCACAACTGCACAAGAAAGTCTCTTTTCTTAAAGGAGTCAGTACATTACACAATAATACCTAATACAAGGGTCTATACACAAACATGCAGGACACAAGTACATAGATACACACATGTCACTGCTGCACTTTTGATGGAGCTAGAGGCAACTGAATTATACAATCTGTCTGCTGCCATTTTCAAGCTGTGACTCTGACACACACCGATGAATCTAAGCACACACACTGTCGCCCATGTGTCGGATCTCACATATCATGAAATGCATTAGCTTAAACGCAGACGCATATGCATATAAAAACAACATCCGTGGCTGAACAGCGGCATTCATATGAAAACATTCACAGATCAATCTGCATAGAGCCGCCCACCACTGTTAAACGTGCGCCTCTTTACAAAGGCACTTATTGACGGCGCTCTAACAAAAGTGATCCATTGATCCAAAGCAAAAAGGGGTTTGCTGCGCCATTGTCTCTCAGTGCGGATTTTATGCGTGTCAAAAGTTAAAGAATGACACAGTGACAAAGTCACATTTACTTCAGCGTGTTCTTTTCAGCAGTGATTTTGTCAGCAAAGCAACAACACACCTGCGGCCACAACGAAAAACCCAGTAAGGCAAATTCTTATGTGTGTGTATGTGGCCGCAGGTCCTTTGTCTGAGGTAGTCACATGACCAGTCTGACTTGGCGCCGTCCCCTCCCCTCTGCAGCGCGCCACCATACAATGTAAGATTCCAATGTATAAGACAACAACAAAACACGCCATGTGTTTAATAAGCAACAAACAAGCAGATGCGGAAACTTTGGCTGATGGGAAAAATAGTGCTCTTCAAAAATACAACAAAAAAAACAAACAAACAAACAGAAACCTATGAAACAACATCTTTCCTAATTAGTCACACGTGAGCCATTAGTGATAAAGAGATGAGATGGAGGATGGGATATAGATGGAGATAAGGAGGGAGGGAAAAAGGGATGAAGGAAAAGGAAAGATGAAGGGATGGCGGCAGCTGCGTGGGCAGGAGTGTGGGGGTAGTGAGAGGGGATAAAGTCAGAGGGAATCGATAGCGCTGATGACGATGTTCCAGGGGATGTGTGTGAGTGTGTTTTTGATAAACAAACTGACAAACACGGCAGAAAGCAAAGCAACACGGGTACACGAGGGTTAAACGAGATTGACGAGACGTGATGGTGCGCTAGCACGTCTGGTCTGTTATGCGTTTAGCCGCTATAAACTGGAAGATAGAGGAGAAACAGATGAATGTGGAGTTGGAAGGAAAAGAAGAAGGAGGAAAGAGGAGGAAGGACAGATGAGGGGAAATAAAGGAACTAAAAAAAAAAAAAGATGAATAGAGCAGGGGGGGAGGAGGAAGGGGCGTACACATAAAAACCATAAGGGACAAAATCAATCGGAGGAAGGGGATGGAAGGACACAGGGAGGCAAGTACAGAAGATGAAGGGTGGCGGGGTATCGGAGGAGGAGGAAAGAGAGATGGAGGCAGGCTAGATAGGTCCCAAGGGTGAGATTTCCTGCTCCTCTCCGATAGGACGGCCTGACAGACGACTCTGTGGATCTAACCGCCTATCCTATGTGCATGTTAATTACACAGAGAGAGAGAGAGAGAGAGAGAGAGA
>JAPQRN010000025.1:17916194-17962984 GCA_037367275.1 Coranthus polyacanthus | reverse complement strand
CCCCCCCCCCCCCCCCCCCCCCCCCCCCCCGGGAGGGTGTTTTCCCCAGTAGCAGGTCGAGATATTATTCATCTATAATTGGTAATAACCTCGTACCCCCACCCCGAGGCGGCTCAATCTCCACTGAGTAATCACTGCCATCGCCTGCTCTGCTGGAAACAGCATTATTAGGTCGATGGCACTGTCTCTACCTCTGCTGTCTGCCAAGGAGGTTTATTATCTTACAATATATGGCTTCACTGCTGCGCTTCTTTTAAAACCACAGGCTGTGGAGGGTGAATCTGGCTGCAGTGTAGTTATCTCATATCCCCTGCTACTATCTAATATCTCAGCATCCTGGACAGCAGAGGCTGCAAAATAAGCTCTGCTGGGATCTTTTAAGCTCACGTCTTATCAGTTTTTATGACAGCAGGATTCGAGGTGCTGTGCAAAACACCTTTCACTTTGCAATATTTAACTGTCGAGTCAATTGCTTCACAGTTCAAACTCCTTTCAATATGGATGCACTCACATGCCTCCAGAGAATACTGGTAGCAGGTTTTTAGTAGCATAACCTCCCCTTTAAACCTGTGTTTAATGCCATGTTATTCTGTGCACATAACGATAAGGACCTGATGGTAGAGTCAATAGTGATCTTTGTGCTAGAATATTACAAAAATACAACTGCAATTTGGGTATTTAGTTTAAAAACCGTGAAACATGAAAATATTAAACTAGGGTTGTGCAATATGAGGATATACATTAGTGTGGCGAAAGAAAAAACATCTATTGTCCCATATTATGCTCTATTGTGTCGCAAATCACAATCTTTACGGTAATATTTGTCTTCATTTGGACGATGCATGACATCACATAGATCTGGTTTGGGCCAAGAAAAGTCCGACATGGATCAGGAAACTGTACTGATGCCGCAGACCGGTCCCAACAGCAGATTCAAACACCACTAACATTTTTTACCACCTACGCAACAATCGTGTCAGACAGTATGCAGAGTGTCTTTCCTGTTCGTAGTTGAAAAGTGTATTCTATTTACCTTTCTTATTTTTATACATTAATATTTTATATTTTGTTAAAAAGGTTCTAAATAAATGTAGGGAAAATAATCAAATATGAGAGTACAAAATTCAAAATGTAATATGAAATACGTCTTTCCATGTGGTCATTTTACATCAACTATTAATTCACTGAATTTAGAGAAAATGAATATTGGGAAATTAGATTTTGGTCCTAACACAAAGCCCTACATGAAAATTATGCTGAAAGAATAGCAGAGAATAGACAATAGAGAAATGAAATGTGTGGAATTTATGTGCAAAAGTAAAGATAATGGCTCATGTGTGATATTTTTTTTTTAAAACAAGATAAACACTACACATTTTTGGAAAATACATCTGTATTAAAAACAATATTTATTTGTCAGTTTAGGCTGACAGTTAACTTTACAAAATATTAAAAACTGCCATTTTCACCAGAATGACAGATTGCTGGAATACCATCCCCGAACAAACGGTCGCTTTCCTCTCGCCTCCTCGTCCTCCGTCCCAACCCTTCTAGATGTCAAACATGTAGAAATGTGGGATGCAACAATAGGATCCTGAGACAGAGGAACAACTAACTGGAAGAGAGAGTGACCTTGCCGCTGCATAGAGCAGACTAATATTTCATCAGCTAACACTGAGGGCACACCTGCCTCACAGCTATACTCAACTTCCCACATCTGCCAACGGCTCTGTGCTTCATCCCTGTGAGCAGGCATCAGGGGAGGGAAGACAGGAAGAAAGAAAGAAAAGACAAAAAAAAAAAGAAAGAAAAACAAGAAAAGTCTCAGGTGGTTTACACTCTGAGACTATGGTACATTTCAGGGAGATGTGCAGGTTGGTTTTGAACAGGCAGACCACAAAAGAGAGAAAGTAATACAGAGTGATATGATGACAAAGAGGGGAAAAGCAGCAGAGTGACGGGAAAACATGATAGGACTCTAGCGGTAAACCACCTACTGTATTGTAAATTTCACTTTTCACTGCAGCTTGGAACTACCCCTGTGGCAAGTACGCATAAGTCTGTTCTGAATAACTACAAAAAAAGACAACTGGATCAGCAGGGACAGCGAGGAAGTGGCATCATGCGCTCGAGTCGGCGTTATACTTGTGTCGGCAGGAGAAGTGAAACCATGCGAGCGGATTCTCGTGCTGACCCATTCAACATTTTAAATTAAGTCACTGACTTCTCCAAGTCTAGGTTACACTGACATGCAACCCGCTAACCACAGGCAGCTACTGCATATAACGCGCTGTGTTGTTGGAACAAATTGTTGCTAAGCAAACTAGCTTGTGCAAGTTTGTGAATGTTTATGTGCATGTGAAGAAGTACGTGTGGGTGCCTAGATACTTTTAATATCCTGATGACCAAAGTGTTGATTACAACAACGGTAAAAATATTTATCGTCAGGGTGTGAAATTAGCTCATTAGATCAGCTTCTTCGTGGCTGACTTCTCCATATGTTTCTAGTGCTTACTGTGTCTCCAAAAACATACAACTTACGCCACAGTTTCATTGTGTATCTGTATTTTTAAGAACTGACGCAAGAGTAGGGGTGAGCAACTCATCAAAATATTGCTACATTTTAACATTCTTTATAACCAAGCAAATACCCTCAGATTCAGGGTTTTCCCTAGGTTTTCAGACCGCTTAGGTCCTGTTTGGGTTCCAGCATTTTCCCTAGGTTTGTTGAAGACTTAGGTGCATAAGCTTGGCAAGAAAATGTTAAGATTTTTAAATAAAAATACATAATTTTACATAATTTCCAACCATAATTGTTATTAACAAATCTGTGGACAAAAATGTAAAAAAAAAAAAAAAAAACCTTAGGAGAAAACTTGCTAAAGAAATCATTAAAGCTGGGAAAGGTTATTTAGTTAGTTTTGAGGCTCTGTGCATTGATTTTTCATGAATTTGGCTTAGGCGGTGCCCAAAATGGCTTGGGTGCTGCTCCTAAACCTTATAATAGTAGGGAAAACCCTGAGACTGCAATCTTGTCCACAAGAACCCCAATATGACTTTTTCACTAAATCGTGCAGCCCTAGCTGCAATATCCAAATCACAGGAGCTGCAATTTTTTGATAAAATGTGTCACAACATACCATTATAAATGAAGTATTGTGGGGCTACAGATGCCCTGGCCTAAAAATCTGATTCTCCAAGAGAACATGCTTGTTTGGCATAGACCCAAGCAAAAAAATCTAAAAATAAATAAATAAAAAACAAACAAAAAAATACACTGAAAATTAAAGCAATATTTGTCAAAATAATTGCTGTACATTTTTTGTGTTTTATATTGTGTATATTGTTCAGCCCTGTGTAAAAAAAAAAAAAAAAAAAAAAAAAAAAAAAAAAAAAATTAAAAATCAGCAACCACAATTGGGCTAGAGGTATTTAAGAGAGCATACAGCAGCATACACGCCAACGCTGCAGCCTCCCTTCAACAAAGGAACAACCAGCATCACATACAACATGTCACCGCTTCCGATGACTTCATCGTCCGGCGCCCCCTCTCCTCTGCATTATCTCCAGGTTTCAGTCAGATAAAGTGGAAATACATCAATATATAAATTAAAGGTCTGCTGTGCCTGATGGGATTTTCATCTAGGTACACTGTTCAGCCACCAGGATGTCGGTTTCCATAGGATCGACCTTCGACCTGGTCTTATACAGTGCCAGCGCGAATATAAACAACCCCTCCCCTCGCTGCTCTGCCTCATACCATCAAACGGTCAGTAGAGCATCACAAAGGAAAAGAGCTGACCGCAACCGCCCCAAAGCGTACACAAACACACTCTGCATGTCAGTACCAGGACTTCTAGTAAAATGTAGAGAGAGGCAGCTGGGTTGGTGAAGAACATGAGAGAGCAGAAAAGATTAGCTAAGGAGGAAAACATGGGCAGATAGTGAAAGAAACAAAGAGCAACGCACAGTACCAATCAACTGACCCGAGTAAAACAAAGGGCTATCTGTAAAAGCCCTGGACTTCATCCCATCCTCTGATGAGAGAACTTCGATCCCCAGGCAGAGAGGCTACAAAGCCCTGATGGAGCCTGTTAAGCTCCCTCTTCGATTCAGCTCATTGAGCTCCATGCTGCTGATCAATTAGAGAACAGCTGAACCAGCTGCTGATCAGACAAATCTCTCTCTCTTTTTGTCGTTTTAAGGCACAGATTTTTTTTTTAAAATTGTTTGTTTGCTGCCTTACATCTGTGTCCTCCCCATAACGTTCAATCTGGTCTGTTTTCTCCTTGGCTGATTGCAGAACCAACAACATGCCTGGTATACCATGTCAACACAGAAGAGCTGACAGGGAAATTTTCCACACAGGTGACTTCAGCTTGCTAAACAATTAAAAGCAGTTATGAAGGCTCTTTCAGTGAAAGAGGAAGGAGTGTAACCAGTGTCCGAGATTAACTTTTTGACGTACTGGCCAAGGACACTAGTAGATAGGGAAAATCCACCAGCCAACTTTTATCAGCCAAAATAAAACAAACACCTTTTTGTTTCAGTACATTTAATTCAGATAAGGATTATGTTTACAACCTCCATAGAACGTTTTTCTATGCTTTGTCCTTTTCATCTGTGGGTTTTCGTTCTAAAAAAAGTTGGCTTAACCTGGGTATAACATGATTTTGGGCTGTCCCAGACGAAGCCTGAGAAAACGTAAAGTTGTCTTTACCTAGTGGCTAAAAAAAAAAGGTGGTCCTACGTCGCACTGTGAGAGTGGTTCATGGACGGGATTTTTTTTCCAAATACTTAAATATCACTATTGTAACAGTGTGATCATTAGCTTAGCTTCACCGTTTACCACTGTAGCAGCACAGATAGACAACATGCGCTGATGTTTAATTCTTGCACTTTGACTTGCGTTATAGCCTACAATTGTGTGTTATCATTACACAGTCTATTTATATATCGTACCAAAGTTTATTAGACCCATTGTGGCTGGCAGTAAACTCTGGAGGCGCCTTTACTCCTTCTAAACATCGCAACATAAAAGCTAGTTAATTAGCCTACCAGTTGCTAGTAGCTAGATTTTTTTTTTTCCACCCAACACCAAACTGTGGTAGACTCTCAGCATAGCATTTTATTATATGACTATTTTCATACAAACATTTGCCCACCAGTGTAGTGAGATTTACTCACCAAATGGAAAATCTACCCACATTTGGTGTTCGGCGGGTATTCATTTTAGACCTTGAGTGGAACAGTTGTAAAAATGAGACCAAATCCATGACACAATCACCCATGATTTCGAGGTATGATTCTGCCTTCTGTGTCATGGTTCTGTCATATTTTTGGTCATGAGACATATTTGAGGCCACGTTCATAGTATTCATGTGTCGTATGTTCCAAATTGTAATTTATTACAACAAAACTCCCCTATTTTGTCTTATTCATTCAATCCCACTCAAAATAAAAATAGAAATAAATGAATAAACAACCAAGCCAAAACAACAACAACAACGGCTCCAAATTGAGGTCTGAACTGAACCGTGGATTCAGTTCAGGAGAATCTTTACAGACCTAGAAAGAAGCTATACAAAGCAACAGCATCATATGGCAGACATTCAAACACACTTTCATCACGTGCTTGTGTGTTTGTGTTTGAGACTCACCCATCCTCCTTGGCTCTGGATCCAGTCCTGAATATGGTTATCCAGGTACACCGTCATCCACTCTATGATCCTGCCCACCAGCGGGCTCATCTCCTTCTCCACGCACTCGACACACAGCGCCCCGCCGAATGCAAAAAGCCCTACGATGCGGCCCCAGTTGACACCGTCCCGAAACACCTCATCCATCACATTCTCAAAGCTTTGGTATGCCGTGGCTGGCGTGATGTGCAGCTGGTTGTGCAGATCGCTGAAGGCGCGGGCATACCGCAGCTCGAACTCATTGGCCGAGTCCCGGAGGGCCTCTTTCACCGAGTCCAGGTTTGTCGTTGACGGCAACCGCTGCCGCACGGGGGATGCTGGAGGGGTCCCGGGACTCGTGCCATTAAAAGTCCCATTGGCGTGTGTACTTACCCTCTGGTCCTCACCCAACCCCGCCTCCCCACCATCAGTCCTGCTCGGTGGCTCTATGAGTCCAATGTGGTTGATGGGATAGTTTCTCTGGGAGAGTTTATAGTTTATGTAGAAAACCACCAGTTCTCTGTTTTGAGACATTGTGAACTTAAATTGGCTTTTTCTCTACGTTCTGCTGTCCGTCTAATCCACTCCTCTCTTGGTCGAGCCTCGCTGTGCTAGAGTGAACACACACACACTGTCCCAGGCTTTCTCCCTGTTTCCTCTGTTCAGACCACCATGGTCAGATGATATCCAGAGGACACTCGGGGGGGTAAAAACCAAACCTACACAAGGCTGACAAATCAGCTCAGGTCCTGTAGAGAGACAACAATGAAAGGTCAAAGTGTGGATAGCCTTTAGCATGGTGTGATGGGGGGTGTGGGGGGGTAGTAGCTGAAGACTTTCAAATTAAATTTAGACAGGTAGGGTCAAAGTGCACCTCTAATTGGGCTGTTACATATGGAGCAGATGGTAACGATATTCATGAGACAACTGTAGACCAAATGAGTGTGTGTGTGTGTGTGTGTGTGTGTGTGTGTGTGTGTGTGTGTGTGTGTGTGTGTGTGTGTGTGTGTGTGTGTAAGAGCGAGAGATAGTGAGAGAGACAAAGGGAGAGGGGAGTAAGGCTTTAGGTGAGTAAAGATCAGAGGGACAGCTCCACACAGACAGCTACCATGTCCTAATCGGTGCCCTTTGACCTTTGAGTCTGAGCTTTTAGGCACCTTGTTTGACAGCTCCAGGCTGTCTGTGACATCCACTCTGATCTGCATACAGTCAGAAGAAAACATGTCCTTGAATCACCATGAAAATCTGACTTTATGAATATTTTCACCATCCAACAAGTTCTGATGTTATTATCATGCCTGCTGGCCTCACATCACTGCTTCCATAATGGGTTTAACACTGGTCTGACACTACTAAGCTTAGATAGAAAAGGATGAATATTTTAATTTGCAAATACTCATATGTCTTATAAATCTATATACCAGTACTACACTGCTCTCACCATAGGTTTTGAAGAGCAAAAACTGACTGTTAAGAGTTGTTGCGTCAACATTGTAATGACTTTAAAAAGAAAACTCCATGGTTGCACCAATTAGCTTGGAAATTTGTAAATATACAGTGAATGTTCAATGAACTCAGATTAAGATGAGGTATGTTACAATTTCCTGAGCAATTCTGTGGTTTTGAAGTGATCTGTATAACAGACGTCAACTGATAGTAGGTGAGATAGTGGCCGATAGATAACTGTTGAACTGAAGAGTAAGCTCAAAGTAATTCATCAATAAATCTGCAACTGAACATCGAGCTAGCGGTACAAAATCCAGGCTGTTTGTGGAGCTATTATTTTCCTTCATAGTCAGTAATTCCAGTTGAGAGGCTGAATATTAGCCATCAGCCGCTATCGGAACCAGGTTCTGCCAGTACCGATAGTTAGTAAAACGTCCTATCAGCCTATCTCTAGTGTATGGAATACAACTGAAGGCAGACTCTTGTGATGATAGCAAAAAACAAAAATTAATGCTTGATGATAGTCAAGTTAAAGACTCTGTTTGTAAATGTATTCTAAATAATAATAGGTAGAAAAACTTCACTATTGACACTGTGGATTTAACCTAAGGTTGCAACTAAGAGCTATTTTATTGCCAAAGAATCTCATTATTTTCTCTGATAATCATTTAAAATATACAACTTCTGAAAATACAATCAACTCCTGTGTGAGCAACAACCTGAAACAAACAAACAAAAAACATTTACTATGAAATTATATTAAAAAAAACAGCTATGTGCTCACAATATAAGCCAGACCATGAGAACAGTTGACATTTCCAATTTAAACCTGATTTAAATAATTTAATCAGAATACTTCTCTGCTGCTTAATAAATAATGCAAGGTCTAATAAGAAAATCACTCTACACCTACTCCTTCTTTAAAAGCACGGGGATAACATGCTTTGAATTCTGAAGATATACAGTGCGTTTAAAATATTGACATCTGGAAAAACCAGCAGACTAACAATGAAAAGTAACCCCAGAAAAACTGTCTAAATGTATCAAACATTTAATGATCTTTATCAGGAAAACACCCTTTACTTGAAACCTCAACATTTTTACATTTCAGATTCATGTCAATATTCTGACGCCAGTGAACTGACTTAAATTGGGCTTAAAAACAAGACAATCTGAGGGAAACAAAGCCATTTCCTCGTGTGTTCTGCTGTCACTATCCCATTAACTGCTCACAAAAAGATGTAGGAGCGACACGGCCTGCCGATGCTCCCAGACTGTTTGCTGGTTATCATATGGGAACCTGACCTTTCTTTTAACAATACTGACATTTGAAAAGCTGATAAGTGGACTATTATGATTGTGTGCGGGGCGGACAGACTGGAAGTTCCATGCAAATAGTGGAGCTGACATTACATAATACACTGAAGATCACTACACTCCCTAACAGCACAATGGTAGCTCGATAGTCTCTACTGGCTTCTGGCCAAACACTAGTTTGATTAAGCCAACAAAAAAAAAAAGTACGTTTTGCTTCAAAGTGGGACGTTTAGTAAGCTAGTCGATTATAATTCGCTGTCAAAGAAACCAAAAAAAAAAAAGAGTGCGTAAAGCGGATAAAGACTCGTAAAGCAGGAGTGTTTACAATGGCCACATGGTCCCAAGCTACCAGCACGTGGCTCGAGTTTTAATATCCCAACGCTGAGGTAAACACCACGCAGCTCCTTCTGGAATTCAAACTAGTCGCAACGAAGCGTGGTACCTGAACGCAACATCGGATCAGATTGGCTCAAATATTAACTCGCATAAGCCAAAGACTAAGCTGTGCGGATGTTTATTACGGTGGAATCTGGACCGTAACTTCTAACACATGAAGCAACAAGGGGGCACTGGCGTGAATATGCCGCGACCGACTCCGAGAAAGATGCACGTTAGGGGTTTTATCAGCCTTCTGAATACCGAAGAAGCTACCTCCAAATGAAACATTCATTCACCTGTATGTTCTGGTTACTCTGTCTGACACAGAAATATAGAGGGAGAGCGGTAACGTCTTACCAGATGGATACTGGATAAACCACGCCGAGTTATCAACCCTCCGTCCGTTCGCCCTTTAACCACGTGTTAACTCAAAAAAAAATAAAAAAACATGTCCAGAAATCCGTGTGTCCAGTGCGTCGCTCTGTCCGCACAAAAGCTGTCAAAATCCACGAATGTCACACTGCCACTTTGTGTGCGGGAGAGTGTGTTTGCGCGTATCCTCCCACGTCGCCCCCCTCCCACTGCCTCTCACGCCCAGCCCACTTTTCTATTACGTAACAGGACGCCTTCATAAATATCTCTGGGATTCACAATCACGTCCTGTGTGCTCACATACCAGGCTACGATAAGACAGTATCCAACCTGAAGCAAAAAAAAAAAAAACACTGTGCTTTCTTTTGGCACCATAAGCAGACCGTGTCCAGATCTGATAGGGAAACATGTCTACAGACGTATTTGCATTTTCTTTATATTTTATCTGTCATGGTCAGGCCGTATCGTTTCCGGCCTAATGTACTTGTCACGGCCACAAGCTCTTCAAATGAAGTTCGCCGGATGTTTTAATCAACAGATATTTCCAATTAAAAGCACACTCTCCGAATGTAATTTACCTCAACGGGTGAACCGGTTTAGTATATGAGCCCCTGAAGGCAGCACCAGCTAGTCCGTTCTCCTGTCATAAACACTGGGATAAGGACCTTTAATCAGAGCATTGAAATGCCTCTCTGCGACGCCACCCCTCTGTTCCAGCTCTGAATGGATTTCACCACACTCAACAATCAGCAAAACAAAAAAATTAACGGCATTTCTTAAGCAAAGCATTAGAGACATACACAGCTCCGCCTATACTAACGTTACTGTAGATGGCTACTGGAATATTCTGAATATGGCTGTCACTGTCACGTACAAGCTTGGAGTATTAGTACGAAATGTAAATCCAGGAAGGCGTATTTAAAACGGCGACATTATTTGCTGCAGATACAAGTATTGCTGACGCTGAACGGGAGGAAATTACACGAAAAAGGGCGAGCAGGAAGCAAAATTATCGTAACGCATTCTTTCCAATCTGTCGACCTCCTTCCTCCAGCTAGAACCAGAGAGGAAAACCCACCCTTTCTACCACCCTTTTGACACAAACTCGCCAACGCTTCGAGCACCACACGTTAGAATTGCGTTTGTAAATCTCTTACTTGCAGGTTTGTGTCCATAAAATCATGTCTGGTGGCTTGAAATCCAGACCCCGGCTGGAATAATCTTATCCGTCATTGCTAGCCTGCCTGGCTAACGACGCCGGAGATCATCTATCCAGCTACTGGCTACCACAGATCCGCCCACAGCTACGTTAGACACGTACGTGCCAGCTGACTCTGCTCAGTCCAACTAAACATACAATAGCTTCAGCTACTGTGAAAAGTCTTTAGGCAGTTGCATTAAATAAAATGTAGACTTGTCGTTGGTCAGTGGTATTTGCCTGCGACTACTTGACTCGACCTGAGAGCTAGCCAGCTAACAATAATAGTAATAGTAGCTTAGAGCTCGCTTTGCCTCGCTAACGTTAACGCTAACTGGCTAACTAAAAGTGAGCTACTTAACGTTTGAGCTTCGCACCTGGCTAGTGTATCAATTATTTAAAGTGGTAGTTGAGTTTAACTGCTACCTTCGTGGTTATGTGCCTATCCAGTTATTGGGTTTTGAATTAATATCACAGTGTTTTACTTAGCTATGTTGCACCCGGCTGTAGGCAGCTTTACTCTGCTTGCCAAAACAAAGGATGTGCGAGGTCTCCATGGTAACCTTTGTTACGGTTACCCCGAAATCCAGCGCGTCTCGTGCTCTGTACTAGTTTGAGTACAGTGTGAGTGCCACCCTGTGGACGCCTTGGGCAACTACATGAGACGAAGAGCGCATTACTCTTTTTTGTACGAGGTATTGCCTCTATATAAGCGGGCCAGTGAGGCGGATAAAACACTCATAACAAAGAACTTTCTAAAGCAGTTATTTTGTCTTTTCACATCAGGAGTAATTCATATCCTTCATAATCCATTCCATTTAGTTTCCCCAGTAAGCCCTACCAGTCAGCATGCACATTATGACAAACTGATTGATTAATATTACTAGTATCACCTGTGTTTGACCAACAAAGCATCCCACGTGAGAAAGGTGTCAACACTAAAATTAATCATAAGTCAACAGTGTGGATCAGAATTCAGGTTTATTGATTACTTCACCAAATGCTTTGAATATTACATCACAATATTATGTATAGAACTGTAGAGCACTTTCATTTCTATGTATCTTACATTGAAAACTTTACAGTTTGCTTCTTTTTTTTTCATTTACTGTATACATATATATATTTATATATTCCCTAGCTTTAGGGAAGAAAAGTAGACATCCATAGTTGCAAGGGAAGGAATGCTTCTCAAAAAATATTTAAATGCACTTTAAATAATTACATACATCCTTCTTTAAAAAAAGGCATGGATTAAACTACAAAGGATTCAGGATGCAGAGATTGTCGTGTCTCTGCAGAGGTGAGCTTTGGTTTTGCTCCGTTCCTGAAACCCTCTGTGGTTGAAGTCTACTGTTGAATGTGACACAACACTGACAGGCATTGCAGCCATCCGGGGCGAGTTTGTACACTGAGCGGTGTTAATACACGAGCAAACTGTCTCAACACAGATGGCGACAGATGTGCAAAGAGATAGATAACCACTGTGTCGTTGTACGGGGCCAACTGATGGATAAGTTAAAAAGGTTTATGAGCCAGCTGGAGGAGGAGGGGGGGGGCTAGGAGAGTCGATTCTGTTTTTATACCTGTAGTGTAAGGCTTACTGGGTCAACACATGACGGAATGCATGATAGAAGCAGAGTAGACTGTCTTTGAACCAACCCATTCAATGTAAACCAGCACTTCTTTAGACAAAAAAAAATAATAATCATACAACAAATTAAAGCAAACGAGCAAAATAATAAATACATAAAATCTCATCAACAGGCAAGAATAAAGATGACAGGACGGTTGTGTCCCTAAGAGCAGAGACGCCACAAAACTGTGTTGGCTCTTTGATATTGTGATAGTGTTGTAACCGATGCACAATGTTGTCATCTGCACTGAGAGTTTCATTCTCTTTAACAGTGGCCATAACCGGCTATGTAACAACACAGACATAAGGGGGAACACAAAAATCAAAGTGACAAACAATGCATTTGAGTGGGCATTGATCTCAGAGGGTTCAGTTAATATAACAGATTATGATTAGTTCACCAGACTCACAATATGAGCGTCATATGGGCATTTTCTAACAGGCACAAGTGGCCAAACGAGATTTTCTCAAAGGGCAAATATAAGGTTTTGTTAAATTCAATGCTATCGATAATTTGCTTTCAGCATTCAGATAAAGTTCTTTTTGTTAAGTATTAAAAAACAAAACAAACAAAAGATCAACAGAAAAACATCAGAATTAGGTACAGGGTTTGAACAATATCAATAAATTATCTGTTTACAGTTCTTTCTGGTCATTACTGTTAGAGATGAGAGTCGGGGGATGATGAATGACAATAGTCAGCAGAGGTTGCCGATCACAGTGCTGTTCATCCCCGAGAGAAAGAGGGGAGGAAGGACAGGAAAAGGACTTTTCTACATCATGAATGCAGTAGAAAAGTTCAACATCTTAATGTTTTAACGAACGTAGAGTCCTGAACTGAGACAGAAAAGCTACAGTTATCATCGTCTTCCTCGCGACATTGTAGCCCCTCGAAATCGCTTCAGTCCAAAAGAAGGGGGGGGGGGGGGTAACGTCTACTAATACTCATCAAATCCATCTCCATTTCTCTGTCCTTCGCTCCACCTCGTCCCTGCAAGAGGACTCTCTAGGATGCAGGCAACCGACACAGTCCTCCTTCGGGAGCAGCGATGTGGAAGACGGAGCCGATGCGCAGGAAGAAGCGCCTGAGTACGGCCCGCAGCTCGGGGATCAGGTCAAACTGCATCATTTCACACAGGTGGGGGTAGTAGCAGGAAGCGTGGGGCTTGAACTGGAAAAGAATCGAGACGTACGAAAACCTGAATTAGCACTGAAATTCAGCCAGGTGACAAACTATTTAATTTAATCCCCGCTAAAACTGAAAAAGTAACAACAACAGAAGAAGAAAAGGCCATTATTCTGGGATTTGTGGACACCACTTGGAGACCAGAGTGGGGCTCATGGAAGTGTGTTAAATTTGAGATTGAGAGGCCTCTTCTGTCTTCACCTATGAGTGATTTTGAGGGCACTTTTATTACATTATGCAACTCCATTCAGGCAAATAAACACAATTTGTACCACCAAGATTTATTTTAACAACATTCCCACTGTACACAATTCACAGCAAGCCTTGCACAACACAATTGTGCTGAGCGGCCCACTTTTACAATACTGTTCAAATTTTTGTTGATGCAGTGGTTTGTGTGGTGCTGGCATTGTCTTCTAAAGCTGACTGTGTGGCGCCAACACTTCCTTCTGCTTCGGGCTTCATACACGGTTGTTTTCCGACTATAACTGCTACAGTTTGGGTCCGAAATGCACTGCAAAGAAACCCTGAGTCATGGACCCCGTGAATCATCATGACTCATGCACTCACACAGAGCGTGTATGACTCATAGGTGACAGAAGAAAAATGTGAAGAAAAAAAAAAAGGAAAACTGTAGAACAAGATATTTTAGGTTCCCAATTTTAATGCACTGTGCCATCACCATTCTCTTGTATTTTTCCCCAGAGCCTCTATTTAACAAGTTGAAAACAGATTTTTGCACCGAGTTTTAGAAGTATGTCGGATTGGAATGGAAATGGAGTTCAGTTTACATTCATGTTTCCCCCCAGCAGATCAAATATTTTACCTCCGTGGCACTTTTCCACCATGTGGTACCGCCTCGACTCGACTCCCTTTTCAGACCTAGCACTTTGTTTGCGAGTGCAGTTATAGCATCCCCTCAATGTAGCCGATCATTATTGCGATGGCGCATGAAACTGCCCTGACATCTTAAATGTGACACAAATAGGAACAATGGAGGATATGGAAGGAATGCTGTTCTTGATTTTTGGTAAATGGCTGTTTGTCACAGCAAAGAGGCAAATTTTGTCCACAGGCATTACAACAAAAGACAGCTGGATAAAAACAGAACAATTTGGGGAATACTAGCAAAGAGGCGAAAGGCTTGTGCTTTCTTGACAACAGCTTTCAGTCCAACATGGTGGAGAAGTAGCTCTGCTGCTACACACTGATGGTGCTATGAATCAAATTAGCTTTCGCTTCTTATCGGCAGAAGTTGTCTGACAGTAACAAAGTGTGTAGATAAACAGATTAGAGGAAAGAGGCGAAACTGTGCTTGTTGCGAAACTCTTTTGGTCCAAAATGGCAGAGAAGTAGTTCTGTTGCTGAGCGATGATGTCGCAATGAAATGATATATTAGCTTTCATTTCTTGTCAATACAAATCTGTGATACTACAGTGTCCAGATGACAACTCTAGATGCTAGTGATAGTGATGCTTCTCACTGACCAATCAGAAGTCTGCAGCACACCTTGATGACGGTAATACCAAAAAAGTGCCATTGTACTATCCACAACTTTCGCCAGATGGAAAACCAAAACAGGCGAGCAGAGTAGAGTCAGGTTGAGCCAGTACCAGGTGGTGGAAAAGCGTTATTTGTGTACGTGTCTGCGTGTGCGTCCTTGCCTTGTCGTCTGGCAGCCGTAGCGTCCTGGTGAGCAGCAGCATCAGCAGGCTGTTCCATGCCTCTCTGTGGCTCTCGGAGGTCAGACTGATGAAGTAGGCCAGAGCCTCGCTGCACACTCTTAGAAAAAAAAAAAAAAATCATCACACACACACACATTAAACTATATCCAACAGATGTATCCACAACACTTAATGTGCATCAGAGTCATTTAACCACAAACACATACATATTCTGATTACGATACATGAGTCAGCTGCTCCGGTGCAGCTGCTCAGTGACAAACAACAAGGAACAAACACCAGTACTGAACTTACTGCAACAGTTGGTGCTTATTTATCCAAGGTTTAACATTTAACTAGGTAATAACATGGTGGCAATATTTTGACGTGGCAGAAATTAGCTAATGCGATAACACTCAGGACTGTCTCCACTTTAAGATACATGTCTGTTTGTTTATTTGTAGACATTTAAATGTTTAATGCATTCTAATGATTGTGTCGATAACCTCGCGGCCGTGTACTTTGCTGTACTCACAGCAGCAGGCGTGTCTGGATGTCAGGCCACGAGTCCTGCAGTTTAGGGTCAGAGTACATCCTGAACAAGATCCTCAGGCTGCAGGCGAGGCTGCTGGTCTCCTGCTTCAGCAAGTTGGGCTTTGATTTCCCTTTAAAACCTGAAGGCAATGCAAAGAGACACATTTAACAGACACGCAGCAGTTTGAAAACAAAAGATCCAGGGACATATTTGCAAGATAACTGCCTTAAGTTCTAGCAAAGTGACTTTTGCAACATTTTCGGTATTATGATGCAATTCTACAGCTTCAGACAAATCAGACGTAGTGCAATTACTCAAGTAATGACCAACGTCTTTATATCGCATATATACTGCAGAGGATAACAGACCTTTATTTAACTCAGGCTTGTATTAGATGCAGGCCTTAATTTCTAATTCCCTCTGTTTGATAAGTAGATTTTAGTACAAAGCCTCTTTGATCCGCTCCTGTTTGCCCTGTTACAAATTAAAAGCCCTTCAGTGGATAGAAATCCTTCATTTTTTAAAACTTAACTACCAAGATTCCCCTACAGCCCTTGAATTGTGAATCTTGTGGTGCTACAAAATGCAGTTCAGCTGAGACGTTAACACATATGTCGTCAGTGACTGGAATCTGACAATAATCCAGACAAAAATAACAGGACTATAATGTTGAATGTATTCAGTTAAAATGGTAGACATGCGCATTATATGATCGGCACCAGAAGTTTATCCAGCATTGGTTTTTCCCAGCCTGTATTTGGGGACCGGCCTTTATTTGTCCATGTCGACCACAGCCCTGGACACTATCAGAGACGTTTAATTAACTCATTTTTTTAATTTGAAGAAGTGCAGTAGTCACAGTCTCGCAGCCGCCTCGCAGCCTTGGTCACACAATTTCTGTGCGTTTCTAAAATAGTCAGAATAACCAAATGGAGTAGTGTTTTAGAGGTCTGGTTATAGACAATACGTCAACGTTAGAGAACCCTGTAGATAAAAAAAAAAAGGAGAGATAATTTCATTTTTCATTTACCTGCCCTCCAGAGCGCTGTCCTCTGTTCGTTGTTGGAGTTGAAGTCCTTGGCGAAGGTGTGCGACTCCAACAGACAATCAAGCAGCTTAAAGAGGTGAGCAGAGGTCAGGTGTCTGTACATACCCTGATCTGGACCCGACTCACCGCCCTCAGCCTCCGACTCCTCCAGAGCATCTCGCTGACGGGGACAAAGACGATGACGGACAATGACACAAGAGTACCAATTTGGATTTTAATACTGTAAATAGCTCTATTTGACATGTGATCAGTGTGATTGCTTTCCTTATGTAATTCCTTATGTTTCGACTGTAACACATTTTCCTCAAATATAAACAGGAGGTCCTGTATCCTGATAAAATGAAATCAGACCTCAGCTGTTGTGACCTACCTGTGCAGCGGCCATGTTCTCAGCATCCTCCTTCTTGCTGGTTGTTGGATAGAAGACAATGTTGTCTATGGTCTGGATCAGTTCGAGTTGTACCACACATTTAATCAGCAAGCCTGCGAACAGTTTCTGGTCTGATAGCCCTGTAGCACACGGGAAAGCAAGTAGAGGAGAGACGGGAGAATTTAACTCACTTTCAAGACAAACTAAAAAAAACAAACAAAACATCACAATGATCAAAACACAGTGGCAGTCTAATGTACTAGTGGACAAATGTGCAAGGAGGAGTTGTGCTTGTTGTGTACTTACTGGCATTGGATTTGCCCTTCCAGGTGTCGTCACTAGACATCTGGCTGTGTCCTCTCTCAGACAGAGCTCTGTCGTAGCTGCTTTGGGACTGGCTGTCAAAATCGGCATCCTGGAGACAGGCAGCAAATACATTTATGAATAATCACAGGTTATAAAAATACATTGAAATAATGAAAATATTGTATGGCAGTTCTTCAAGAGTATGGGCTAAAAAAAAACCCAAAAAAAAACAAACATATGAAGCATCTGCTGAGCTGCTGCTGTGTTCAGTCAATAAGTGTAATTTAAATTTTCTTACAAAGTGCTTGCCATCTGCCATTTCCTCTTCCTGCCCAGCCGGTCGCCAAGTCAACAAGCTGATACGAAAAGCAAACAAAGTAAGATTGGTAACTTACTTTCAGAGTAGGTAGCAATAACCTTTAAGCGTCAATCCCAAGAATTATTTTAAAAACAAGGTACACAGAGGAGATTTTATATTAAAGAGCACTTTTCTACTGAGGACATACGCGTGAGGGCTGGTGGTCTGGAAAATCTCCAGCATACAGGAGCAGGTGATGTTCCAGACCTCGGGACTGAACTTCTCCCCGTTCAGAATCACAAGGTTCTCCAGACAGTTTGTTCCTGACCGCGCCAACTGCTCGTTGTCTGCGGAGGAAGGGTAAAATCATCAGATAACGGCTGCTTCGAGCAAACAATGAAGGGTTATTTACTGCTGTTAGATGGCAAAATATATTGAAAAATTGAAATGTTTGGATTGTGATATTGTTACTTTGTTCTATAAATTAATATTAAGTTAAATTATATCTTCTGTTTGGAAATAAAACACCTTGGCTCTCTGCTTTACAGGCACAATTTGCTTTTTGTTTTGCTGTAAACACGATTTAAACACCCACCTTGCCTGACACACCACTGTAGCTGTGTGAAAATGTCAGCCAACAGGATTTCACTGAGAGGTTCGTAAAACTGGGTGAACACGTCGCAGATGGCGTACAGCGCATGGTTGCACGTTGTTGTCATCCACTCGGTTTTCTGGAAGCAAAGGCAGAGCGCCAAACAAACACGAGCAGATGTAAATAAAGTCACTTAAGTATTTACAATTCTGACATGGCAGACAAATCCCCCCATGATTTGTCCTCATCCCAGATTGCAGAGGGACAGCCTTCAAGTATGTACACAGCTTGTCAAAACATAAACAGTCATGTGACTTGAAGGCTTTCTAACAGTGACCTCTGACCTCTGTCTGCTGCTCAGGGAGCTTCATGTTGTCAAATATGCGGAAAACGATTCGGAAGAGGTCGTGCCACCAGTGCTTCTCAAACGTGTGGCCGTAGCTCTTCATGATCTCAAACATAACCGTAAGACCCCTGTCAGGAGACAGACAGTTAAGACATCAGACCCACTGCAAACAGCAGGAACAAAGGAGGCACAATATAGTCAATGGTAACTGCACGTCATGGTGAAAACCCTCCAAATCCTGACACTGAAATGACAGGTTAGGCTTTTATTACCTGGTCCGGACATCCAGCTTGCAGCGGTTGATGATACAGGAAAGCTCAAACAGGATGGGAAACCAGCCACGAACCCAAACCCGATCACCAGGGGCGACATTCATGTCATCACTGGTGTATTCCCTCAGGGCCTGGATAGAGACACAGTATGACATTAGATGACATTTTCCAGAGAAATTCCAGAATACATTATAAAAATGTCTTTCCCTACCTGTGGCCTTTCGGAGACGTATTTAGCGCAGTGTCGTATGAGTCGGATAGCTTCCATGCTGGTGTCAGGGAAAGCTGCATTACACACAAACTCTGACAGGCACTTCACGGCATCCTGGAATGAATCGATAGCTGCTGCAAAGTGCGCCTGGAAGGTGTTCACTGTGGGAAAAGAGACCGAAAATGAAGCTGGAAACCCGCAATGAATATGATGTCTGGCTGTTTTAATGGGTCTCAAACTGCTCAGTTTATAGATTATAAAAAGATGAAGAAGAACTCACATTACAACAACAATCTGTTACCAATTCTTGACAAGCTTTTAAAATGTATGCCACATATTACGATAAAAGAAACATCACCCCAAAAGTACGGCTCAGTTCGGTTATCACGGTGACCCTGCAAGGAAGCGGCTGCAGTCAGTACTTACTGACAATGTGCCCGGTGGTCTGGAAGGCCAGCTCCACTATAGTCTCATCATGGTCAGAAGCCGCCTGGTGAAACACTGAGAAGATGTTCTTCCAACCTGAACGGATGTTGGCCGCCTGGGAGTTTACCATCTGAGCCACACACCTGATCACCATGTCTCTGATGGTGGGGGATCTGAGGGGAGGGGCAGGTGTTAATGTGGTGCTATACCCTGTATCCTTCTGCTACAATACATAGTGCATTTATTATTTCACTAAAACACACACATACACAACTACTCTTTTTCTTTATCTACTGGTACATTAGATAAAGCTGAAAGTACAGTCTCCCATCTTGCCACAGCACAGTATTACAATTTTTTCTACCTGTTTTTCTTCATGATGTGCTCAAAAGGCCTAAGGAAGTCTTTCTGGAAGCGGAAATTGGCCAACTCTCCTTTCTCCAGGAACTTCATGGAGAGCTGCCTTAGTGAATCCACAGCAAAGATGGCCACGTCCTCATTAGGGTTACAGCCAACCTGCGGAAGACAGAATATATTAAGAAGTAGTGCTAAGCTCACGCTGGCGTAGTGCTAGGAAGATTCTTGCCATCTACAGAGTGAAACCTCTCAGAGCAAATAATTTAATGTGCAGTTTGTGTAAACCATTTCATGGACTTCTTTGTAGCAAGAAGACACTTGATAATATTTAGGTGTCATATACAACAAAAAAGTGTTTTGTCCTTGGTGCATTTCATAAATCATTAACTATCCATCTCTATTTTTCATTACACAGCATTGTTAACAGAAAACTCTAAATTACAAAAGTCTGGTGGTAAGCAGACTGAATCTCAGACAAAACACGCCCTACTTAGGAAACACTCAAATAAATGAAGATGTCCTGGCAGCATACAGCAAACACACAGGAATAGACATAGTGTAATTAAAAAGCCTTCAGATGTCTATGTAGCGGTAATAAATCCAAGTCCTCAAGGGGGCAATACAGGGCAAAACAAAATGAACAGAGCGGTAAGGACCCCCACTAAAATAACATTGTATCCTCCAGCTGCTGTTCGTTACAGCACCCCGCTCAAAAACACGTTTTTTTGTGCAATCAAAGCAGAGACAGATGTCACCTCAACAGGAATCAAACCAGCGACATTGCGGTTTGTGGTCTGCACCCATAACCACTTGACTACAGGCCACCCCTAAGCTTTTCACAATGCAAACTGTAACAGCTGTCTTTAAATACTTAGATAGTATGTAACAGGCCCATAAGGAGAGACATCACATCTGAAAGAGGCCCTTCATCACCTTATGTGGACTGCATGTGCTGCACCGACCTTGTTGAAGTGGTCTCCAATGACCTGCCAGATTCGAGACCACTGCAGTCTGATGCGGTTCATGTTGTAGTAGGAAATTTCCACAATCTTCTGCAGGCTGAACATCCTCGGCTGGTGTGCTGAGGCCAGCTCGTCCATGGACACCGCACACAACCACCGCACAAAGTCCACTGCAAACAAAACAACAGCAACACTGAGTGAAAAACGTTTAAAAAAAAATACAATACAAGGTCTGATGATGAGATGCTAAGAAATGGCGTACTGACCGATTGCATTTCCATCTAGTCTGGTGGAACCAGTGAAGATCCTGCAAAATAAATGCATTTTTAGTACTTGAAGGCTAAAGAAACACTGACAAACTGGCAGCTTTATAACAATCATAAGGATTAAGATAGTGCATGTTTTAAAGTTGTTATTAAAGGATCTGAGGGAGCACTAAGTATTTCATCTCACCTGTCCACAGCTACCACCACACTTTGAGAGCTGGTCTCTCCTACAGACTCCTGGATGTGAGCCATCTGTCTCTTGTCCTGACTTCCCACCAGGTTCCCTGTAACGCCAAAAATAAAACAAACATATACAGTTTTAGAGGTGATACTGGATTTGCAGCATGTTAAATACATTTGACTAAAACTGTACGAGAACAGAAGCAGCATCTAGGGAGACTTAAAGGAGTCTTTAAGGTACGGAAAACAGATTCAATAGTTTCATGAACGGGAGTTGGGGGTTAAACTGGTAACAGAAGTTACAAATATGTGAAGTGCAACATGTTTGTGATTTTCTTACCCAGTCCCAGGGGCATGAACTCTTCTGTGCCGGAGGGAAGGCCCTTGATGCCCATCTCCTTGTCCCGGACCACTCCTGAGATGTAACGTGTCTTCACTCCTGTGCCGATCAGCTGAGCAAGTTCCAGCTGACTGATACACCTAAGAATCTACAACATGCAAAACAAAAATATGTTCCATGAGAGGATATTTTTATTAAACCACCTGCTTTGATCTCCCAATGGCCATTTATACAGTAATCATAATGGCAATCATAAATCAGTACTTTCTAACTCTTTGTTCTACCTATAAGCTCACCCTGTCCAATTTAAGATAAAAGTATGTCAGCGTTAATAAGGTAACTGAGATTAAATAAATATCGCCGTCACCTCGTGCCAGGAGTTGCCTAAGTAGTTTCCATCAGTGTGAGCCACAGTGATGAGGGTTTTGATAGTGTCGATGTTCTTCTGCTTCATCTCGGTGATGCTGGAACTGGCCGTCAGCAGGGTGAATCTGGCCAAGGCCTGGACATATGCATCCCGCTCCAACTACACACAGAAAGACCATCAGTACGGCTAGTGTGAACGCAAACATGCTGTTACTACTGACAACATGGTTGTCTTGGCCTCTCGTCAGCACTGTAGATCAGCTACATTGCCAACAAATGAATAACAGGCAGAGGAAAACTGTACATTTTTGTATGTGAAAAGTATTAGTTTAAATAAAATTACAAATGTAACTAAGATGTCAGCATTTTCTCCACTTAGGTGTAGCACCAAACAGTTTTTTTCATAGCACCTTAGCCAAATGAAAAGGGGAAAAAAAGAGTTCTCTACCATGCTTTTCCTGTCATTTATGGTTGCGCTAGGAAAGCTATTTATTTTACTAACATTTTAGATTTTTTCCCCAGAGAAAATTATATTATTGAGTGTACAGGGTGACTTTGCTGTTAGAAACTTTACGGTCAGAGCTCTAGAAACAATATTTAGTTATAATATAAATCAATTCAAACTCTGTTTATGGCACACATTCCCAAAAAAATGTTAAGCATTAATTAAGGACATCACACTCAGTGAGCATAATGATTTCACTATTTTGTGAAAATCTATGACCTGTGTGTGTTTATTTAATAAATATTGTAATAATAATAATTTAAAATTGTGTGAAAATGTGGTTTTGTAGATTTTGTAGACTCCCCAACCACAACTAGAGAACCTAAGATACCCAGAAACCTAGGGAAAACCTTGACAAGTATAAAGAACAAAAAAACGTTTTGTAGGAAAACATCATCAGACCTGCATGCTGAAGATACAGGCAATCCTGATGGCGCATCGGATGCCCTCCAGACAAAGTGAAGCCACCTCAGGGTCGTCACAGTCCTGCAGTCCAACACTGAACGCTGCCAACAGAGGGGTCCATGCCAGCTGGAACGTACAGAAATGATAAACATCCTTAAAATTTTTCTGCCTTTTGACGTTGAAGGTTAATTAATTATGAGCTCTTCTGATATCATACCTTGAACATGGGCCTGACGTGCTCCAGGTGTGTAGCGCTGAAAAAGGGAGCCTGAGCGTGACTGACAGCCTCCATCAGGGCTTTAGCCGTCTTTGCCATCTGCTCCATCTCCATGTTATACAGCAGGCGACGCTGCTTCTCACTGGCTACACCTGAGAGTGGTGGTGGTGGGGGTTAGAATGTGTCTAAGCCTTTACTTCATTAACAGAAATTCATGACATGAGACAAGTAAGTACTAACTCTGCTTGGTGGATTTTGGAGTGATAGAAAACTCCTTGCTCTCCTTCATGGCAATCTTCTTGCCTGCGATCTCATCATATATAGAAGATAAATATTCCTCAGGCAGGTCCTTGCTGTCGTTAATACCGCGGTTCATCTTGATGTACTGCTCCTTCGTCATCTTGTTCTTTACCTACATAAATGAAGGCGACAGTAGAAGAGACCATTTAAAGAGGGAATTGTAGGTGACTGACAATGCAATGAGCCAAATATGATGACCAGACTTTAAATAACAATTCTCACCTGAGGACTGTGCAGATCTGTGGTGAGCATAATAATTGAGTACGCCAGCACATAAGCAGTATCTGCACTGGCGAACAACGTCTGACTGCAAAGGAAGACACACATCGCAACAGTTATTAATGGCTGGATTAGGTGACGTCTGTTTTATTAGGGTATAAATGTAAAACTTACCCCTGGTTGCACTCCAGGTATCGAGCAGCAAACTTTTCCATCAGTCTGTCAATCTTCTGGGCCTCCCCCGGCAGCCTAAAGCCTTCCAGGAACGCTCTGAGTGCTGAGACAAAGTCCCGCCCACAAAAGTCCAACTGGTCCACGTAGCAGTACATCACTTCTTTGTTAAACTTGATGTTTTCACCCAGGAACTCGCCCACCTGAGTCTGTGGGTGAAGAAGTAAAGCGGGTGGGGGATTACTAACTAAGGCTGGGTTGCCCCAAAACAGATTCATTTATAAAGCAGATTCATTCATGGTTTAATGTTAAAATATGTGTCTTAAAATCAAGAAAGATCACATTTAAACCTCGGTTTAGTTCTTTTTACTCTAAGCCTAGATTCAATGTAATTATATAATAAAATGTGAGTCAGTGTTTTCTTCAAACTTCTACTAGAAGAGGTTTAGGAGTTTTCAAAATGGTTGCCTTTTTGAGATGGGTTGAGAAAAATAATTAGCTCCTCAAAGAAAGTTAATGCCTATCCTATCATTATCTATTATGCCATAATTCAGCCAGTTTTTCCTCAAAGGAGGAAAAATTAGAGCTTCTTTGCCAGAGTCATAATAAGTAGGCTGACTAACTTTCTAAAACAAGCTATATAGCAAACAACAGAATCTTTTGTTCGTTTACTTTAATTGTGCAACAGAGCTATATTTTAAATCTGGACTTACTCATTTTAAATCTAATCTTGCTAAACTCTGACTGATCTGTGTTGGTGCAAAAGAATGAGCTGTTATATCATTGAAGCATCTGCAATCCCTCACCGTGTCCAGTCTGTCTTCTTGGTGAAGAAACTGGGCAATGTCCTCGGCCGTGGAACCCAGCATGCCCTGGTCCTGCAGGTACTGGACACCTCGCTTTGGCTTCTTGTTAAATCTATGGAGTGATCACAATAAAACATCTTTACTCACCTTATCTAAACAAGAATTGAAACTATAAAAATGCTAATCTCACACTTAATGACTCTTCTACAACTGATAGAAGCTGATCCTTACTAATCCCGATATAAATCCTAGCTAAGCCGAGCAAAGGTCTTACAGTTCGATTCCGTGCTCGATGATGTCCTTCTGCTGTTTGATAACCTCGTACTGCTCTGGGTGGTCCGCCTGAGAAATGGGGATGCTGGAGGAGACGGTGGAGTCCAATGAGCTTATGCTGTCTCGACGTCCAACCAGCTGCTCTGGGAGCTTCAGCTCTCCTCCTTCACCGTCAGACGGATGCTCCTGACCTGAAAATACACAGTCTTTCATTTATGCAGGCTATTTACGCATACACGTAAGCATCTAAAACCTTTCCTTAATTAATCAAAGGCAAGAATAAGGCTGCAATGAGCTCGACCACAAAGAGACCTCACAGTGCTATACACTCCACACACTTACCCAGGTTAGCTTGTAAGTTTGGATTGACGTACATATCTTTGCTCCACTCTACCATACATTTGAGGATGGACACCAGACACTCCAAACCCTTCTTACGGAGGCTCAGCTCCTGTAGATATTAAAGGATTACAAAGGTTTATTGAGAGTAAAAACTATACAGTGAGACAGAAAACACTGAAAACGGATAAAAAATTCCAATGAACAAAGGTTCACACACGTGAGGAGAAAGATCCTCAACACTTTTTTGTGATCTTAACTGTTATAACATTACTAACAAAGACAATTTTCCTGCCCAAAATGGACAATTAAAATCTGTTTACATATTGCACAGAAGTAAACATAGTGAAACCTTAAGAGTGCATACCTGCAGAGGAGTCATTCCCAGCTCCTGCCCACTTCTACCCTGAGCAATTTTCGAGAGGTCGTTGACGAGGCGCTCAAAGATGTTAGCGGCATTCAGGTCGCAATCGTAATTCACATAGATGTCAACCACACACTGGGCATCTGGATAAAAAAAAGAGCTACATTAGAAATCTGGATATCAAAGCCACAGAGAATAAATCTTTTAAATGAAACTGTGGATGTCGATCCATTAGAAGAATTGCTAGACTGAGCTAAAAACAAACCATGGAGAATTGACAGACAAGCCATTGCATGCCGCTGCCACCAAAAAGATTTTTTTTATGACGACAGCTGCTGTGACAAAAATCGTCTTTCACTTCAACACTGGAGTGTGCGATTTGAGCTACTTGAGCACAAGAACTGCCAATATTTTGAAGGGCTCCAACAGTGCTCAAAAATTCCACAGGGTACTGTTGACATTTACAAAATGTATTGTCAACAGGGTGGCCCTGCATTGAAGCAGGCTCATTATGACATACAGCAACTACAATACAGTCATGGGAGGAGACGCTGCTACAACAAGCTGTTCTTTCAAACATTAAAGGGAATAAAAACTCAGCGGTGGATACGTACCTGCACAAATGCGTGTCAGAGTCTGAATAACCATCCACTTATGCTCAAAGGAGCTGGTCGATGTCTCAAGGATGGTCAGAAAAATCTCTCGAAAAAACACCTGGTGTAAGACACACAAGTGGAGATATAAGAGGAGAGAAGAAATGTGGTCAGGTACAAGTAAGATTTTTTATTTTTTTTTGTAAAAATGTCACAACAACAGCAACACTGTTCCCTAGTCGGTTTTTATTTGTCCGCTCATCTGACTCAGCACACATGATACTAGTCTTTCCTGTTGCTCCTATTCTGTACCTCGATCTGCATCTTCAGGTGAACCTTGAAGTGGGAGAGCAATGTGAGGAAGATGGCAAGTGAGAGCTCAAAGACCTCAGGCACAGAGGACACGCCGTTTTTGGACAGTGCCACACACAGGTACTGTTTGATGGCGTTGACAAACATCTCGTGAGTGCGAAACACCGGCCCGGCGCCCTGCAGCACTGAGAGAAGCAGCTGCAAAGAAACAATCTTGGACCGTAACTCATGGGACCTGCAGAAGAGGGGCAGGAGAAAGGAAGTGTAAATGATTCAGTCACATAGAAGAAGTACAAAAAGACACAAAAAATGTTTCTTAGTGTCATATATAAATAGTTTCTTCAGTCAATTAGAAGCTGAAGGGAACAAAAGATACTGTGGTATGACTGTGGTGTTTTATCATTGTAGTCCAGTCAGACGTCTCTATGAGCTTCTTCTTGGGCTCAGTTTACTCTGGTCTATTCACACTGTCTGGCCAAGAGTTTAATGTTACAGAAACTAGAGATGATACGGCCACACCAGGATGGAAAAGGGCAAGTCAGCCTGCGGAGCCTGACATGAAGCACTGTGCATGAGCTCAAGGCAGCTACATTTACTTTGGAAAATAGCGGTAATACAAAATCAGAGGATACAACTTAAAAGTCAAAAAGCAGGAGTGCTTATTTGTGATACATGCATACACTAATCATACTATGCAATTATTTGGGACAAGGATGTCAGGCTCTTACAAGAAACTTAAAAAAATATTGTTATGGTTTGATGAGATGTAGCTAAAGTGAGATAAGGCTTAGCAAGTGGAGATGAAATGAAACTCACTTTGGGTCTGGGGGTCCATCAGCGAGGGGCTTCATAGAGAGTTTGCACAATGAGCGAAACACTAGAAAAGCGTCTTTCTGCAGGATGTGAGAGAACCGGGCGGCGCTGTGAGGTCCCTGCAGGGCCTCAGCATCCTAAAAAGGTGGAGGAAGAGGAAGTCAGTTTCAAAAGTGAGCACTGACGGAGAGGATGAGGATGAAGAGAGACACAGAGTTAGCCTGTTTTCTGTTGGACAGGTCAACAGGTCCTACAATAGTAGCTTGAAATGTACACGTGTACTAAGTCCTACTATCGACCAATCGGGCGTGTGCTTCTGGAGGAGAGGCCAATGGCGCTTTTCCATTGTATCAGCTCAACTCGCCTCAGTTTTGGAATTAGCGCGCTGTATTTCCACTGCAGGTATAGTACTCCCTCAGCATGGTTGGTCGTCATAGCAATAAAAGGTAAATATTGTGACTTCACACATGACATGTTTACAAACAGTAACCAACAACCAATTCCTGATGATTATACCTTTCAATACAATCAACACATCTGCATCCAAATAAGTAATTTTGGAAATTTGAGGCACCGTTTTTCCACACAACAGAAGAAAACCTTTTTTATGTAAGAATCTGTGGCAAGCAATGCACCCACGTATGGGTCTGTCACCTAGTAAGAGAAGTATACCAAAACCCATACCATCATCACTGCTGGTGATTCATGCTGTAACTCATTAGACTTCTTGTTAGTTAGAATGTTATTGACGCTGCTCACCAGCATGTCAGTTGAAGAAACAGAGGAGCGGTCTTCAATGATGCCATTCATCTGTTGGCCCTCTCTGACCCTCGGAGGAGCCACCTCTGTCTGCTCTGTGACTTGGTGGGCTGGGTGACAAACACACATTTTTAAGAATACTGCTACCAGCAAATACAGCTGCATTTATATTACCAAAAAGAGACTGATGAAATAAACTGATTTACTGAAAGTAAAAAGTTTTCCACCTGTGTTAGGGTGTATCTGCCCTGGCTCTCCCTGTTCTCCTTCAGGCCCCGCTGACTCTGCTGGATTTGGATTGCTGTCTGGTTTGTCCCCTTCCTCAGCCGGCTGAGCCACTGTAGGAGGCGTGTCTGCACCTTCATCTTCAAACACTGAGTCTGATGTACACAAACAACAAAAAAAAACGACTTTAGGACAGCTGCACAATCTCATTTACACATTTCTAAGATTTTAAGTTTAGAAGTCAGAAATGAAGATTTAGAGCCTGTGTCCACATAGCGTCCGACCCTGCACAAAGGCTTTGTTACTTAGACTAGCTTATAACAAGTAGAATACAGCACAATAGTCACCAGCAACGTTCAGTGTTGAGCTGAACTGCTCCCACAAATTGGCTGTCAGTGTTACGATCATTTCTAAGCTCTGGATAGATTGACATGGCCAGAACAAGCTTCTCCTTCATTTCCTTGTTACCAGGGTGACGAGTCACGTCCCATCTAATTGGCTGCTTGAAAAGGAGCAACAGTGACGACACCAGTGTCTTTCTGAAAAGTTCAGAGCTTTTCAACTAGAAGGTTGAAGCGCTCTGAAAAATGATGCTGGACACTGTGCTTTTTCTCTAAGTCACCACATGTTGCCACACTGTACAGCTTTGGAAAAATTATTAGACCACTTGGGGTTTCCTGTAGAAAATCAATATAACAGTCCTTTAACATGACCTTTTGATATTCTGTTCTTGGGATATTAATTGTTTCTAGATTGTCTTTCAAGTCACATTTATAAGTTATGTTGACTTTTCACTATTTTTACACAGCTGCCTGGTTATTGCTTCCTAATCTGTAAGGAATGGGGGAAAAAAAAAGACTCAGGCCCTAAATTGATGGCTAAATTTGAAACTCCCTACTGATGTACCTCTTGATGGTGTGACCTGTTCTTCTCCTCCATTTACTGGAGTACTGCTGCCCTCGGGATCCCCATTGATAGATGGTGTGTCTGTTGCTCTCTCCTGGTCCTGGTCCGGGGCTGGGGGTGTGGAGGAGCTAGTGGTGTTAGTATTTGTGAGGTCTGGAGTGCTGGCTGCTGGGGACGGGGAACTCTGGGGCTCCGGGGTGGGAGTCCGATCAGACCGAGGGGACCCAGATCTCCGTCCGCCCGGGACTGGGGACGGGTTCTGCTGAGGCAAACGCAAGCGGTCCTTCTCTTGCTCCTGGGCCTCCAGAGCCTGTAGGGGAAGAAAATTACCCAGATTTTATAAGCGACAATAGCCGCTACACCAGAAAGACTTATGATTCAACATATTAAATGTAAATTTAATAATGTCCCCTTTAGGCCAAGCTACCTTAAAAACAGAGTGCAGAAATCAAACCTATAACTATAAAGCTCTAAAAACATGATGTCATGTTGATGGACAGACACTGAGGCTCCTTCCACAAACACTGATGCAATTAAAGCAGCTGGAAAATTGGACTAACAGCCTGGTTCTCCATGCGTGTGAAGATAACATTGAGCATCTGTGTGAGCGTGGCTTTAGCAGTGGTCTGGTTGATGAGGTTGCGGCTGGCCAGGTAGATGTTGTAGCAGGTCCTGACTGTGAGGAGCACCGTGCCCTCGTGAATCTCTATGTGGGGGGAGGTCACCGCCGTCAGCAGGGCCTGCACACACGGAAAACAGGAAGCGAAGAGTTATCAAGACAGGGTGACTTGCTAAAACAGATGCAGCTGCTGCACCTGCTGAGTCACCAACGAATTTCCCTTCTTCTGAGACGTATTAAAGCCACGCATGATACTTCTCAAAATCAGCAACTGCTGTCTTTAGTGCAGAACTCAGGTGTGAAGTCTGTTTTGTTGAAAATCAAAAACTAAAACTTTTTAGAACAATGAGGCTGATCCTTTCATCGCTGTATTTGCCTGTGCAAAGAGACTGAAGTGACATTCAGGTCTCCTTCACCAGTAAATGGAAGCCAAACAGATGTTGACAATCTGCCATATAAATCTTTTGTCAACAGTGATAAAACTGTGTGCTTCAGCAGAGACTTTGCCCTTTTCAGCTCACCAGGATGTGGCTTCATTCATTAAGAGAAAACTTGACTGAGGCAAGGTAATGAATCATAGTGACGGCACAAAGCATTTTATCAAGGCAAACTGGTCATAAAATGTGAATAAATGTGAGAAACTTAGAAACAGGTAGCTAAAGCGTCCACTAATCATTTCAAACTACACTGTCAGTAAAGTTGGTCCTTCAGAATGTGTAGTGCTTTTAAAAATGTGTTAATCTTGTTAAACCTGTTCAGAAAGGTCAAGAGGTATTAAATTAAAAGCTGGAAATATTCTGGCCTTCTTTTTCTTGTTGTGTACTTTCCCCAGTCCTCTTGACTGACTGTCCTCATTGGCTTGATGCCCAAATAAACAAAAACAGCAGCAGCTGGAGGATCTGAAGGCTGCCAGATTGCAGCGGGGCATACCTTGATGATCTGTAGCTGGACTCCCTCGTCGGTCTGCGGGCCCTGGAAGCAGTTGCAGATGGTTTCCACCAGCCGGTCGATCAGCCTCTTGCCCGGGGTTCTGCTGTCCGGGGCGTTGCCTGTGATGTGGCCGTACGCGATCAGCTTCTACCATAAGGAGACAGCGCACAGGTCACAGCAGCACAAACAGCTGTTCTGGGTCTCTGTGATATTCAAGAGTCACTTGAAAGAGTTTATTTGAGTGAACATGTGTGTTTGTTCCAGTGATGTGAATCTTCACTGGCCTCACGATTTGATTTGATTAACCTTCACCTGTCAACGATTCAAATACACAGCGATTCTCGATGCATCTCAATGGCTTACATCCTCAGTTTTCTGTACTACTACATATGGGTACCATTTCATGCATTAATACAAGCAATCAGAACTAATCTGAACTCTATTTTATTTATCAACTGCTTTAAAAAAAAAAAAAAAAAAAAAAAAAAAATCAGACTACAACAGTCTAAAAAACAAACAGCTGCATCTTTTCAATATCAGTACAAAAACAAAACATGAATCCTTCTACAGTGCATTTCAGGTAGTGGTATGAATATTCCTCACGATTCGAGGAATATTCCTACCTTGAATCTTGAGGAATACTCGACGTATGAATATTCCTCACTAATATTCATACATGTGATTACTTGACATAACGTGATAATCGTCTCCATCGTGTCATTACTTCCCATTCTTCTTGTGCTAAGAGTTCTAACTCTGCAGAGGTTTATGTTGGTTGTGTACCTTGATCAAATATTTCAGCAATGGGCTTTGTATATTTTAGTCATATCACATCTGCCACGTTCAACTTTTATTAATAAAAAGGCAAACACAAATATTATTCATTTCATATGTTTAAAAATTCTATGCCAATAAATGGCTCTTCTTCTTTATATGGTGTATGTGAATAATTAAACTATTATTAGACTTATACTACAGCGGAGGCATAAAGTTAAGAGAATAGACAAAAATAGCATAATTGCAATTATTTCTATGACAATTAATTGTCAACTCAAAGTTCAATATTATGACGGTTCTGCTTGTAATATGGACCAAGTATCACAGAAGTGCTGTATCCTGATACCATCGTTAATGTATAGAATATTATAATATTCTATACATTAACGATGGTATCAGGATCTGAGTTACACTGAGATTTATACCCCGACTAATAATTAAAAAGACAAATTCTCAGTGCGGTTCTGTGTCTATAGGTGTTATTTAGGGTTCACTGGATTCAATTTGAGTGTGCATTTGTTAATCGACTCGAGATACAAGAACTTTCCAAACAAAGTCAGGATTAAATTACAGATATAAATGATGCAACAAAGAGAACAGACTTTAAATAATACAAAAAAAAATGTAAAAGGAGATAAAAGGGTGTGTGTCTGAAGTATGTGGAGTCACTGTTGTACGTGCATGTGGGATGAATGAAACAGGAACAACAAGATTTCAACTCGTCCACGCCCCCCCCCACACCCCTATGCTGTAAGAAAGCGAAAGAAGCGACAAAGTTCACTGAAGAAGACGTGCACCTGCCAGTGTGTTTGTGTGTGTCAACAAACACGAACCTGCAGACAGTCCAGAGAGGTGCTAACTATCCGGGGGGACTTCGACTGACAGGCCAACTCAAAGGGCAGCACGTATTTGTCCGCCTCGATGTAGTTGGCTCTGGGTGGGACCACGGTACCATCTCTGCAGAGACACGAGGAAAGCAAGCAAATCAGTTCACGGAAAAACTCACGAGTAACTCCAGTCCATCGTGATAATAAATCAACTGGAACATTTTACTGTTTCATTTTTATTGTGTAGTATTGAATTTTACAGATGTGTTAACAACTCGATTTTCCGGCAGCGCACATATTGCCTGAAAGCTTCTCCAAAATAGCAGTAAATCATTTCAGTCACAAATTCAAGTGAGCAGCTGAAATTTACAGCAGACGACCGCTTTGGGGCAAGTCTTCCCTCGGTTTCTTTTCTCACATCACAAAAAAAGTAAAAGATAAAAAAGGGGGGAAAAAAAATTACAGCTGTGCATGTACTCACTTGAGAAAAGGATGTGTGAAAGACATACTTACTTTTGCTTCTCAAGCTCAGCCTTGATTTCATCTATGAAAGAAGATGCAGGAGATGAAACGTTATTGATGTCTGGACATGATTTGACAATAGACCTAAGAGTTACAGGACTGTATGTGGCTTTGCTTGTTGTTTTCTTGTATTTAAGGTGACAGAAAAGCAATATTTCTAGGTTAAGTATCCTCTTAATATAGTGAGTGGGCTTTAACGTGCAGCTGTACCTAATGTGTTCTTGGTAATAAAGATTAGCTCAACTGAACGGCATCCACCTGCTCTTCAGTTTGTCCCTTATTACTCTCATCACCACAGATCCATGTTCCTATAAGTCTTATGCCATCCCAGCTACTTACTCTATAAATCTATTTTCATTTCGTCATATTTTCTCTCGCACATCGATCTTGACAAAGCTGTCGAAACACTACCCTGCTCACCAGTGGATGTTGTGGCCTTGGCTACTACACAGTGAGTAATGCAACCAACCAAATGGACTCGATTCACATGCAAAATGAAGTAGAAAAAGTACCACGCTCGACTCTCAAAAAAACCCAACAAAAAACAGAAATATTGCAGAGCTACAGAGGAAATGAGATTGTGCAACATTCACAAGAAGTGTCACAACCACTTGCCCAGGGGATGATATAGTGCATTATTGGCAATTAACAGAAATGTGTGACCTATGGTTTCACTAAAACAAAAAGGGGAGCTCAGTTTTCTCTCATACGTGTTTTTTTTTTATATACTTAAAAGACATCATTTAACATCTAATTGCTTGTTCCACTACATGTCTAATTATTCATGGAGGCCACAGGTGTAGATATTTCAACGGAGAGACAGACGTTTAGGAGACGTAAAAAATTATATTTCCATGGAGCTGGAAATATTCACTTTAAACAATGCAGTAGGTGATGGTCAGAATAGGGACCTACTTGCTAAAAACAAGCAGTTCCTAATATATAGCGAGAGAATGATTTAATCTGTGGATGCCAAATGGACATGACTGCAAATTAAGTGGCGAGAACAAATGTAAGAGAGTAGCCACTGCGCTCGACTTCTCGTTGTGCAACATCAAGGGGCGCGAAAAATGTGAAGCTGAGCGGACCCAACTTGTAATCAACATGTACATCCCTCAAGCCAAACAGCTAGAAGAGAACAAAACAGCCTACATCAGTAGTGCTAGGAGTCCAAAAGTTGAAAAGTGTGGTGTTGTGTTCTACAGGTATCATGAATAATGAGCCAGTGTCACCCCTAGACAGGGACAGAGCAGACAAAGCAGTTCAGAGAACACAATAGTCTGTTTTCCCACCTCTCAATGCCACTATCTCTACATTAATAACAAAAGACAATGTTTTGTGTGCCAGGTTAAAAATCACCCTGCACAAGGACCGACAGGGTGAATAAAAACATACAATGACAATGAGTGAGAGAAAAAAAAAAAAAGAAGAAGAAAAAAAACACACACATCAGAAAGCGTACCAGGAATTAGGCCACTATCTTTTCATTGTCACACATCTATTCCCCACAATAACCGACATTCACAACAACAGAGTGACAGTAATGGGCTTGGCGACTTAACACCTAAAGTAAACAGCAACGACACAAAGAGGCGAACGGCTTTGGCGTGTGTAACACTATCTGTGTGGAAAAGCCTGAGTGTCAGTGTATCCTGGAGTTAGGTAGCCTGCGTGTGGGTGCAGAGCAGGACTGGGCTGGCTGTCTGGCTGGATGACAGTGCTACGTACAACACGGGGATAGGTCTGTTTGGCTAGCTAACAGAGCCATGACAAGCTAATCATTGACGCCTGTTAGCTCGTTATGTCGCTGTCAGCGATGGCCCTGGTGCGAATTTACGATGTTGGCATTGTAGAAATAACGTCAAGACGCGAAAGTGACACAGACACACATTTAACCCCGGCGTGTAAACGTCAACGGACAGCTGAAGCGACGAAGGCCATTCAAGTGCTAACGCTATCGCTAGCTAAGCTAAGTAGTTAACTCTCCCCTTTTCTCCCCCAACAAACCAGAAAACGAACAAAATGTTTCACTCAGCCTATAAAGCACAATAGTACGTGGCTCAGCTAAACACGATACAAAACAAACCCACGTACCAAGCGCCACCTGACAGGCTTTGCGCAGCTGGCTGTGCTGGCTCCTCTTCACCTCCTTATCGGAGAGGATTTTCTCCAGCGCCCTGGACAGAAACATGCTCTTGGTTTTACTGTTTTCTGCCTTCGAGTGGGAGTGCTGTTGCTGCGGTGGTGGCCGGTGTTGTTGTTGATGCATCTCTCGGTGTCGTTACCGTGCCGCTCTCAGGCCGTCATCTTCGGCCTGGCCCTGCGAATAGGCAGGTGACAAGGAAAGCTAACGAAATCCAGTGCTATCTGTGTCAGTAGAGTCGCTACCTCAGCTCAGCGCCGCCATGCTGCTTACACGTCATGTCACGTGACTCTCAGCTGTCTGGGTTTTGACTACAGCACCCCGAGGAGCCTCAGTGGGTCAAATGGTGTCACGGTTAATTCAGAAATATCAATACGTCGTTTGAAGGCCACGTTGCACCAGCCTAGCCTGGTTACACTTACCACGGAGAGCTATAAACAGGACAAGAGTGACAACATTACGCTGGATTTAAAAAAAATACAAGCGCTCCTGAGGAAAAGAAACGCTGTTTAAACTGCCAGCAGGCGGCGCCAAAACACTACGAGGAAGTCAACTCCAGTGTTCTTCGGCGTGGACACGTTTATTTCATTTGTTTTAAATGATTTTTAGAAATCAGGAAACTACTCATTTAACAAATAGTTTGCATTTTATGTTGAATTTTAAATTTTTTTTAGAAAACCTTTCCAAAATACTTTTCCCAGATGCAAATGTCGGCACAATATATGCGCATGTATTGAATTTCCATATATGAAGATTAGTACATATATGTAGGCTACAAAGTATATATAAAACACTATGAGAAACTGGAATGAGGTCCTGTATGTCTTGCCCACAAAAAATATACTTTATTACGTGCTGTACACATACAAATTTTACTATTGTTGTTTCATATAATTACTAATTTATATCTTCGTATATTCAGAAGATGATGTTTTTGTTTATAATATATTGGCTTATTGGTAACATATATGGTGACTTCACTATTAATATGTCATATTGCATTTTTGTATGCGTTAGGAAATGACATTGCATTCAAGTTTATTTCCCAAGATACATTCCAAAGCATAACATCCACATGGTGTTAGAATGAAGTTCTGGTTATTTATTTACAGTAGATGGCCCAATTATAGTCACATATAGAGGCTGGATAATCCAAGCCCCTCAGAACCCACTTTTACCCTTTTAAAATCAAAGAAATGTACCCCACAAAACGCAGATTAAATGCAGATGATGCGACCCATGTATTCTCGTTTGCAGCGTCACAAGTATATTTAATACTAAATAGGCTGCAATATCGACTTCATTTCACATTCACAACTATCCGTTCACAGGACAAGCAGCACTCAGTGAAGATTGCTACATATTAGTTTATTTTATCCAGCTCCTTCAATCAGCAATTACAGGTGTACATCTATTTTATACATCTCCAGTTGAATCTTAAAACATTTTCATTACACGTGATAAAAATGTACATCATATCGATATGAAAATACTGACAATCTTCATTACAAATCTATATCATAGGATTTTATCTGGCAAGCAAAAATCATTGCTCGATCAATTAAAAAAAAAAAACAAAACAAGAATCAGTCTAAGAGCTAAACATGTTTCAGCCTGTTTAGAGGTTCTGCTAATACAACTGTTTCTCTCCCACAAAGTCATAATGATAATTCACAGTATGGAAAAATAATAATAGTGTCATTTCTTAAACAGATACTCCTGTTTCTTTAGCCAGAACAGAAAAAAAAAAAAAAAATCATCTCTAATGGGCGACAACATCTACCATGAGATTGATGAATGAACAAGACGTATCAGTTATAAAAATAAATTCATAAAACATATACAAAGGAAGAAAATACACAGGCGCATGATTAGAGAATAAATAACAATGTCGCTGTGGTTACAATCCCAGTGTCCTGTGGTACAGTCAGAGATACAGAAAATAAATTAACATTGATTTCTAAAAGGATGCAGAATGTCATTCATCAATGTGTTTAATGACAGGAATGAAAATAGACAGGATCCCACCGGTACCTACTGAACAAAGTACCTACCTAAAAGGCATAAAAGACAGTGTGTAGTGTATAGTGTGTTTCCAGTTGTAGTATTCACTCTCTGACAAGTTCACATATTCAAACAAAAAGTACAAATGAACCTCAGCGTGGTGGTGGTCTGTTCAAATGGACTGTGCGTTTCACTGCCAGGCTCAGACGAGGCCGATTAGCATTAACGTGTCTGCGAGCGTGTGGTGCATTTTAGTGCGAGCCCGGACCCGTGTTATAACTTTTCAAATGCTGAAAATCAATAGCGAGAAACTGTCTGCTGTCTGCTCGCGCCGCAGAGAGGCGGTGATGATGCATCTTCTGTAAATGTCATGGACTCGCTTTAAAGTTGACAAAACTACTTTGACAGTGGAGAAGTGATCATGGGACGTGACCGGGAACACAAGGGGTTAAGTGCATTTTAAAATAAAATCTCATTTAACGCTGCACGAGGAAAATGATCGCGTTGGATTTAGAAGACATACACTACCCAGAGTTCATATCAAGTCAAACTACAAACAGAACGGGTCGGGACCAAATGGTTTCAAATTCGTTCAAATGAGAACAACCTCATAGTGATACCACAGCCAGACACAACTTCTTTGTTGTTTTGAGTCTCTGTTTAGGCTCTTTAAATAGTAAAAAAGAGCAAATAAAAATGTTTCCGAGTGCAGCTTTTAAAGGCCAATTATTATTGCGGAACTTAAAATTGTGTATAGAGCCCACAAATATATATATATATTTTTTTTTTTACTAAGAGGAGATTCATTTTATCCTAGAAAAAAACAAATAACAAATAGAATACATGGGGTTCATTTCAGTATTTTTAGACTTTACAAGATTTAGAAAAGCAGAATTTTCCAGCAAGAGGTTCTCTCTAACCTTGATGGGGCTTCACTGGAAATATCAAATTTACCTGTCGATTAGAGTTGAAGCGCACATAATGCATACCTGCCTCACCTTTATCAAATACAGAAACAGAATGAGTTTGTGCCCCGTGTACCTGGATGTGTGTTTGTTTCAATATGACTCAGGGTTTACTTTAAGCCACAGGTAGTTTGTCTTTTGTCGCCGTCTCTTTTTTCTTTTTATTAAACTCACATCCTCGCGGCTCTATTCTCCACTGATGTGTAATTCGGGCCCTCGGCCCACGTTTCACATCTTTTCTGATAACAGTAATAATGTTACGTTCTCTAACAACGTGTCGATCACTGAATGAAAGCAGAGTTAAAAATGCGAGACGAGGAAATGGTGCAGAAGTACTGGAGAGATCACTTTTCATATGTGAATATCTGAGGACACATCCAAGTGAATGCACAGAGATGAATGTACTGTACAGCGCTGAGATTAGATACTGGTCTGAGAAGAATCGGAGAGGGATAAAAGACAAACAAAAACAAAAGGAAATAACATTCACATTTTGCCATTTGTACACATGCAGCAGGGGAAATAGCCCTTGTCATGGAAAGGAGAGGGAGTGCAATATGAAGGGAAGATGAGAAAAATCATTTGATGGTGTCTCATTCCCAGGTAATTTCATGGGTTAGTGTCTCGCAGCTTCCCGCTGGACAGATGGAAACTGGTCGTATACAGTATACAGCAACTTGTGACAAACAAGTAGAAAAAAAACAAAAGAAGTAAAACCAATAAAAAAAAAGCATTAAAGGGGTTTTCAGAAGACAAGTAGCTCTCAAGAACGGTTAAAACGATCAACCTTTCATGAGAAAAGAGAGGAAAAACAGTGGTTAAAAGCATCTGGGCCAGACCCAGAATTGTTTTTTTTTTTAGGTGGTTTCTCCTTAAATAAAAAGCTACAGTATTATTGCAGATCCAAGCACTTGGTCAATTACTGTGGAATGTACCGCAACTGTTCATCAATCACATGCTGACGTCTCTTAGGGCAGGGGGGCGGGGACAAGGCAAAAAAACATCCTCAGATTGTCAAGAAGAGCAGAAGCTATAATCCTACTTTAATGTGTGTGATGTGGGGAGGGAGCTATTTGTTCACATGACTAGCTGTTCCAAGTGAGTGACAAAAAGAAAAGCGCGGGATGTCACGTCTCGCTGCCCTCTAGTGGATAATCTGGAGTATCAGCCGTTTTTGGAGTAAAAACAAGTGCTGTCAGTGTTTTTTTTGGAATAAGGTTGAAGGGCAGGGGAGGGATTTGAAGAGGTGTTTCTCTGTGTGACACTCTCGGGCCTTCAGAGCTCAAGGGGTGCGGCTATGGCACGTACATGCGTGGTTATTGGCGTGTAGAAGAGCAAAGGATACAGGATGCTGCGTTTTGTGTGAGATTAAATGTATACGACATTGTGCTTATCAGGTTCAGTCTCTGTACGAACTTAATGTGCTTGAGTTCCTTCACTGACCAACGACTGCGTATTAGGGTCATTGTACTTAAAGAGAATTTGAGAAAAAAAAAAATTACAGTTTTACAACAAAATAAAATATAAAAATACTTTTAGCCTTAATATGGTTAAAACGCAAAGAAATTGTGAGTTTTTAATTTCGTGTAAATTTACCAAGTCAGTTGCAGTGAAAATCCACATTTTTCCAGAGATTTGTTCACACATTTATAACTTTATAAACTCAGATAACACTTCATTTCTTTTCTTGCAAATTTGTGTATTATAAATTTACTCATTTAATCTAAGTGAAAACTTTTTTTTTCTTGCAAATTTATGGGATTTTCTAGCAAATGTATGCATATTCTTTGAGATTATGCAAGTTTTTTTCTCTTGTAAAATTAGCAGTTCACTCTCAGAGAATATCTAAATTATTTCCCCCTCTGGCAACTCAGTTTTGTTGCCTACAATAGCCCTAATACGCTGTCGCACTCACCCCAGGGTATGTGGAAGTGTTTGTATTTCTCAGGTTCCAGTGTTTAGTGTTCAGACGCCCAGTCTTTATAGAGTAATAACAGTTCCATCCTCCTCCAGACTCCGCCTCTCCATTGCTCTGTCTGGTGATGGAGTGGTTGACGTGGCATTGACGTTGCTGAGCGATCCACTGCTGGCGCTGGCCGGCAGGGTCCCGTTGGCGTTGATGGACAGGGTTGAGGTGGTGGCGGAGCGGAGGTTGAGATGCGGTTCGTACCGAGGCAGCGAGGGCATGCTGTAATTGGAGGCGGTGCGTCTGATAGGCTCAGCCTCCCCGCCTGCCTCGATCACCAGGTCCTCGTCCTCCTCGTCACTTTCGATCTCCCCGACGGGGAAGTTCTGGATAATGTGTGTTGGCATGGAGGCTGCGGCGCCAACGCCACCAGGCGACGAGTAGCCATAGTAGCTGGCGCCACTGTCCGACGAACGTCCTGAACTGCCAGATGCTGCGCCGCCGCCTCCTCCTCCTCCTCCTCCTCCTCCTCCTCCTCCTCCTCCACTGCGAACCACATTGTTCCGCTGGTTTGCAGGCTTGACGGTGATGATGAGGTTGTGGCTGTTGGCGATCATCATGTCTGTCACCTGGTCAAGAGACTTCCCAGCCACCTCGATACCGTTCACCTCAAGCACCTCGTCATTGACTGCCAGCAGGCCGGTGCTCTCTGCCAACCCGCCTGGCACCATCCGAGATATAAAGATCCCTGGTACCTTCTCCAGGCCCTGCGGCGTGACACGGACGCTGGAACCGTCACGGATGTAGAAGCCCAGCGGTTTCTCCTGGCCGTGCTTGTACAGGCGGACGCGACGGTGCGTCTCCGGCAGGATGTCTACATCGATGATGGAGGAGACGGGGCGGAAATCCCTCGGGAGGCTGATGACAACCGGAGGCTTTTTCTTGTTAGCATCAGGACGCAGAAGTACCGCTGATAGCACTGTGTTTTTCTTCCTGGTCAGCGAGTCTGTGCCAAACGTCGTGTAATCGGCTTCCTCTGCGAGATAAAAGATAGAAGAAGTAGAGGAAGAGAAGTACAGAAGAGGAAGAGAAGACAAATATGGCATGGAGACAAAAAGGGGAAAGGAAGAGAAAAAACAAAGAGCACATACATTATCAAACGCTGGTTAATTTTCCATTAACACCCTGCTGGGTTCATTACACATCAAGCTGTTATTCAGGCTGACATTCTGTTGCATCATGGAGTTTCAGGAGAATGAATAATGCTTTGCAATGGAGCAGCTCCAAGCCCGGGGCATCCCTTCAGGGTGTCTATGCTGAACACATAGAAGTCACTGATCCCCAGAATTCCCCCTCAGGTCCTACTGACACAGAATGCTTCACCAGACAGGCACCAAGTCCACCCCCTAGTCCTTCTTCAGCACTTTTGACACGCTGCCACCCACAAACTGGCCTATATACAGTACACTCCATACGGCCCTGCAGGTGTATGTGGCAAGCTGCATGAGAGATTTAATGAGCATATGTTTGGTGTCATAGATTGTCCACGTGAATGAAAGAGGTTTTCTTCATTTTTATCCTGCTACACAAATCCAACTCGGATCAAGTTCATACATGACCACTGAAGAGAGGAAAAAGGTCAGTCGTGCTCCTCAATGTTTTACACGATTTTATTTAGGGACTAAACATGCTTGAAAATGACTCAACTTTGCACATGTACAAGAAGTGGTGAAAAATGTTATATTGGATGGATCTTGGGCATGGATGTGGCAAAATGGCTCAATAACGCTCCCTGTAAAACTTAAACAACTTAAGCCCCTGTATGAGGTTTCACCTAGATGCACCGAATTTGGTAGGCACATGTATCAGGTCCAGATGCAAGAAAAAGCCCTAAAAAAGACCCATACCCTAAACCCAGCAGGAAGTCCGGCATTTTGCTTTGAACATGCAAATAATATTTAACAACATCCAATAGGTGTCTGATTAAAACCCCTTAATTGCATGGAGATGCAAGGGCCCGATCACTGCTGCTTGCAGATTTAATTATCTTTTGTCTTTTTATTTTATCTAGTACTTTGATCTAGTTTTTTATTTCACTGTATTACGGTTTATTTGATGTTTTGTGTCGTTTTTAATTTACATATCGAGTTTTAAATGTAGTTTTCATTTCATTTTATTATGGTTTACGCTTGTTCCCCCTTCTTATCAGCTCATCATTAACTTGTGAGGAACCTTGACCTGCATTAATCTGTATGAAAGGTAATATATAAATGAAGTCTGAGCGATTGACTGACTGACAGCTTTTGAAGACTTTTCGGGTAACTCTGCATGTGAGGCACCCTTTGGGGTTAAGGTGGCCACTGTGAACTTCAACATCTCCAAACTGCTTGTCATTGCCTTCTCGCTTCCTGTCATCTCTCTAGTGCAGATAGAAATGCCAAAACATCCAAAAATGTTGTGGTTGCATGTTGCATGAGTCACCAGGATGCCATGAAACCCCAGCCCCTTTACAGATCTGCATTTTGAAGAGGAAGTGTGAACGCTGTCAAGCTACTATAGACTTTAACCCCATCTTTTTTTGTTGTTGTGAAGTATAGATCAAGGGCTGGCCAGACAGGAGAGGAAAAAAACTAGACCTTGGCTCTCTAATAGTTAACCAGCATATAAAAGCAGCTAAACATTAACATGTCTGACTTTCATTCTCTCTTTACTAGCAATCATCACATCATTGCCAGTTCCCAGCATAAAATGTCAGTTTTTGTCTATTTTTAACATTTTCAGGAGGTGAAATTTTGTTTGTCTTCAATCTGTTTTTAGATCAATGTGTTCTATAAATAACATCTGACTTGCTGTCTTGACAATGAATACTTTCCGTGTTGCTATTTTATTTCTTTTTCCTCAGTGGGTGGGTGTGTGTGTGAGTAATGAGGGAGAATATCCACTCCAGTATCTGATAAAAGATTACGGCTCTCAGGTTCTGACAGGTACGCACCCCACCACTCCCCTCTCCATCCCCAAAACCAAAACAAAGGATCAATTGTCTAGAGAAAGAGCGACAGGCTCACGTTTCAGTTCCCACGAGGCACGAGTCCAGTCTATACACACTTACTATATCGTGGCCAACCTTCACCTTCACTGCCAATTCCGCATGAGAAGAAAAAAATCTCTCCTTCTCTGTTTCTTTTTTGGCTGTTGTTTGTACGTACCCAACTCTTGCCCTGCTCACAGACACTAGTCCAAAAACCATAAATGTAGCATCATGTAAAGAGGGTGTGTGCAGGTGGATGGTTCAAAGCACTCACGCACATGTGCCTCTTTCGACACAAGAGTTGTTCTTACAGTGCAGTCATGCATAGGAGGAGGCGACGCTCCACATCTCATTTCACTCTTTCTAGACTTCTTTTCATCCAAACCATCCCTCCATCTTCAGCATATGAAAGGGCAGACCTGACAATAGAGTTATAGTTGAGGAAAGCAAATAGGACGGTCCCTAAGGGCCACTCTCACACACACACAGCAAAGAGTTGCTGCTTTAGCAAATCATGGTACAAGTACGCAGTTTCCCGACACACACGCGGAAACAACAATTTGCAAGCATCTCCAAGTGCATTAAACATACACACGTGAAACATCTACCCCGAGTATGATGCTCTAATGAACAGCAGCGCCCGAGAAACCCAATACCCTGAAAACCCAAAGCTACATTATCACTTATTAGAGCACAGAAGTAAAGCTCTCAGTCTAATTGGCTACAAAGGCCCATAGGCAAGTCACAATGTAATGTAAACACACTCAGTTCCTCATCTGTTTCCCTTTTTTTTTTTGCTCCAGAACAATCCAGTGGCCCCGTGATGCCGAAAATCATACGTTGGATGATAAACTGCATTGTTCCGAGCTTTAACGAACCATGAGTTGTGTGTGATAGAGGACAATGTGACCTGTAAACGTTAAGGTTCCTTCCTTTTTTTTTTGTCAGCTTGCTGGGAAGTGAGGGCAGCTGAGGTAAAAAATAACATCACAGAAGCATCAAGAGACCATTTTTATACCAGTACCAGTAGTAAAAGTAATTTCATAATTGGGACAGTCCTTTTTACCTTCAGAATGTTGAGACAAAATCTTTTGGGATTTCCCAACCTTGTACAGTTACCTTCAACAGCAGCATATTAGAAATCATGCTTGTAAATACTAAGAAATTCTACATTCAAATATTACTAGAGATGCACAGATATATACCGATACCGATGTTGGCCTTGATGACAAACGTCGACTACTGCCATCAGTGAAGTGACATCTTATTTATGTCTGATGTCTGATCTGTTGTGTTATATTAAAGGTTGTTTCATGCATTTGTGTGATTGAATTTGCGCTCATTCAAAGACAGTGAGATAAAGGCCTTTAGATGGATGACTTTAGAACAGTTCAGTTATTTTTGTAAAATTACATTTCTAAGCACAAAAGGTGAAAAAGAAAACAACATCGGTATCAGCATCAGCTATCCAAATTATTATTCTTTAACGCTGGCATCGGCACAGAATTTCAGAATCGCTGCATCCCTAAATGTCACATCATGAAAAATGTATTAGCATTGCACCAACTATTTATCAATTTAACATCTCATATACGCCAACATCGTGGACGGTTTCATTGTCATCCCGTTTCGATATTCAACTAAACTTTGTATGTATGTGTGCAGCTGTGCGGGTTTGCATACATCACATGTAACTTTACTGCCATTCCACATAGTGCTTATTAAATACATGAGCGCATGACTGAGGAATGCTGCTGATACAGAGTGTACATGCATGCAGTTAGTTTGGCTAATGATTTACTAACACAATCAGAGAATAACTATGTGGGAAGGACAGTGTTATAAAAGCCTTGAGGATATTTTTCACACGCTGTGTTCTCATTACTTCTACTTTTTCTTAGCAAAAAAGCACAGTTCTTCACCACTCAAATGTTGACAAGTTCATGACAGAGCTTTTTTCAGTATCTCTAAAGCTACCTCTGCTCATGATAGCGTGGCGGCCACCTGCAGTGTATCAGAAGCAGTGTTAATACAACTCACAAACACTAAATTAAAACATAATCCGCAGCCCTGGACTTCCAATGCCAAGGCTCTGCACAGGTTAGGTATTTCAGCTATGCAGCGGCTGCTACAATTTCCCACACTTTGAATAGAATCAGTGAGCAGCGAAGGAAGCGAGGCAATGGAGGAGAAAATGACAACCCAGCACACATCGTCACAAGTGAGGACACACGCGGCGATGCTTAGTCATTCCTCTCTGTAGTATGTAGCCAACACACACCGGAACGTGCACGCAGGGGGGTTAAGGACTAATGCATCTCGGTTCTTACACTGAAGGGACTTCACTCTAAGACAACTCTGCCTAAGGAAAGGGAGCCGCTAGTGCAAACTGGCATGAACTAGCAGCACATCACTGCTCTATTCTTCATACTCTGGACTTTGGCTTTAATGGAACCAGTGTTATCTGGGATGTGCAGGCATTCAGAAGACACGCAAAGCGAGTGATTCCATTACGTCTGTCAGTGACAGTGACACCTACTAGATACCTCTACTAACGGGTGTTACACTAAGCACACTTTTACTTTGAATTTTTTATACTCTAATAGTCATACCTGGAGAAGGGTTTTCTGCGGAAATTACCATCAACATTTACAGAATACTGTTCACCCACGTACTCTGGTTACACAGCATTAAAATGATGGTGGTAGGGGATGGCTCTCCTTGTAACGTAATGATCCCTGATGACATAAACAATCCATTACTTCCTGGTATCTGTCTTCACAGGCGATGCGTCAGGGAAACCTGATACTGTGTCCAGGTGATACAACACATCAGGAAGGAGCAACACGACAGCTTTAAGCACCATTACTACTGCTGCTACTTCTACAATTACCAAACGACTGCTTTACATAGGGCTGAATGATATGCATAAGAAAATCGCTGCAATTATTTTATCAGATCTTGCGATAGTCATGATACAGTTGAACTTGAAACAGTATTTTTTGGATTTCATTTACACTGAAAAAAATATAAAAATGATGATGTGATTTTTGCTGAGGCCTGTACCAAACAAGCATGTCGCTTTGCTTCTGGAGAACATTATTTGTAGGCCGAGGCATCTTTGTAGATTCACAATTCTTCATTTATAATGGTATTTACCAAAAGTTATCACAGACTTGCTCCTAGGATTTGCATATTTCGATTCTTTAGCATTTGTTTGAGATTTAGATTAACACATCTACGGGTGATTCTCATGAACATGGTACAACATGGCAGACTACTGCATATGTATATTACTGCATATGTATATTTTTCCCCTTTATATGAAATAGGATTTAATTTCACTTCTCAATTTAGAATTACAATCATTCCGGAGGTATTTTCCAGACATTTTTAGAAACACGGTGGGGATGTAAATTCATTACGGTAACATATTTTAATTTATATTTTTCTATTCTTGACGGCAAGCACTTCATCATGTATTATTAAAACATACACATCTCTTAATGTAAACAATTATCTCATCACCGCAACAAATAGTTTGATACATTTTATAGATCTAATTATAATCTGTTAAATTATTTGGGTTCATTTTTATTTTCATAAACTTACTTTAACGTTTATGATGCTAAATTGAGAGGAAACCATGGAATTCTTCACCAGATGAAGTTGTGACTCAAGCATCAGTTTAGAAACATGCAAAATGCTATTTTACTGTGGCATATAAGACACATAGTATGCATTTTCAAATAAAAGTCAAATAACTACATTTTTCGTGAGCATGTCCCTAAAATCTTCACAGACATAGCTCAGGTTGGCTTCATGAGAATTACCCATACGGTCTAAGATTCTGTACAAGAAGCTGCACAAGTACTGTCCTTCTAAAACACGAGACCAGACAGTTTCACAATTTTAGTCAGTGAAACCAGCCTACAGTGACCAGACATAGCTAACTTCTCCAGGGTCTGAAAAAACTAAAACAAAATGGACAAGCAGTTGAAGGTTGTAGTGATCTGGAAACAGTCAGGTTTGTTGATGACAAGCCTAGACAGTCGGTGCTGTGGTGTTCCTGACACAGAACGATACAAGGGGGGGAGGAGGAGGAGGAGGAG
>JAPQRN010000025.1:17896283-17916094 GCA_037367275.1 Coranthus polyacanthus | reverse complement strand
CCTTAATGCTGCTGATAAGAGAAGGAGAAAGAAATGGAAGGAGGGAGGTCAAAGGGAGGAGGAGGAGGAGAGTGCATGTCAGTGCAAACTTGTGCAGATGAGAAACACCATTGGTGGTGTAAAACAGGATAGAAAGAAACACAGCAAATACAGGCACAGGAGAGAGAGAAGAAAGGAAAAAGAGAAGAGGAGGCGATAAAGAAACTTTCAAAGGAGTGAATTCCCGGAGGGTTGCTATTCCTGGTGTGGCGAGCATACCTCCCTGGCGCAGCCCAGATAAAAAGTGCCTTAATGCTGCTGATAAGAGAAGGAGAAAGAAATGGAAGGAGGGAGGTCAAAGGGAGGGTGCTGAGAGGAGAGGACAGAATAGGGACAGGGAGAAAACAGAGACTACAGTGTGCTGACGGGAGGTATTTGTGCAGTTGAGACCTGCAAAGGTGTGAGGCAAGCTGGAGCAAAACCAGGGCCTCGATGTGTTATCAGTGTGAGGAATTACTTAATTAAAATCTATAATTCAAAAGGACACCAGATCAGACATGAACATTAGCTGCTGCTGGGCCTGTACATGTAATCTCGCTCATGAATTCTCTATCACACTCATCAGTCCTGCTTTATTACACCGTCTTGACACTAGCCATTCATCTAGCAATACAGAAAGTAAAATCTGCATGGTAGGGAAAAGAAGCTTTAATACTGGAGGTGTGTAACATACATTTACATGGTTTATTTTTGGCCTTGATGCAAATTTAATATATTTGCCAGGACGTGCAGCACATTTCTTGTGCGCGTCTTTACTTCTTGTCACTGCAGTATGAATTCCATCAATTTCTTTTCTGCTGACACAGACACCTCTCTCCTTCCTGCAATGCCTCCTCCCATTCCTCCCCCCCTTGTGCCCTTCACTCAATCTGTCTCTCCGTCAGTCTGGTCCATCTCTCAGCAGGAGCTTTTCTTTCTGCGTCTCCACCTCTGTCTCACAGTCTCTCCCTCTTTCCTGCCTCTCTTAGCTTGCTGAATTCTTTTCCTTTTCTTTGATTGACGCTCACTTCTTCAGGTTTTGTTAAATTGTACTGTCTGTTTCCTCTGCTAATACTACAGGTATATCCACCAAGTTTTAAGGGTTAGGTAAGGTAGGTTAGGTAAGAACAATAGATGAAACACCTGGTCAGGTTTTGCCTTGCATAGAGCTCTACCTGGATGACTAGAACTGATAAGAAATCAGCATGGGTCGTAATGGATAGGTAGTGGTATCGAACCTGGCTGATGCCTGGACTTCACTCAGAAAACAGCCTAGCCATGGAAAATGAGCTGGGAGCAGGGATGTGCCTGGGGCTGAGGCTGGATTTGAGCTTTGGACAGGTTGGAGTAGGTGACTGGGGCTGGTTACTTGTGGATGTAGGATTCAGAACTGAGTTATAAGAAGGATGAGCCTGATCCTGAGTTGTGATGGTTAGATCTGGAGCTGATGAGCGACACTTTCTACGTAGCGTCCAGGAGGAAAATGGGGAGGAAGGAGTAGACTTTGGGGAGGAAGGGGGTGAAGAAGGGAGGGAGGAACAGCCGCGTGGGCCAGGGGAGCTCAGGTCTAGCCTCACAAGCCTGTCACTCATGCGTCTGAATATGGACTTTACTGGGGCGGGAGGAGCAGGGGGACTCTGTGCTTCGGGTTCTGTGCTGCCTTCAACATGTGGCTCTGGAAGAAACACAGCCGACCAGCAGTTAGATGTGGACAATGAGGCATATTTTACAGGGTGAAATTGGGTCATGGAACTGCACTGTAGGTCTAGATAATGATGACATGCTATATTTCATTTCATTTCATTACAGGATCTTACAGAGAGTATTATCATGCATTATGAATTGTTGTTAGTATTAATGTTGCTAGGCTGGCAAGTGTATTTAAGTCTTTATAGTAAGTCTTCAGAGTCTGTCTCCTGGTTTTACACAGATGCTTTGACAAAACACAACGTTGGAGATTTTTTTGTTATTAAAACAAAAAGTAAGTGTAATAATATTGTAGCATCCGAGTGTGCGTGTCAGGGATTTACCAGTTCCTGTATCAGTAAGTTATGAACATTATCTTAACTGTTACACACACTTGGCTATGTTAAGTTCTTCTATGTTATGTTCTACCATGTTTATAGTTCAGTTTATTATATGCGTTATTTACCTTCATGTCGGATTAATAAAAGCTGTAACACAGTGATTGCAGTGCTGGGCTGAAAACGAGACCCCTGTGAATAAAGTGATGCTCTACTCGCTGTTCAAAACAAAAGCTGTGTGGCAGAGTTCCAATCAATTTGTGGCAGATATGTCAATCAATTTACTTGTTTCTGTCAAAACAGCATCCTTATGCAAAAATTAAAGGTTTAATATGTAATATTCCTGCCTGCTCGTGTATTTACGGGAAGTTTATGTTGGAGTCAAGTTTGTGCTGGGAGACTGTTGTTGATCGTAGGTAACTCCATTACTAGACTAATGTCTGCCTCAGTTGCCTACATCCAGATAACAGCCACAATACAATGATTCTATGCCGAGGACTCAGGTCAGACTTTCCGCAAAAATCCTTATACTCGCACCCGAATTTTTCAGTGCCTCTCTTCTGCTCCTTTACAGCTGCAACAGTGTGCAACACTAGCTATCGTTAGCTTCTTAGACATGCAGTCAGCTATGGTCAAAAACTAATTCCCAGCACAGCACAGCCTCCAACACAAACTTCACGGAAGCACATGAGCACATGCAAATCTTAATCTTCAATCCATATTGAACCTTTACAAGAAATGAATTATTTATTAATTAGGTGTGTAACACAGCATATGCATGCATTCCTCTGATTTGATGGTGTTTTTATGTACCTTGTTATATCCTTGTTAATGTAGCGTTTCATTGTGAATTTTGGAACACCACCTTGTTTACTTTTTTTTTTTACACTTTGGAAGGTCCCCTTGTAAACCTGTATTTGACATCACAATGCTACGCACTGTCAAGTCTGAGGACTTTCAGAGAGTGTACATGAGGGGATGAAGGGCTCAAAAAGTCTCAGAATCCTCCTGCACTTGGCAATCTGACAGTGGGACAGCCCTAAGCCCTCATGGACTTAACAGGAACGTGCCTCAAAGTCTGAGTGTAGACAGTAGGATTGGGTCTACTTACTTTTGTTTAGTTCAGTTTTACCTTTACAAACATTGAAAAGTCTTTATAAGAGAAAATCCATATAGTTCGTAAAGTTGTAGAGTCTCTAAAAACAGAAGGAGAAAATAAACTCAGTATAAACAGTAACAGTAGTTAGGCCACAGTGTTTGGGGGCAGCATGTTAGAGCCTGCTGACTATGGCTCACTGCTAGCCAGGGTAAACATGCAGGAATGGCATGCTAAAAGAAAAACAGATAAGCATATCACTTATCACATTTTATATCAACATTACTGTAACACCAATCCCAGCAGATAGAAAGAATTTGCTTAATTAAAAATCAGCAAGATATACATCTGTCTGCTCGCAAGTCAAACTTAAAAAAAATTGCTCTGGTGTACATATCACACAGATGGTCATAAGATAGACCAAAAGTAATAAAAAGTAAAAGGGTTGAGGTGTAAAATGAACACAAAACACCAAGATTTTTTTTTACTTTTAAACTACACTGTCCTCCATTTGCTGGGAAAAATATCTACTTTTCATAACATGAACTAAAGCGGCTGCTCAAGATAAAATTAGTTCTTTTTATCTTAAGTCTTGACACACTATGAGGATTTTCCCAGCAACTGTGATATGTTAGTTAACATTCATGAAATGGCTTCAGTTCACCGTATACACTGGCTCTTCTAATTATCTTTCTTGTTTTTCAGATTCTATGTAATACTTTGCGGTCCGGAGTCCACTTTGCCAGTTTGCCCACCACTTTCTAACCCCTCCCCTTCACCTCTTCCCTTCTCTGTCCTCATCTGGCCAACGTGCTGCTTCGTGTATCATTTACATCCACTCCCTGGTTTTTCAGGCCTCCTCTTGTTTCCTCCTGCTAGTCATTCATCTGTCTTAACCTGTCTTCCACTCTACTATCTAATCCACCCTGCCTTCATATTCTGTATGTTTTCCAGCAAAGTTTAAAAATACAGAGCAGGTGATCCCAACGTTTTCAGCTCGAGACCCAAAAGAGAAATTTGGTGTCTCCCTGGGACCCGAAAAATACATGATAAATCCCCAGAACATCTACATTTTTACTTACTCTTTCAGAGTCAAAACAATGTTGAATAAATGCACTTTGCTGCCTAATCCATGTTGGGGAAGGAATGGCAATTGTGGTTTTCAACATAACAATTGATTCTAACATTAACAAGTAATGTTAACAAGCTAGCAAGACACTAGTCATCAACCAAAACCCCTACAAGGCGGTCTCTGAAAGCCTGTTCTTTCCAAAAAAATATTTTCACTTGCCGCTTTGGACTTTGGCGATATCCATTTTTAAAGTTTCACTACTGGGCACCTCCGACCACATAAACTATTCCTTGTATTTTCTAGTTCAGGTTTGTGAGAAGAGAGAGAGACACTTGTATAGTATCTGAGCTGAACTGAACAGACCATTGTAGAAAAAGAAGAACACTCTTCTATTTCAGTTAAGAAACTTAACTGCATATATAGCATCGTCATGTATTTTACTCTGCCTTTTGACGAGCTAATAAAAATGGGTCCTCAACCTTAAGATTCGGAAAGGCAGAGGCCGAGAGTATGAAGGGAGGCTGCAAAGCTGAGGATCTCACTTATTTTACAGGTTGCATTTAAACTGCTTATGTTTTCTTTCCCTTTCTCCTTCCCTTCTCCAAATGTTCACCAGCTTTTTCTTCATCCTTCTACACCCCTTGCTGGTTAAGCTGGGCTCTGTAGTGGAGGGTCCAGTCTGGCCTGCTGTCCTGTCTAATCTAGCCAGTAGACATGATCAGAGGCTAGACCACATTCCACCCAAAATGCCCCCCTCACTCCATTCTTTCTCCATCTCTCTCTCTCTCTCTCTTTCACTCTTCTCCTCATTTCTTTCTCTCACCCTCCTCCAGCTCCCACCCTCCCCACTCTGGGCCTCACTCTGCATTCCTCCCTCACTAATACTATTCCCACTATCCTCCTCTCTCTCTTTCTCTCCCTCTTGTTGCATTCCTCTCACACTTACACTACTCCCTCTCCTTTCCCCACATCTCTAATTACATGCCTTTGCCCAAACAATGCCTTATACATTACTCCCAAGTTTAATACAGTTTACTCTCTCTCCCTTTCATCCTTCCGTCTCTCTTATTAGGCCTAAGATGTGTGGACCTCCTCCGCGCATTCCTCCTCTGGTACTATGAATCCATCGCTCATTATGTCCAGCATCCTAGGGAATAATTTATGCTCTGTGGAAACTTGAGATTCAAAGCAGGGGTGGCTGATTTCTATTATTTTCAGAGCTGCTCAACTTTTTCTCCTGTGCTCCTTGGGGAAAATGACATTCATTACACCTGCCAGCACTTTGTCTCGCTCCCTTTAATCCTTTCATCTCAACCCAGGCAGAGAAAAATTCCCCTTCCTTACATGTTGTGACATCCTCGCTCACTCTAACTTTTTGCTTGGTCTCTTTCATCCAGTCTTTTTCTCCACCACACTGGATGTCTGTGGCTGTCAAGGCAAACACACTACACTCCCGTCACTATACACCTACAGGCTTCCTACTTTCGTTACTTAACTGACTCAGTACACGTCACCTGCAACACACTGCTCTTATCCTGCTCTATTGCTTGCTTTGCAGGGTGGGTACACTTTGTTGTACTTTCACACTGTGCTTTTCCTGTTCTCTGGTTGACTCATTCGTTACTAATTACTAAGGCAGTCCCTGATTCACAAATATGGGCCTTCCTCTTCATACCTTTCCCCTGTATCAAATGGGTAAGGAGCCATATGGAACTGAAACTGTGTAAGTGATGATGGGCTACATCATCACACACTTTCCACAGCCCGAGAGAGATTACTTGAATAGTTGCTACCACTACAAAGCCTGGAAACGTTGTGTATGTACAATCACAAGGAACGTTCGGGATGACTGATAAATGCAAACATGGTGTCAGTCAAACCTGGTAAAATCTTTTCTCTTTACACCTATTTAAACATAAACCTGGGCGTGTCTCACCATGTCCCCAATGCCACCAGAAACTATGGTCATTGTCATGAATACATTTTCTTTTCAAGTAAGTCCAGAGGCTGGTACAGCAAACAAGTATATTTAACTGAATGGTTTAGTAATCCTTTTGCTATATGTTCTACTTTATTTACCTGTGAGCTTCATAAACAAAGTAATTGTGAGCTTCATAAACAAAGTAATTTGAGTAGTAGTCATTAGATCACCAAGCCCACATTTTCAGCTATATCACCCAGCCCTATTTATGAAGCACTTGAATCGAACACTACCTTATTTTAAAGTTGAAATATCTATAGGTGGTCTAGGTGTTTGGCAGCAGTGTCTCCAATAAACTGACAGAAGGTGCCCTTTGTCAAAACATTGTCACTTTACAGATAAAACTCACAACAACATTACTGAATGGACAGTTTTATCTTTGACAGCTCAGTGTTGTTCACCACAACATTCTCCATTTACACTGAGCTTTGCAAAAACAGTGTGGATCAGGAAATAGCTCTTACCAACTTTTTATCAGTGACTCATACTCCATATTCCTGTAACACTGGGTATCATTAGTTTGTATTGATTCTGATTCAAGTTCCACTTATTTAAAATAGTCTGCGTAGCCTGACACTGTTCTGCTACATGATATCATACATATCTAAATGACAAATAAAGCTGGTCAAAGATAGTTTAGACAGACATTTATCAGTTTAGTTTTCAAGTAAGAATCCCAGTGGTACTGCTCCCAGAATGCTTTGCAGCTCTCATCTGCCTTAAAGAGACTCAGACACTGTTAATCCAGCTATGAACGGGCCTCTTCAGTGCTGCCATGACAACAGGTAAACAGTGGACACCTCACTGCCATCAACACACTGTTCATGTGTGGGGGCAGTGGGGACAGAGGGATGAACACTGCAATTTGAAAAATGACCAGCACAGAAAGAGTGCGTTAGTCCCAGTCTGACACACACAGACACAAAACGCTTCCAGCACTGAACAATACGACATTAATGGTTGGCCAGTGATGTTGCATTGATGCAGAAACAACAACAATGCAGGCATTATTCAACAACCAGACCACAACAATACAACAACAGATACTCACAGCCTAAGATCCAGCCCTCCGTCCATCCAGCCGACCATCTGCACGACAATGAATGAATACAACCCATAGAGTACCTAGCCAAGGATATACGCAGCTTTGACTCGGACTTCCACACAAATAAAATACAGTGCCAAAAATAACCTCACATGACCACAACTAGACATTCACACAGAGGCCATAACAGTCACAGATACTAATGGAAGAGTGTCACTTTTATCAGCTCTAAATACATTTCCCTGCAGTTCACTGCACTATTCCACAAAGGCCAAGTAAGAACAAACATTGGTCCACACTGCTGCCCCATCTTATGCAATAATGACCATTCACATCTAGCCACTGACCTTCTAAGACATTTACATAATAGCTCAGTTACAGTCTCAGTGGACATAATAGTAGCCTAATAGAATTATAAGCCAGTTTGTGATGACATGACTGAAACTCTGGGGTGAGGCTGTGGTCAGTGATTCCCATTGATTGCCTAGACACAAGGCAGGTTTCCATACAAACCAAATTTTCAGAAAAACAGCAAAAGAAACAACATTTATGAACCTTTCCATCCACTACTGTTACATGGATATTAAGAATAGGTTCTTTATCATCATCATCATGGATTAAAACTGTGCTAATTAGTTAGTGTTCCATACAATAACTACCTGATAGATATAAGAGGTCAAAAAACCCAAAGCTGGATTTAGCGTTTGCCCATCTGAACTAAACTACTGGTCTGGATCACATTTGTTTCTTCAGCTCTTCATATATGGTGTTTACTGTTTCCCAAAAAATATGGTATTCCTGTTTGTTTGAATATTGCTGTCTCGTCATTGGTCCGCACACGCACGTAATTATTTGCTGTTTAGTTTCCACTGTGCTTATTCGCATTTACCTTTTATCAATACACCAATTTTTCCAACGTAAAAATGTTATCTCTCTGGGTTTTTTTTTTTTTATGAGCGAATTGAAAATGCAAATGAAAACAGCAGGATGGAAACACACCTATAGTCTACTTAGTTTTACCACAGTTTTATAATGAAACTAAATATTTTTTTCCATTTATCATAGTAACATAAAAGATCTCTAATGTTACTACAATACTGGAAAAGCATCTGTGTAAAACCAGGCTTACTACACAGTGATAACACAAGTAAAGCTTACATGAGAATGGCTACTTGGCTGAAACATTTGACTTGTTTACCATCACTCCCCCCCACACACACTCATTAGTGGTGCACTAATGAAATAACTGAGCAGCCAAAAGCTACAAACTGTGGAGGGTTGCACAGGTGTAACCCTCCCTCTTTGACCCTATGACCTTTCTTCCATGCTACTGGTAACATGAAAGGCTTTAGAGTAAATTCACTAGGTTGAAAGAGGAGGTATGAACGGAGATTACCAAAGTGTATGGTCATTATACCATTTTAACAACAAACAAGGTCACGAAAGGCTTTTTATCCTCAACAACAGAATCAGCAGTAATTCTTTATCAGTTTGACTTTCTGTCGCTGAGAGGGCTGATTTCTGAGTTGTGAGATACTTTCCACATAAACAATCAGTGTTAAAAAGGTTCAGAGGAAGCCCTTGTGCGAACCTTTGAGAAGCCATTAACACACTATAGAGCCATCATTAGAAGTAATACCTGGCATCTGCAAATTCATAATAAATTATCTATAAGCTGCCAATTTGCTGCATCCGCACACTGCAGAGCCTTTTAAGCTGAGGCCAACTGCTCCTGGTGCTTAGTATTTAGGTGAAGAGGGGGTAGACAAACAGGCGATGGAAACCAGGAAGTGAGGGCAATGGGGTCTGCAGGGGGTTGTGGCTACATTAGTGTGGACGTGTGTGTCTTCTCTGTTGTATGTTGTCCACAAAGCCATGTTTATGTGAGAGCATGACTGATGGGTGGTGTGATGCCTGCATGAACATGTTTTGTGTGTGTGAGCAGCAGTGAGCCCAGCGTGGGGCTAGTGTCTGGAGCGTGTAATTGAAACACGGTCCCATGCAGAGCTACACAGTGACCCCACTAATCTCCTCCTGACAAAGTGGCTTAGCTTCTATAGGGTCATATGGCACAGCGAGACAGCTTAAACACAACAGAGCGACCTGCCCCAGCCGGTGGACCCTGTGCCCCCCCCCCCGTGCATTCAACAGGTCAAACTCAGCAACTCATTAGTAAGGATGCAATACAGAGTAACATCTTACATATAGCCTGACAGAAAATGTTCATGGTAATCCCTAAATATGAGCAAACAATGACTCATGAGCTTAAGTAACAGCAAACAAACATCTCAGGGCTACAAATAACTCCTTCTTCAACCCCTGAAAAGACAACAACAGTGCCTATTATACCATTTAACAGTGAGAAAATTTTAATTATTAAAAGTAAGAAATTATTATTATTATTATTATTATATTATTCACTACAATAAAGAAAAACAACAGCATAGTATACAAACAGCATATGTGCTGAAACCTTTCTTTCCTAATCCTCTCTGTCAGCAGTTGCCCAGTAAAAACAAGCCTCCCATGTGATTACCTTGCCAATAAAAGACATCCAAATTGAATGTGTCGTTCCTCCAGGAAAGTATGCATATTGCCGGGTAATTAAAAATGAAAAATCATCGCTGGGTACTTAACAAACTGCTGTCCACAACAAAGAAGGCATCCTGCTCACCGCAGAGCTTTTGTCAGATGCCAGATTGGATCACGTTTGGTTTAGTTCAGGCCAAAAATTTAAACTTGCAACAACTTGCAATGTGTTGGTCACAAAATGTTTCAATGTTTTGCTGTTTTACTCATTCCAACCGCTGTTGTAGCTGGATATAATTTGGATCCTATTGAAATATAAATGATGACAGTAAGTTATGAAAACGATTTATGTGCTAAGAGTTGCATTTCTATTATTGATTAAATGGCACAAACATTAAAAAAAGAGAGGGTTGAGAATTAGAGCATTCCATGGGTGGGTCCATGGTTGCTTTCTTTCGTCTATTCCCAGAGCAGTTCCGTCATTTAGAGGAGACGTGTCAGCTCTAATAAGCAGAGAAAACGCCAACTGCAGAGACGGCATTTCACCAGGGGAATGGCTAATGATAACGCTGAGCACCACCATCCAAAACCCTGCCATTTCAACCAGCTGACAGTAACTGACTTGTCCTGCTGACTTTGCTGTGAGCTGATTGGCCTTTGAAACAGGTGCCTTGCATTCTAAAACCAGCCACTGGGGACTTGACAAGCCGAGTTGCAGCCGATGCCATCAGCAGGCATGAGTCAAGCACAGACGAGCCAATCCATATTGCTACACCTTTGTCTGCAACAATGTAAACTTATATAATTTTATTGTGAAATCTGACCAGCATTCAGTCTTTTCATGTAACCTAGTGTAGCAGGACACACTGACCTGGTCTTTAAGTTTGGTCAGAAAAAGGAAAAGCGAGGTGATACTGTGAGCTTTCATCATTTTGTTTAACAGAATGGCTTGTTCATACATGTTGTTTTCATACCATTGTATATTTCTACACTGTTCTTAATGTCTCTGTGTATATTTCAAGGCAAACCTAACAACCTAACAAATAGGTTTAAACAAGGAGTCCTTGGTCTTCTGTACTTACCTTTCCTCTGCAGGAATAGCCTAAGGAGAGGACTGGCGGTGGAGATGGCCTTGTGGTAGTTGTCATCATTGTTGATGGGCAGGAGGTCACCATGCACATCAGCATAGCCCACCAACAACTCCACATTGGGGATGCGATGCACATGCTGTAAAAGGCCATAGAACTCATCGAAGCGGCCTGGCTTAGACCGATCCAGAGAGAACCGACGAAACTCTGCACCAAACTGGTAAAGAACATACAGATATACAAATGTGAGCATCATACACACACAAATACACAGCCTATTTACCACTTTAAGAGACATAAAGGGACAAAACTGTGACACAGAAAACATGTTTCCAATGAAAGCATGCACATAGCACAATGGAACATAAACTGTCTGAAAAGCACACATTATCTCGTAGCCTAGATAATTTCAAAACCACTGTATGTAAGAGTCTGTCATCCATGTGGACTAGCTCACACACCATGTGTGATGAATTATTGATGAAGAATGTGTGATGTGGGTATGTCTATCTGTATGGGTCTGGGTTCTTGAAGTATGTTCCAAGACTACACAGTACTGTCTAATAAAGCTGCCTGGCAGAATGTTTGGCATGCAGTTGTAAGAAAGACTATGTGTATTCAGCACACATGTATTACCACAAGCGCTGGTTTATGAATAACATAATAATCAGTGTGGTACAACTGGATCAATAGCAGCAGATGCCTAATCTTTAGACAAGCATGTAGCTGGGACTGAGCACAATATCCCACTGGTGTTGTTGATGACAAGTATCAAGTGTTGTGGTTACTGTTGCCCAGCACTGACAAAAGATGGTCTCCCCTTCACTGCCAACCTGGACGATTGTCACCTTAGGCAAAATTCAATGAATTGAATAAGTAATAGGTCAAAGGCCTGTTTCCAGTAGGTAGCCACATTAGAAAGAAGAAGAACAAAAAAAACCAAAATGTAACCAACTCTGAACTTAATGTTTAGGGATAATGATGATTATCAATCTATGACTGTGTAACTGCTCCATAAAGTTATTAGAGGAAATACTTGAAAGACTGTCAACAAGTGTAATTCTAAGACACACGTCTTGTACTAAAAACAGAGCCCTGAAGCCTCATTCCACAGCATGTGTGTGTAATCATGCCACAGGCAGGAGGCAGACAGCCCGTCGCGGAAGGAGCCATGAAATGAGCCCGACGCAGGCCGTATGACACCTGTACGCACAGGAAAACAAGGACGACTAGCACCGGACAAATCCAGCCGACTAATTTAACCTGTAACATGTTGTAACTTTAGTCAACGTCCCACGTTGTTATAGTGACAGAAAACTATACATTAAGTCAACATTTGATAAACGAGCAGAGAGGGAGCGGGAGGAGGCTGTGACAGGTGACGCTGGCTCACTGTGGCGTCAGCTGAGAGTAACCTCCACCTATAAACTTACTAGCTGGCTATCAAACTTACGAGATGAACTTAAGTCACGGGACAAAGTTGACAAAGCCGTTTCAAGCATTACTGGCTACACGCAAGCTAGACAGACTGACAAAATCTGCGTTGGCCAGTATCTCCAGCTTGTATTTTGAGCGACATCATAACTTGCTACCCAGCCACTTAGCAGGCTAATTTAGCCGCGGCAGTTCATCGGCGTTAAAAAAAAAACAAACAAAAAAAAAAACTAATACGGCAAGCAAATGGACACGAAAGTCCCCGTACGCACCTTGCTCTTCACCTCCACGGCACTCAGTGAACGGTTGCTCGGCACTCGGTGGTTTTTGTTCATGTTTCGCTAGCAGCGGGACCGCCGCCAAAGCACTCACACACTCGCCCTGCTCCTGCTGCCGCCCTCGCAGCTGCTGTGTATCCCAAAACCTTATGTGTCCAACGCCACTTATTCTTCTAACTAGTTACGGGCGCCGTCTCAAGATTTCTCGACGTCCAACGGTTTTGGTTGTCCCTACAACACTGCGACAACGGCTGCCAGCCAGCCTACCTCAGCCTGGAAACTTATCTCCTCTCATACTTGCCGCTGCCAGTGTAGCTTCACTACCATCAAGTGTATGTGTCGGTCTACCTCCAGTCTGTGTGTGTGTGTGTGTGTGTGTGTGTGTGACTCTTTACCTCCCTCACTCTGGAACTGTGCCTCGAGAGCTGCAACGCAACACTTCAAAATAAAAGAATCTGTCTCACACCTTCGCTTCAAAATAAGAGCCTCCGGTTCGACCGCTTAAAAACTGTATACAATCAATGTATTAATCAGATCGATAGAAAAGAAAGAAATGGAAAATAAATAAATAAATAAATAGTAGGTCAGTGTCAGTGTTGGAAAAGGTAACCTTTCAGACGTAATAGATTACAGATTACTAATTACCCTCTTGAAAATGTAATAAGTCGTACTGCTTTTTAATTAAAGTAATATAGTTTATTATATTTGATTACTTTTTGACAACTTAAATGTCTGTGTTTTAAATTGGCAACGAACCTGAAAAGCCCTAAAAACATATATTTAAACAAACAGTACCTATACAGTACTGTTAGAGCCCTTTTTCTGCTTTCAGAAGAAAAATAACAACATGGCCACCCACTACTGGCCAGATTCTAGCTACACGTTACCGAAAATAATGTGTTTGGGTAGCTTAATGTAAGCGCAGACATTTTATTTAATTTATTTATTTATTTATTTATTTATTTATTTATTTATTTTTCTTAGTGACTGTAACTGATTACTCTTAACTACAGTAACTTTGTTAAACGGAATTGGTTTCATTTCTATAGCCTATGTAAACATTGAAATGGATCGTTCTAACTTTAAATACAGATAGAAATGTAGTGTTTGGCAGGCTAAATGTGTGACGGTACAAACTGTACATGGTTTCCTATTGTGTAGTGACATCTTCTGGCCAGCAGCCATATCGGCATGCTGCTGCTGGCTAAAAAAAAAAGCTGCCAAGTGTATGCACGCACTACAAATAGACACACAGAATTACCAAAGTATGTGCTATTATAATGTGCAGTGCGATCCATTAAAATGCTGAACTATCTCCTCCAGTCAGTGGATAGACTGGAGCACCGGTATCAATGACAAGCAGTAAATGTATGTTTTTCCTACAACAAGATGCCATTGTTATCGGTGTGTATCATTTGTTTATCATTTGTTCATTTGTTCACACATTCATACTCCATCCCCACAGATGTCTTCACTTGCGTCCGATTAAACCTCACACCGACATCTTGGCATCTTTCTCACCTTTCCTGTTGGTTTTGTTGCACCTGAAAGGGTGTGACAACTCACAATCAGTTTTTTTTTGTTTTGGGGATTTGGGAAATTGCGTATATGACAGACCTCGTTAGCCTTGTGATAGAATGAACAAATAAACGTGCAAAATAACTGAAAATTAAAACTAGATAGATAAAAAAGAGGGACGTGTTAAATGAACCGGTCAGTAGTAAAGAGATTGTCTGCGGTAAATTGTTAAAGACAACTCATTTCATTTGCCGGTAATTTCACAGTCACTGAAATGACCATATTGAAAAAAAAAGGGGGGGGGGGTGCAGTTTCTACTATATACTTTTATATAATGAGACGACTATCCAGTTCTCTGCAAGGGAAAAATCTAAGAAAACATTAGAAAAATCAGGAAAAAATGTACATAAAATCCCGAGATGCCCAGCGTGGGAACCACTACATTAGCTGTTGTTGTTTTTATAATTTCAACATTGAACCTCTCAGGCTGTCATTGTTTTGCATTAATACTTCAAATAGAAAATCCATCACAGTAAACACTGTGTCTGCTGTATTTACTGTCAAAGTTGCATTACTTTGTGGTGATACATTGCAACTTTTAAAATGCATACCTTTCAAACTGAAATCAAAATCACTGATAATTATAAATAAGGAATACATATTAAAATAGATGCAGTAAGAAAGTGAAGTGGACACAGGCTGTGAGGGAGTTTGTGGCTCCAAAGCAAAACTACTTTTACTGAGAGAGCACGTGGAAAAAAAAACACAAGGACAAAGAACAAATTCATTCCTTTTGCTCTAAAAATACAATGTTTTTGGAGCAGTGGGGTCATTTGGTGACTGAGGACACCGTCTTTCAGCTGGAGAACAAGTGCAGGTATAGTGCTGGTAAGCACCAAGTGACCTCTGACCTCTCTGGCGCAAAACAAAGAACAGTTTTTTATTAATTTGTTTGAACCTTTTCAGTGTTTTCAGTGACCATTGTATTTTTGAACAAATATAGATTTTGATTCCTGCAACACACTCAAAAAACATTGGGACAGAGACATCTTTATCACTGTGCTACATCACCTTTCCTTTTTATTACATTTTTTTTGCTCATTTGGGAACCAAGGATACAAACTGTTACCCTTTTTCACATGGAAATTTTGTCCATTCTCGCCGTTTACAAGACTTGAGCTGCTCAACAGTCCGCGGTGGCCGTTGTCTGATTCTCCTCTTCATGATGTCCGTACATTTTCAACAGGGGACGGATGTGGACTGCATGCAGGACAGTCCGGGACACGCACTCTGTGACTATGAAGCCACGCTGTTGGAACTCATGCAGAAGAAGGCCTGGCATCGTCCGAATGAAATAACCACGGACTTCAGGGAAAAGACGCCGACTTGATGGCAGCATATGTCTGTAAAATTCTAAAATCTATGCTTTCACACATACAGTTCAGTCATGGGCACTAATGTACCCCCCAGGGCTATACAATCTGTACAACATACAACACCCTCTGTCCTACAAGACCCTCAGTTCGAGTGAGGAAAAACTCCCCCCCCAATAAAAACCTTTAACGGGAAAAAAAAATGGTAGAAACCCGAGGAAGAGGACCAGAGGAGGGATCTCTCTTCCAGGATGGACAGACGGTGCAATAGGTGTTGTGTGTATAGATAACTGGATAAACAATGAATACAGAGATTTATAAATGTTACGTACAACAGAAGAATGTATTAAATATAGGTGGAGTGATGATGACCAGTATTCAGACAGCAACTGGTACAAGACTTCACACCTCCAGCCACAGAACCTGGACAGAAGAAAAGCATAATCCTCTCATAAAGTTTGGCACAAAGTGTTGAGCCACGACCCATCCTTGTTTTAAAAAGACTAAGTCTTTCCTGAATGTTCCTTTTATGCCCAATCATGATCCCCTCAGCTGTTACCAATGAACCTGCATATTGTGGAATCTTACAGAACAGTCTCACTTTTATGTCCTATAAACATCTCCGTCTTATTTGGCCTCCATCTCAACTGTGCTCCAGGCATCAAAATCCAAATTTGTTTATATTTACAAAAAATGACAACGGCTGGAGAAACTGGTGACAGAAATGGACATGACATTCTAATCAACCAGAGAAGGAGCTGCAGTGGACGACTCACCTCACTGCACTGCAGGACGAAAAACGTACAGAAGATCCTTCGTCCATCAGACTGTACAATGTCTTAGTCAAAGGCAGGCAGACTGAACACTGAACTGGACAACTACTCTGACTTACTATGTATATAATGTATAATTACTCATTTTATCTTCTTTGAACTTAAGGAAAAGAAAATGTCCTGACTTTTCTGGAAATGGGGCTCGTATTTTTATTACAGAATCTTGTAGATGTTCATGTCTTTCAACATCAATACAATTGTTGCAAGTTATGAAGCCAATAAATATTCCTGATTGACTTGTTTAACGTGTTTTGGTGTATATGCAAAAAAAAAAAAAAATCGACAGACTCTTAACTCTCCAGAAAGTCACCAGCAGTTCGATGCCCCCCTCTGTCGCCCCATTCCTCACTCCCCGACTCCTGTTCGGTCTCTCTCTGCTGCCTGCTGTGTACACAGCTCTGTAGATAACGTGCCTGACCTCCCGGCCGACTTCATCCCTCCCCTGAGTCTCAGCCTTCCCATACAACCCCTCTGCAATATGAGCAATGGGAAGCAGCAGACATCTTCTTTCCACCTACAAGGGGCGCCAGTAGCTGCCTCTTTGTCACCATGCAAAGCTCGCCTCTGCTCATTGCCTTCTCCATCCAAGTAATAGACACACACACACACACACACACACACACACGCTCTCCACTCATTCTCAAGCCCTTCCCTCCTTGTACCTTCAATGCACACACTACTGCAGAGGAGGCCTGTGTTCGGCTCGGCCTCTCTCTCTCTGTGTCTCTGTCTCCCTCTCTCTTCAGTGAGATGGTGATGTCACCAGCTGAGTTTCTGCAGCTCTATTCAAGCAACATCCTGGAAAATTTGATTCACATTTTGACAGGCAAATTGGAGGCTATTTGCAGCATGTGTTGGCTGAATTCAGCTGAGGCAAAATCACTGAGTAATTAGCTACCCTAAATCTGCCCAGATGCCCACAATCATATTTGCAGGAGATTTATTGTATTATATTATAATATATGCAACAATAGGAGGAGATAATCAGCACTATCACCACTGAAGACTTACTTGATGAAATAAATAATGTAGGTAAGTTGTGTGCTTGAGTGTAACTGATATTTAATCCTCAGTTACGACGCTGGATATGTGTATGACTGTAATTTCAAGTGTAGGTACTTTACACAGAGGGCCCAAACATACCTCATGTTTGGAGACACCTTTATCCAAAGGGAAGGGGTCCCAGGCATGAAATGATCAATCAGTTTCCTCGGGGGCCCTCAAAATTTGCTGCGACGTTTCTGTTAGTGGCAATATGGACATGGACATCAGTGTGTTTGTTAAAGCCTCTGGGAATTTAGCTCGAAATAGTAAAAATGTAAAAACATCACCAGGGCTAAATGTGTTAGCAAAATCCAAAAGCCTTAAATATAATCTAATAATACCCTAGTAAGTCAGCTACATATAGCATATGGCTTAACATTACATTATATTAGCACATAGATAGTTTGCTAGCAGCTAGTAACTAACAGTAACTAGTTTATTTCTTTCTTATGATTGATTCACAGAATTAATAGTGTAATAAGCATTGGCTGTCATAAGTCTCCAGTCTAACCACACTCAATTCAAAGCCAGTATCAGAAAGTTTAAACTTAAAACACAATATTTAGAATTTGGATTGAAACTAATTTCTAACATAGAAGGGTATTGTGCATTTAGGTTTCCAGAGGCTTTAACTAAGCTAAATCGCTAAGACCCTTTTTTGTACATGATACATGATTCCAGCTTTTTTGCCCTTGTAGTCGTCTTTTTTCTTCTTCAGTCACACGATCGTCGTAATGTAACATAGATGGCTCTCTTGCAGTGTATCAAGCAGGATCACTGTATCGTGAGACCACTGTTATTGTGTCATATAGAATTATATCTTGAGTTACCCTGTCATTCCCACTCCTAAAGTAGAAGTTCTGAAACAGTTTTACCATCAGTTTATTCTGAGCTTTTCAAAGCTGCTCCTTTCTTAGTGAACACTGACAAGCACCAAGAACAAAAAACACCAAGAACTTTTGTGCACAATCCTACATGAGGATTAACTTAAAGAGAGGATGCTCTTTGTGCTTACCCTTTCCACTTACACTGTCACAAAGGGTTCTTGTCACTATGCTTTTGTGGTACTGTAAAATGCTCTGTTCAAAGTATACAAAAGAAAGTCTGCCACCTTCTCCTCCTTGCAATTTCCTCTCCTATTTCTTCTCACATTTTATTTTACCACGCTCCCTGTCGCCCCCACTCACGACTGTCTTCTCTTGGCCACAGGTCTTGCTCTTTTTATTTTCATATCTACTGTTTGTCCGCCTGGTGAATGATTCAACCTTGCCATATTTTTTCCATGATTCATATGTGTGTGCGCGCAGCAAAGCCGTTCCAACTGCAGGAGGCGCTAGTAGTAGGATAGGTCAGCCATATCTCTCCCCCTTTTTCAATCCTCCCTCCACCCACTCACACTGGCCCCCCCACTCCATCACCCAGCACTGCAGAAGAGGCCTCTTGTCTCCCCCGCAGTCTGCAAGACCTTTCTTCAGCCTCTCGCCACCTCCCCCCCACCAACCCTCCCTCCCAGCTCTTTCTGCTGCTGTCTCTCTCTCGCTCTCTTTCCTTCTCTCACCCTCTCCTCCTCTCCATCTCTTTCCTGATCTTATTGTCCCAGTTTGTGTGGCACGCTGATCTAGATGACCTCTAGCTACGTGCAATATTGAGAAGATGGGAAGTACATGATGAAACTGTGTACCAAAACATTCCATAGTTCTCAAGTGTCCCTCCGCCGGAGCACAAATTGCACAGATTTGAAGTTATTATCTATATTTCCTCCGTTGCTGGAAGGAATCTTTTTTGTCGGTTTCCTACAGGGGGCTCCATCAGCAGCTGTTTCCACATTAAAACCTGCTCAAGACCCCCTCTCGCCCCATCCTTCCATCCTCCTCTATGTTGCCTCAGATTATAGTCTTTTCTCTTCTCCTCCGCTCGCCTTGTCTTTCCTCACTCGTCTCTTTACGCAGATGTTCCTTTTCAGTCTTGATCATCGTGTGATTATTGTTCAGGTGGATGCTCGCTGCAGGTCAGGTGGGGGCAGACGCTAACATGACCTGTGGCCGGTTCCAACACTCGGTCCGTGTGCCTGTAGCTGTACAGGGCCTGTTTTGTCTCAGCAGCCTGTTCCTCTTTGTGTCTGACAGTGCAGAAAGCACACAGGGCCTCTCTCCGTCTCTCTCCTCCAGCTACAGGGGGCGCCAGTCTCTTCACCACTGCCGCCTTTTTACACGGCTCCTCTCACCTCCCTCCCTCCCTTCTCCCCCCACTCCTCTTCTCCCTACACCTTCGTCTCCCCCTTTCCGTCTCCTCCCTTCCCCCTCTACCTCTCCACCACTTCCTCCTCTTTCTACTTTGCCACCCTCTCCCCTCCCTCCCTCAGTCCGCTCTGCCTCTCCTCCCTCCAACCCCTTATTACTCTCCCCTCTTTTGCGCTCCTGTCCCTCCTTGACTCCCCCTTTTCCCTCTCCTCCCCTCCCCCTGGCTCCTTTCCCCACC
>JAPQRN010000025.1:17851974-17865245 GCA_037367275.1 Coranthus polyacanthus | reverse complement strand
AAAAAAATAAGGGTTTGAAGGATTCTCAGAGTCCCTTACATGTGGTGGCAACAGCAGTAACAGGGTCACTGGGATCTTCATCATAGAGAGCATAAAGAGTGACAGAGTAGTCTGTGGATGGCAGCAAGCCTGCCAGCTCCACTACTGTCTGCTCTGCACTGAACTTCTCCTGCAGCAGCACACAAAAAAAGAAACAATATCAGTAATAATCATCCATGGCAGCTAACAATATAGTTGATTTAACCTTACAGCTATCTGAATCTTGCATAATGACTCTTTAAAGGAATGAAAGCAGAAGGTTGAACTTTGGTTGAACAAATGCATGATTGAACAAAGGAACTATTTTTCAATGGAAGTAGTGTAGAATAGATAAAAGAGGTAAAATAGCTGCACATCTGCTGTTTGAACAAAACAAATTAGGACGAAAAAAGAAGCAGGACCTTTAAGAAAGAAATCTCTCTTTAGAAATAAATAAATCTAGCTATACTTCCTTTAGAACAGCACAAATTCTCTGTCCGTTTGCATCTTTTTTCAATACCTTAAATAATCTACATGGTATGATAACTGTCTATTTTTATACCACACTTTATCTCGAACCCAAATTTAGACATTTCCTTTTTTCTGTCTAAGGATTACCCCAGGTATTGTATGGTTATAATTACTAAAAACACTTTTGTAAACATAGCCCACGTGCTTTTCACTCTCCTGTCCCTGCACAGCGCAGAGAAAAACGTACCTCCTTGGCATCATCAGGCTCTCCATGGCTGAGTGCTGAGAACAGGATCATGTACTGTGTTGCACCGGCTGCTGCGCCCCAGTTCACTTGCAGCGTGCTGTAAGAGGAGGGAGTCACCTCCAGGTTGACAGGCATGGCCAAGGGCACTGAGAGAGGGAAGCAGTGAACGCAAAGAAAACACGTGTTTTGTATTCCACATTACAAACGGCGTCTTACAAATGACCCTTTAAACTGGACATGTCCCTGTTGAGCATGTTTTGTGATTTACTGCCATTTACAGATGCTCCAGATACCCAAAACATTCTGCTTGTTTAGTTACTAACAGAAATAAAATGTTTTAAATATGGCCAGTGACTCCACAATGCTATGGGCTAATAATCTCAAAATTTGAGCAGTATGGCCTTTTCAACCTCAGGATTGAACATAATATAAAAGTGATTCAAGAACTTTTCATTTTTGAATATCTTCACTGTGGACAAACATCTAAGGTTGACACTTGGGTATACAACTGCATTATGTGCTAGAAGCTAGAAGCTGCAAATTTGAACAGTGTGACATGAAGGTGATTGGAGAAGCTTTCATTTTTGGCAGTTGTCAGCGTACACAAAGTGATACATCTGACCTGTGGGAATGCACTCATCGGTCACTTTTTTTCTTTAGGTACACCTTTTCAACTGCTCGTTAACACAAATATCTAATAGGCCAATCCCATGGCAGCAAGTCAATGCATTCAGGAATGTAGACATGGTCAAGACGATCTGCTGAAGTTGAAACCGAGGATCAGAATGGGGAACAAAGGGGGTTGAAGGGACTTTGAACGTGGTCGATGGTGCCTGACGTGCTGGTCTGAGTATTTCAGAAACTGCTGATCTGCTGGGATTTTCATGCACAACCATCTCTAGGGTTTACAGAGAATGGAGAAAAGAGAAAATATTCAGTGAGCAGAAAGTTCTCTGGGCAAAAATGCCTTGTTGATGCCAGAGGTCAGAGGAGAATGACTGGTTCGAGCTGATAGAAAGGGGACAGTAACTCAAATAACCACTCTTTACAATGGAGGTATGCAGAGGAGCATCTCTGAACGCACAACATATTGATGCTTGAAGCGGATGAGCAACAGCAGCAGAAGACCACACCGGGTGCCACTCCTGTCAGCTAAGAACAGGAAACTGAAGCAAACAACATGAAAGCATCCATCCTGCATGGAGTAGTGAGTAAAGGGGCCTATAACTTCCTGTTGCCAGGAGGTGGTGCCATGACTTAGATTTAATACTGTCAGCTTATTTTGTTCAGGGCTAGGGTTAGGGTTATCCAACATGTGAAGTTTGGTGCAGATTGGACAATGCACAATTTACTTATAACAGTTTCATGGTGTAACATCAAAACTCACACCACCGCAAAAAAAAATATATATAGTGTCAGGAAAACTCAACTCCTAAACATTGTATCATCAACTTGTTAAGGCTTTTCTGGCCAAATTTGAGTTGGATATATCAAACCTGCAAGGAAGAGTACATTAAAAATTAAAACATGTCATTTCCTGTAGGTGGCGCTATGAGTCAGACTCAACATTGTCACGTCATTGTGTTCAAGGCGGAACTCTTATCACACATGTCGAGTTATAACAATTTCGTGTTTCATGGCGAAACATCAAAATTCACAATGAACATATGGTGACACAAAAACTCAACATGTTGATGATGAAAAGTTATCAAAAGTAAGACTGGACAGACCAAATTTGGCACCAGCGGTGCTCGGGCCCTAATAATCCTAGGATTTGGTATTTGAAGTTAGGTAGCAGTAGGTTAAAAATTTATCTGCTTAGTTCAGTACTACTTCCTTCAGCACATGCAGTATTTACCTGAAAAAAAGCATAAATTCATATTTATCATATCTGATCTGTGTATGAGACACATTGTAACCAAGTGACAAAATCTGAGTCATACAATGCAGTACTGGAAGGAATGATGATTGTTTATCCCATAATAATGTCTATCTTACATGTAGTGACAGTTCCTCTGAGGGCCAGACCCACATTGTCTTCATACACAGGAAAGATGGACACATGGTACAGTGTCTGAGAATTGAGCTTTTCCAGCAGGACAGTGGACTCTGAGCCGGCCACGACCACCTACAGACAGACAAAGAATACATGTTTTCAAAATGAATAGACCAAAATTATCTACTTCAGAGACACAGAGACGAGACACAGTTTGCATATCAATAAGGGCACCTTAGTGAGATGAAAGAGGATGATGATTTTCTACATGTTTTTCTTCTTTTGTAATCTCTCTGACGGCTTATTGGAGTAGCTTTACTTTTAAACAGAGACCAAATAAATTAGTTTATTTACAAGTTAGTTTTTTTTTTTTATTTATCTGACCTCTTGTGGACTCTGACCCTCTGCACTGTGATAAACCACTCTGTACTGCTGGACTGGCCGGGCCGGATTCGCAGGATTGTTCCAGTGGAGCTTCACCTCCCTGGAGCCCAGTCCAGAGAACCGTAGGTCAGTGGGACTGGGGTAGGAGAGTGCTGGATCTGCCGTGGGCCCTGCGTCCATTCCTGCAATCATGACACATGAGTTTAGCGTTTTTATTAACTACTTATTTGGCACAACTCTAAAATGACATATTCTGCTTTTATTTAAAGTGTCTTTGAGAACTATGAAAAGCACTATACAAATAAAATGTATTATTAGAATTAATATTTTTACAATATGTGAAAACCAACAAACCACTGGGCACTTGTTCACAACCAATTTGAATTTCTCATCCATTTAAACAAACTGAAAGCGTTTTAGCACATTTTGCAAATCAGCGAATACAATTGTCTACAATTTGCACAATTACCAAATGTATACATCTTGATGATCAAAACTGATAATATTTCTTCTCATTTGAGTAGAAGTACTCTTGACAACATATACGACATATTTTTGTAAGAGGAAATAACTTTTTGTGAAGCATTTTGAAGCATGACTTAAATGTTTTGGGTGACTTAGGACCTTTTGCAAGTGAGCTATGGTGTTGTGCAGAATCATATTTAGCTGTTTTGACAAATACAGCTCGAGCTCCAAGAAAGTTAACACTGTTTCAAGACATGAGTCAAAGCAATTGAGAAAAATGTAAGCACAATTTAGCTTATTTTAATACATGATAAATGCAGTAAATGTAATACGTATGTGCATATGACACTGCTAGAAAACACACACAGACAGACAGACAGAGAGATTAGTTACGTTTCGAGATTCCACGGTCCTCTATCCTCCCACACAGGATGTGGACCAGACGTGCCACCAGTTTGCTGAGCAGAGGGAAGTCGTTGACATTGTACACGTTCAGCTCCACTGGCTCAGATGCCACTTGCCTCAGCTCGGCTTCATCTGCATTTTTCACACCTGATATGGGTGTACAGAATTACAAAACACTGTTAAAAGCAGTCAGAGCACTCGGAGATTACAGAGACATTTGACTTCCACACCACTTGGTCCTCTGCCCTTTAAGTCTTACCTACAGCAATGATCTCAACGCCGGCACTCTTCAGCCTGTTCGCCGCTGAAATGGCGTCATCCTGAGATTTACCATCGGTCAACAAAACCAGGAAAAAAGGTACGTCGGACCTGGCGCCTGACTCAGCCCTCATGTTTTCCTCCATGACGTGGAGCAGGGCCTGACCTGGAAGACAGACGTATTGTTGCACACAGAGAGACTACGGAGAACCAGAGGGGTCAAATAATTATAGAGGATGCAATTAAATGATATCTAATGAATAAGAAAATGGAAGAGGTAAAATTATTTTAAAGAGCAGTAGAGAAATTGGCACGCAGAAGGAAAACAAAGTTACCCTTTTTAACCGAGTTACCCAATTTGTTTTTGATTTCCAATCACATAACATTTAATTGAATCCTGTATTATTATTTGCGTGAGCCCTCTGGTCCTCCATAACAGCTATGTACTTTCGCCACATGTTTGGACTCAAATGCAACAACACATGAACATTTACAGTATTAAAAGGTGCAGTGTGTGATGTTTTTTTTTTTTTTACCTGTAAAAGTGTTTCCTCCCTTATATCTGAAATTCCTCACTGCCTCCAACAGTTGGTCTTTGGTGGTGAAGTTTCTGAGCTGCCACTCCGTCCGGGGGTCTCCGCTGTACTGGGTGAGGCCTTGGCAAAAGAACACATGCAGCATTTCTTTACTTTTGAAGCCAATAAAAAAGGTTAATATGCTTAATGTGGTTGCTGTTTTTTCCCCCCACAATAAACACGCTACGTATATCCAATCCTCACCGATCTGAATGTGATTTGGTCCGATGTGAAAAGGCGTCATCAGGCCCTCCAAAAAATCTCTGACACGCCTAAAGTTTGTGCGTCCGATGCTCCAGGAGCCGTCAACCAACAGCATGATGTCTGCCGCTGCATCGGTGTTGCATTCAAATGGTTTTCTTGGAGACATGCCTGGAAATACAGAAACACAAAGCATATAGTCTCAAGTGTAGGACAACAGTAAGTGTGAAAGAATGCGAATCATATTGATGGCCTTCACAGTGATTAAAGCATTGAGCATACAGGATTACACCTTACCACAAAACTTTATGAGGGCTTTTCCTTTAATTGACCAGATGGCTATGCATTCAGCCGGGCGAAAAGGGGAGTGAGTATGTCGTAAAATGTAGGTTTGCACACTATGTACATGTGTCAACATGGTGCATATGTGAAAATGACAGCGTTTCTATACCTGTGAATGTGTGTGGCTGGATTAAGAGGGTGAAAGAGGGAGTGCCCTGCAGCTGAATAACAAGGTCTGTCATTATCCCGTCCCTTCCTCGTGTAAATACCATCATCAAAAAGGCACTTGATTCTATCTAACTGTCAAAATGTTTTTCTCAGAATTTAATGCCATGTTTGTGTAACAAATCGCAGAGGTTACCTGTAACTGGCTGCGTGGAGAAAGGCGTCTTACGGGGTTTATCCTCAGCCTGTGTCGTCCCCTGTTCTTCCTTATTATCCCCCTTTGAACGATCCCGCTCTTTTTCTTTCTTCCTCTTCCTTTTCTCTTTGCCGCTTTTCTCTGGAGCCTCCTCAGGGAGCTGAGAGGGGGTTTCTGTAGCTCGGGGCTCTGGAGGACGGAGGTAATGGCAGGCACATGGGTGGGGTTTGCAGCAAGATAAGCAAAGACTGTTTTAGGGGACCAGTAACATGACAGGAAATCCGCTGTTGACACTGTATCCATGTAACGTCCCAAGTATCAAAGGGAAAGTAATGAGTGACATTATTTCTCAGTTAATACATGAATATGATTTTTGAAATATTGGCAACATCTTTTGCTTTAAATGATAGATGCCACTCACAGCCTCCTATCACTCACCATCCACAGCCCCCACCTTCCTTGTCCTCTTTTCATCTTGAACCTACTTTGTCATTTCCTGTGCTCTGTCTTGTTCTGTTTAAAGATGGTTATTCCACCCACTGTTGCTGGGCTGTCATTACCACACGTGTGTGTCAAAGCTCTTTGATGTAGGCCTGGATAAATATAGTATACAGTAATAAATGTACAAATGTGTACCTGACTGCTGGTATGTGTAGGCAGGTAATATTCCCTTGGATTGCTTCCTCTTTGTCAAACATGATGATAATGACAGAGGATGTGACGCATCACAGCAGGGACATTAAGTTTAGCAAATTAGAGTTCTGTTGTGGGACTTTATTTTTCATACCAACACAAGCGATGGAACGTAGCTGTCCATTTTTCCTTTTTTAGTCACAGTTACTGTATGATGACTTCTGTAACTATAAAAGATAAAAATATCCATGTCTGTCACACTGAGGGATTCTACAGTGTAAAGGTTTGGGTGTGAACTGTCTTTTATTTTGCACAGGCCGAGTCGATCCTACTGTAATAGTACCAAATGAAAATCATTGTGTAGCTTTAATCTATAGCGTTGTAATGGCATGCACTACCTATAGTCGTAGCAGTAGCAGCAGTGGTGGTTGTGGGGTCCGGGTAGAGAATTGTTGGCAGGCCCATCACAGCGTCTGTTGCATCGTCCAGGTCTCCTGATCCTGACCCGACAGGCAACATCTTCTTCTTCTGCTCTCGGCTCCCACTGCGAATCATCTCCTCTTCACGCAGACCCTCCACTGGAAAAAAAAAAAACAAGAGTTGGTAGAGCACTGCCAAGGGAATCACAAAGGAATAATTTATAATTATTATTAAAGCTGCAGTGCTTGATAGTAGTGCTTGTTTTTTTGATCTGAGAGGAAACATGAATTCTAACCACTTCTCTGGACTCTATCCCATCTACCCCATGACACAGATTTTAGGTGTAGTCAGACAGGTAGGGGGGTTAAGTACGTGAATGATGCCTGTAATTACCAATAGCTGATCAGATTTCCTCAAACGTGACCCTCCGGCTCTACTCATTCGCTCAACATGGATGCTTGGAAAAGTGTCTTCTCTTTTCCATAGTGGAGTGAAACAACGTCAGGTCATCTAGCTTTATATTTAGTCTTGATTTGGACTGAGAGGAGAGAGCTGCAGATGGAAGGTGTGTATTTTCAAATTCTGGCATTTTCTCCCCTTTTTTTAAGCTCCTGCAGCTTTAATGACAAAAATGTTTGATACCACAATTAGTGCAGAAATCTTGCAGAAATGCAGAAATCTTTTATTCTTGCAAATGAAACAAAAATATTGCATGCAATTCACAAGGACCCAAAAAGGGTGGAATTCACTACAAACTAGGCTGCCAAGCAGATAGCGCCAATGTTGCACTTGTGTCATTTGCATGGATGTAAATGAAGGAATATTCACAATATTCATACTTGTGGCTGAAAATCAGTGCTGACAAATGACACCTGGGCCCAGTGTCCTTCATGTATAAAACTGGCCTGCAGCTCATTCAAGTTCTCCTTCTAATTACTTTGTGCACTTACAACACTCACACATCATTACACTTCATGCACACCATACACCACTGACATACTGATGCTCACAGCCCATACGCTTAATTATCCTTTGTTATGTATATGTTGATTACCTTTTGTTAAATAAATTCATTCTGTTTATTTTGGAAAAAATGGTGTGGCAGTTGTTTTGTCATGGCAAACCTGAAACACTACAAACTCTGACATAAAACAAGGGCAAATTGCACCCAGGTACATAACTTTATGGGTGGGTTTGTGGCAGCATATCATTAGCACAAAATCTTGGGTGAATAGATCCTGAAAACGGAGCAGATTGCGGCTGCAACGGATTCGGCTAATTATGACTTTGGCATCTGTCAGTATATAGTAATAATGGATAATAAACAGATGCCTCCAGGAATCATTCCTACTACATAAATTTCTCAAGTTGATGAGGTTGTACAGGTTGTCCAATTAGTGGATGTTGTGTAAAGAATTACACTACAGCTGTCTGAATGCACATAATTCCAATGCATGACAAGACTCTTCACTTTATGGACAACATGTTAAGGTTAATTCGTAGTATGTTGGCTGTTTGGTTTGCTGTATTTATTCCCTGTCCTACCTACTTCATTAACTGCAAAATCACTGGCTGGGGTTCAGAGATGAGGTCAACTGCAGCAAATTGAGGGTGACATTTTTAAGGAAGTGAGAACTGGCTCGACACAGTAACATACTATCACTAGCACAGCTTGAATTGAGCAGTGGCCCCTGGAGGGGATTAAAACAAAGATGAAGACACATTAGGGAAGAATTCCCAGACTGCCATCATTCCAGCATGACAGCTGGAGTTACGAATTCCCAAGTGAGTGAGTTTGGCCGACCTGCCCAGACACGCTCAACTCGACACAGTAACCTACTGTCATTAGTACTGCTCACAAGCAACATGAATATATTATACAATTTACAACCCATATGAATGTCAGGAGATTATCAGTCATAGTCAAACAGTAAAAAGGTCAGAGGAGCTGTCAAATCAGGGGAAAGCAACTTCAAAAAGTTGCAATGAAGTGTACTGTAGTTTCCCTTGGAAAAAAAACACAGCAAAAGACAGTGACAGAGAGATATATAAGAACTCATCAGGAGCAAAACGAGTATAAAATGTGTTACCAATTCCAAAATAAAGATGGTACTTCATCAAAATGTCCCCATCCTACTGTTTTCCTCTGCATTACCTGCATGTATTATAACTTGAAGATAAATGACTCTCCTCTCCTGGAGGCAGGAAACAACATAGTCATATAGTGCAGCACAATACAGTACTGTATGTTTTACAGTAGAAAGCCTCCATACACTGTGTAATTTTACTATCAAGTATGGCAGACCAAATAATGGTATGTGAGTCAGGAACAAACTTCACTCATATAAATATATAACAGTCCAAACATACCAAACTTTCAGGCTATAATTTGGTTAGAGTAGCATTTATACCCACCCACTGTGTCTGTGTGTGGTCCGGGTATTTATTATGTTATGCAATGGTCGTAAATCTGCTTCCACAGTCACTTGTGGCTCCCTTATGGGGACAAAATGCAGGTCCCTATAATGTAAATCATTAAATTTGAGAATTAAGGGTTGTTTTAAGTTTAGCGCTAGGCATGTATGTTGTGGTTAGGAAATTAATGTAAGGCAATTTAATGTATCCTAAACACATGGAAACACAACATGTGTCTGTGTGTGTGCGTTTCATGTACTTGGTCTGAAGGGGTCAGGGAGGCACTCTTACACACAAAGTGTAAGAATGTCAAAAACAAACCCCTTATATGATATGACCCATAGGAGCTGTAATGTCTTGACATCTCATATAAAAGGCACCAACTGAGTCAACAGCAGGGCTATTTCTGTGTCTTTTTTCTCTTGCTGTACATCACATGATGCCTGTCAGTTCAATCCCACAAAAACTGAGGGATGTGTTTTAGTTTCCACATGTTCAGAATTAACACGCTTGCATACTTAAATAAGGTTTTTCCCTTGGTTTTCAGAGGGCTTTGGTTCTAGCATAGTTCTAATTCTTTGCTTAAGTTTTATGTATACAAAAATTTGGAAAAAGCATCCAGAACATCCAAAAAAACTTTAAAAAAAAAAAACTTGCTGAAGAAGTTCACTGTGGACCACCCGCAGTCATTCACTGTGAGAGAAGTCATTTAGTTAGTGTTGATGCTCTCCACATTGATTTTACATGAATATGGTTAAAGTGGTGCCAAAAAGGGCTTGGGTGCTGCACCTAAGCTGTATAATGGTAGGGGAAACCCTGCTAAATTATATAAGTAGATGCTGATAGTTGTGTGTTGGTGCACGTTCCTCCTGTATTTCTCTATTCTTTGTCAACATTACCATTGCTAAATCCATAATTAGTTGTTCAACCCTGGCATGATACATCTGAAATGAATTTCTCCCCCTTTGATTCCTCTGAATTGCCACTAAATCTTAACCTCTTATTTAGCTGAAAATAGAAAATTTCTAGTCAAATTTTTATAGAGCCGATTATCACAAATTACAAATTTGTCGCAAGAGGCTTTAAAAACTTTACAGCTTACAACACTTTCCATCCTTTGACCCTTGATTTGGACAAGAAAAAAACTCATAATAATAACATAAGAGGGATCGGGACAGGTAGACATGCAATAAGTGTTGCGTGTACAGAAAGACACTATTTACAATTAGGAGTAAAAAGACACACGGCATTGCATTTGTTGTAGATGTAAATGTTATTTTGACATGCCGTGTCTTGATTTCAATAAGATCTAGAGGTTATTCTGGTCCACCGTGTCTGTATTTCTTACTTGTAAATCGTCGCTTTGCCAGAAGTTTCTCCGTCGTGCCGTTGAGCACGAGGACTTGCAGGGCGTATTCCTGACTAGAATCCAATCCAGCCACCGTTGCCCGGCCCCGTGTGGTGGTCAGCATCAGCTCTGGCTGTGGCACCTCTGGAAAATACAAGCACATTGGTTAAGAAATGACTCGACCTTAAATAAAAACTGCTGGAACTGCCAAAAGTGACATTTAAATTATGCTCATTTTTGAATATGGAGAGGTTGTGCACCTCTGTTTTATTCTTACTATAATCCTAATTCATGATTCGATGCTTTAATGTGTTTAATTTTGAAGGCCGTTTACTATAGTCATTTAAAGGCAACTAAACAAATTAAATATGAATTCAAAAAGTAGATGCTGTTTAATTGTAGCAGAATCTAATTTAAGAAAGCTGCCACGTGAAAAGGCATGAGTACTGATAGTCCTCCTTGTACAATCTGTTAGCCGTGTACTACAGAAAAACTGCAGGTCTAAATGGATTTATACAAGAACTAAAACACCTCTGCCATATTAGGTTTTTAATAGTGCACTGGCCTCATTTCACTGAAGTACCTTATCTAATTCTGCACCCTTTTCTCGGTATTTGCTGATTATACTCAACATTTTCCTGACAAACCTGACAAGTGAAATATGGAAAACATTCATTCAGTATCTGCGTGAGTAAACCCGGAAAAAATTAAGCCTTAAGTGGAAACTATTGTGCATAAAAACAGGTGTGCTCCTGCAGCGACAACCAAAGCAAACCGAAGTGTGAGAAGGACCAATTATTGCCCAGTTGGCAAATTATTAGCAGGCCTTAATCTTTCTTTCCCTTCATTCTTTCTATTGCTTCCTCTCCCGCTCCACCTCGCAGATGTTGCAACCTTCTGCAAATGTTTTTAATGTATTTTCCAGAATTTTACTGCATTCCCCCTTTAGCTCATCTACCACTGCCTTGTCATCGGCTTTCTGCCCCCTCCCAGATGCTATACCTCAAGGCATGACAAGTCTAGTGTCGGACTAAATTCTTCTTCTAAGCCCCCTCTCTGTCTCTCTTATAGACCTGCCTGGGCTTAGCTGCACAATGTGGAATGGGAGATAAGAGGGTGACAGAGAGAAAACAATGTTAAGAAACAAGTCTTTAGGGCAGGAAGAACCACAAAGACGAAGGAGGGGGGTAAGTTAGCCGAGGGAGCTGCATTCTTATCAAACCCATCACCTGTGAAGGAAGAGAGCTGACACATTCATGGCACTCGATACTGTGAGATGAAAAGCCAATCAGACATTGTGATAACACCGCATATTCCATATGTTGGTATAAAAAGACGATGGTCAGACTGGGACGGCATCTTAGATGATATAGTATACTCTGTAAATACAAGTAAAACACGACATGGCTTACATAACGTATCACTTTTGTAAAGAATTTGCAAAAAGGCCGTCCCAGTATCTAGTAAAAAAAACAACAAAAAAACGCATAGTTGTGTTAGCCCATGTTTCGACAAACATGAAACGCTGTTGTGCCTTTTGAAGGAAAACAGGTCAAGCGGTGTTTAATCTGATGTTGTGATGCAATCTTTTTTACATTCTAATGTTTTCTTTTCCTGTGTTTCTGTCTGGAGAAGAGGCAGAGCAGTGAGGCCCATATTTATCACATTACTCAGCAAGGGCGCTTGGCCTACCATTGAAAATTACTACAGACTTGATTGTAGTACTCAGGTTTGGGAAATAGCCACAAGTAAAGGAAGGTTATTAAAATAGCAGAGAGGGTAATCTAAGTTTATAGGAGCTACAGAGCTGCAAAGTCCCCGGCAGGTGCACAATACTCCAATAAATGAATCAGAAGATAGAAGATAGAAGATGCAGGACATCCACATCGACAACAACACGTGAACATGAACCGTACATTTTTTTTAAATTAAATTGCTTTGTGCACTGCGATGTTGAAAAAGAAAAGGACCTTCCTCAATGTTACAAACGCCCAGGCGGACACTCGAGCCAAGCCGCAGTTTACAGCTACGTCTTTCCAGACTCATGTATGTAGTGAAGACTTTGAAGGAGTTTAATAAAAGAGATAGAGTGTATTTTTGGGTGAAATGGAAGTTCGGTTGTAACATGACATATAAAATTCCAGTGAATCGAATCACAGTCTTCACTTAAGACTCTAGAGATTATTTTTTATCGTGTTGAGTGAAGTTTACCTTTGACCTTTTGGATGTAAAATGTCATCACTTCATCATTACATCCTATTGCACAATTGTGTGAGATTCATCATAATTACTTAATTATTATCCTAATTACCATTTGAATTCTTGAGTTATGGCCAAAAAACGTGTTTTGTTAGGACACAGTGACAACAAAGTGTGACCTTTGACACCAACATCTAATCAGCTCATCCAAGTCAATGCTTGTGTTACATTTGAAAAATTTCCCTTGAGCCATTCCTGAGATACCATGTTCACGACAAACGGACTGATTGACAACCTGAAAACATAATGCCTCTGGCCCTGAAAATGAGCTATATTGTCGTAAGTATCGTCATCTGGATATGAAATGACCTGGATATGAAATGAAATGTGGTCATATCACACTGGCTTATTTAAAATCTGCAGCACAGGTAGGAAACTCTTACCTGAAATGGGTTTCACTCTGACCTTGTAGCCCTGAACAGGTCCGTCAGCCTCCTTCCATTTCATCTGCAGTCTGTCCTCAGACAGGACTGTCAGCTTAAGACGACCTGAACATACATACATACATACATACATACATACATACATACATA